>JAHTLZ010000010.1:42907036-42991810 GCA_023846285.1 Phrynocephalus versicolor
CATCATCATCATCATCATCATCATCATCATCATCATCATCATCATCACCACACAGTATTATTTTACTGCTGACCACATGGCTGTCTAACAGCTGTAGCGCAGCCAGTCGGCTTTTTTTTTTTAGACGTCCCCTCAATGTAGTCAGGAGGACTGGACCAGGAAGCACCAGCACCCGGTAGGAGACACTGGCAAACGAAACAAACCAAAACAAAATTTGTTGTAATTTTTTTTTATGTTTGTATGTAGTTTAAATTTTAATAAATTTAATAAATAATAATAAATAAATAAATAAAAGAAATTTCTGTTCCGTTCCGTTTCGTTTCATTTCTCTTAGAGGGAGCAGTTTGTTATTCATTTTGTTATGTAAGGAAACGAATAATGAAACAAACCAAAAGTTGTTTCATACCCATCTCTAATTACAACCAAAGAGGGGGGGTGGGGGTGGGAAAGACAGAAACAAAATTGTCATAGCACTTGAAAGACTAACTACTATATTTTAAAGTGAGCTTTCATGGACAGGTCCAGTTTCTCAGACCTAAGAGTCGGACTAGATAGGAAATATTTATATATTGATCTATGGCTGTTTTGGAGCACAAGTTGTTGACCTGACAATGATCTTTAAAAACCCTGTTGATATTCAATTCCATTTCCAGTTAGCATTGTTCTGCAAACAATAACAGGGATAAGTGGCTCTCAGTGGTCTCAGATGTGGGCTGAAAGTGACCATTAGTGGGGTTCAGTCATTTTTCTCTTTGTATATTATTGAGGGAGGAAGATCCATGGTTTCAAAGTGAGCACGCCAAATTTTAAAGCAAGGTAATTGGAGCAGAGCAAAGTATGAAATGTGCTGAAACATTCTGCCTTAGTAGAAATTCCCTAGTTTTGTTCCAAGGCAGACCCACATAAAATACTTTGCTGTAATCATATTTCTGAGTTATTCCTTCTTGCCCTCTATGCTAGTCTGCTGTCCTCAGAGGACATGGTAGATGCTATACCATCACTAACGTTTCTGGGTGTTCCGTCAGGGGAGTGTTCTGCACTCACATCATAATAAAATTCTGCTACCAGAAATTCTGCTACCAGTCAGGCAGTTTCTTGGTGTGGAACGGGGATGTGGCACCATCTTGCTCTTTGTCTCAGGCAGCAAAATGCCTTTGGCCTGCTAGGTACTGCTGCAGGAAATAAATATGTCCTCCTAGAAATGACTCTAAACTGCTGCTTCAGTTCACCCTGTTTCCTTCTCCCCGCCCTCCCCCAGTCTAAATTAGGGGCAGTGAACCTTCAGCCCTCCAGATATTTTGGACCGCAACTCCCATATTTCTGAACCTATATTTCCAATGATAAAGGGCTGCAGGCATTGTGGTCCAAAACATCTGGAGGGCTGAAGGTTTCCCACCCTTGCCCTACACCAGTGGTATCCAAACTTCGGCCCTCCAGATGTCTTGGACCACAACTACCACAGTCCTTTGGCATTGGCAACACAGGCTTGGAATTCTGGGAGTTGTGGTCCAAAACAGCTGAGGGGCCAAAATTTGGACACCCCTGCCCTATACTATCATTTACTATCCATCACAGGTTCTATCTATTTCTATTCAACCCCCTGTACTGTATCATTTCCCTCTCATCCTAATTCACGTTAAGCTCCCTTATTCCCTCAATCACCGCCTCTAAAAGACTGTTTTGGGACATATCTATATATTAGATATATCAAATCTAATTAAATTCACCTCTGCAATACCTGCTGGGTTCTCATTGGGGAAAATCAAACATGCTGCATTGATGCCTACTTTTTTCCCAGGCATTTGAAACAGGCATGGCTTAACTGAATGCACAAAAAAAATTCTCTTCTGATTCTTAAATCTAAACAATGCTGGGGGAAGATGGGACTTAACATGGGTGACTCTTTTGAATGCATGTTCCTCCTGGAGGAAAAGTCCATCACAGGTTACAAACCATGATGATGTGTAATCTCCAGGCTTAAAACTAGGGTAATTCAAGGGCCAAATGCAGGGGAGTGGTATCAGATCAGGAGACAGACATCTAGTCTCGTGTGCTCCCAGATGCATCTGGTGGGGTCACTGTGAAATACAGAAAGCTGGACTAGATGGGCCTTTGGCCTGATCCAGCATGACTCTTCTTATGTTCTTATGTTCTTGTTTTGTTAAATTTTGACTTGTTATTTTATCAGCTTTTTAGGAAAAATATCATCATGATGATATTTTTACTACCCCACTGTATTCCTCTGTTTCAGCACTAGGCAGATGCATTTGCCTGCTTGTGTGTGGGTCTAGATCTGTGAGGTGGAGGCTGGGGATTCATGTGTAAGCAGTGAAGAGGTGTGGAGCGACTCTTTGAGCATGTCCAAGGAGATATCTTTATCAACTGTGGGATCCTTTTGTTTCAAGAAATGCCTGAGCCCACGAGCTTTCTAAACATATCCAGCCAAATATGCTGACAGAGATCTCTTTAGACCTTTGTGTTGAATGGAGGAAAGGTCTGATGTATTTCCATGGTCACATCCTCTTCACCACAAATTTAGCTGTACCTGTGTGCAAGCCCAATGGCCGCATGCGTCTAGTCTTTTGGGAACAACCAAGGCTGACTGAAGGGAACAAAAAGGCAGCCATTTTAGTCTCTTATGGCCAAACCCACAGAGAACCTTGTGGCACATGGAGGATCAATAATAAATTTCATTTGGCATAGCGTCTCATGGATTGCAGCCCAGTTCTTCCGGTGCCTGGATGGGAATGTGTGCACCTGATGAAGTTGGCAGCAGCTGGTGAGATTTTATGTCAAATAAGCCTTCTTCATTTTTGAGGTACAGCAAGACATTTTCATTATTTTTTATCTTAGAATAGAACATGTGGCAGATCCCTTCTATAGGAGCAGGATGCTTACTTTGGGGCATATATTCTTATTTAACTGTAATATGAATTCATGCTGGCATTTTTAATATTTTTAAAAACATTTTAATTATTTTTCCCTAGGACTTCTTGATGGAGACTTTCATAATGTTCAAAGATCTAATTGGAAAAAACGTCTACCCCTTGGACTGGATGGCCATGAGCATGGTACAGAACAGGTAATTAAAGCAAAACCCCGAGAGCACAGTTTGTGTCCTTCAAGAACAAGGCCTGAAGGTTTTAGCCCATTTGGGGCTGTGCATGGGGGGCACAACTCAATTACATGGTGGACTATATTCCATGCGATTGCCCAGAGGCTGTGCCAAACTGTCACTGGGGACAAAAACTTATCAAGATTTTGTAAACTAGCACCCATTCTCCAAGTTAAAACTGCTTAACCACTCTGCAGTCACAGATAATATACATATATTTGTTTATTTGTTTGTTTAAACTTCCTCCTCAAGAGGACCCTTTATACTGCCAAAATTTATTTATTTATTAATTATTTATTTTATTTTATTTTATTTTATTTATATAGCTTGTATGCCGCCCACTACCCAAAGGTCTCTGGGCGGCTTACAATCAAAGTAAACAATTTAGACAATTAAAACATCAAATTGCAATAAAATTAAAACAATAAAACGTTTAAATACAATAAATACAATATATTAAAAGACTGCACTAAAATCGCCATCAGAACACACAATAATCAGTTAAAAGACTTCTTGAACAAGAATGTTCAAGAATTAATTTAGAGTATTTTACCCCACCTTTCTCCTTGGAAAAGGACCCAAAGCAGCTTACTGTAATGTGGGACAACCTATAGTCCAGTACAATTAAGACATATTCAAGTTTAAGAACAGGAAACTGAGGGACATCTTACAGCATTAAAAGACAACATTAAAGCTACAGTAGAATGTGAGCAGTTAACGAGAGAGCCCAGTTCCTCATCATTGATTTACGAGCATCCTTCAGCGATGGCACCCTCACGTGTCCTGCCTGAGACGATTGGGTACAACAGGCAGTATTCTGTGGTAGGAGCTGCTCTGACAGATAGCAAGGTCCCAAACCGTTTATGGCTTTGTATGTCAGCATTAAAACCTTGAACTCAATGTGGTAACGGATTGGCAGCCAGTGCAGAGTAGCCAGTGTGGGAGTAACACAATACAGAACACAATAAAAAGGTGGTTATTAGAAGTATGTAGCAATCCTCCTTTGCCAGCTAAGGATGGTGTGATATACTGTGTGAGAGGGATGTGGGTGGGCATGAGGGGGGGACCCCAATAACTGTTTTTCCAGCCTCTGATCTAATCAGACCCCTCTCCTTTTCCTCCCGCCCCACATACATGAATCTTCCCCACCAGTAAAATAAGAGATAATTGTTAGCAACCTGCAGGGCTGCAATTTGTCTTTTAAATATATTTCAAGTATGCAACCTGTGTTTAATTTACCAAGTCAATATTCATATTTAAAGCACAAAAATTGAATGCTGGCCTCTTTCTTCCAGTATCTGATGGCCTGTATGACCCTCAGTGGATTCAATGAGCAGAAAACTGGCCATTGGAGCCAATCGTGTTTGCACACCCTTGGTGTAATAGGTGTATGTGTTTTTATGCTCATACACCTGTCGTAGATAACAAAAAAGATTGACTGCATTCGGGGAGGAAGGGGCTGATTTTGAGCTTTGATCCATCTGGAGAAGAAACTTTAGAGAAGCAAATGGAGTTCAGGAGCTTGGGTTGAAGATGTTTTTGAATATGTATCTATGTTAGCCTGTGCGAGCATTTCAGCAAGAAATGAACCAATACCAACAAAAACAAAAACAGATGCTTTGGCACCTTAAAGACTAACTGCTGTATTTGAATATAAGCTTTCAGGGAACATTGTCCACTTTGTCAGGCATAAGAGTTAGAATACAGAGAGTGCATAGAAAAACATTCATGCAAGACTCTAATATAAAAAGACAGATACTGTGATTGCATTTCACACCTAGTGATGCTTTTCAGACCCCTGTTTGGCACTGAGTTGTTTTGAAGCTTGGGTCTGTAAACAGCAACAATGATTAAAATAAACAACAGCAAAAACATGTGACAATATGGAGAATGACAAGCTTATTTATGTTGTCTATCCCTTTGCCACCCTTGTTTGATAAAGCCCTGCTTTGGTATTGTATGGTGTCTTTCTGAATACTGTTTCTAGACAATTATAGAGCTAATAGCCAAGATTAAATAATGGATTCTTATTTTAGTTCTGCGCACGTATCCAGTACATGGAAGAAAAACACTGCTGCAGTCTACAGAAATGCTTACACAGTACTCAGTGCTTGGGTGTAGGAACACAGGTGTGATGGGTTCCTGTCTTTATGACTTCATTCACAGTCACCACAGAGGTTTGAAATAAAGCACGTCACTCTCCAGTTAGATGACTAACCAATAGTCACTGGACGACAGTAGATGTTGATGTGCTTCTAAGACGTTGGCGTCCTTGGCTGCCTTGAATTGTTTTGGTGTTGCTTTTGTTTACTATGTTTAGCATGTCTGGAAGTTGAGTCATGACTACTGGACTTCTTTTTGAGAGATAGAAACATTTCGCTGTTCATCCAAACAGCTGTTTCTATCTCTCAAAAAGAAGTCCAGTAGCCACGACTCAACTTCCAGATAAAATCACCTGGATGACTGAGAATCTTCACAGATATGTTTAGCATGCTTTTTTTTTTAAAAAAAAAAATAGTATTGTCTTTTCACTGTTGTTAGCTTTGCACACCCTCCTTTAATAATAGGTGCTTTCTAAGGAGAAAGGTGGGGTGCAAATATTAAAAATAAATAAATAATATAGAGGATAAAATGGGTAGCTCAACACATCACTGAATGTATATAAGCAGTTAGTGTAGCAGATGAGTTGGCTGTGGGTTATGTTGTTACTAGAGATGGGCAGTACTCAAAAAATGGTGTTTCATTTGTCGTTTGGTCGTTTAGGGGTCCATTTTGGTTCGTTTTCATTTTCGTGAGGTTTTTTGCAAAAAAAATTATTTTCGTTTCGTTAGGTAACGAAAAAAAAAATGAAAATGAAAATGAAAAATTGCTGTTTCATTACCATTTAGCGCAATTCAATGTATCTGCCATAACAAAAACAAAGCGGTCGACAAAATTTTTCGTGTTTCGGGTCGTTTTGTTTCATTTTGGAGTCAAAATTCGTTTTTCGTTTCGTTTCGTTACGTAACGAAATGAAAAAACAAAAACGAAAACAAAAAATCGCTCGTGTCGTGCCCATCTCTAGTTGTTACTGTGGAAACCACCGCCTAGTAACATGCTCCAGCAGACTCCTCTTCAGGCCCCCTCTTTTCACTGGGATGCCAGAGGGAAGCAGTTTAGGACCTGTGTCCTCCTGACCCCATACAAAGCAAAAGACTTTCTGTTTTAGCTTCTCTGTGTGGTTGGCATATGTCCCATCCTTGCCCCTTTGCCAACTCTAACCCAATGCACGCATCATGTCTTCAAATGAGTTAGGGGCTGAATTCCTAACAACCCTTCAGCCTTGGGCCCATAAAGCTTCCTTATGGCCCTACTCCTCACCTAGTTTTCTGAGCCGAACCCCTTTTTGAACATTCTCAGTGTAGAATTTATTTTTCTTACTTTTCTTGCTCCTGCTCACTAACTACTGCTTTCCGTTCTGACTTTATATCCCTAAATAGTTGTAAATCAGTGTATTCACAGGATTGATTACAAGTGCTATACGGTAGCACTAGCCTACTTTAGAAGAGCCAAGGGCTGCATTGCTACTCTCCTAACCAACCAAAGTGAACTCTCCCACTGCTGCATTTCTTAAATTCAGTAGCTGTGCCACAAAAATCTATTGAAACATCGTACTTCTGCTTCAAAGTACAGCTAGTGTGGGGGTGGGGGTGTACATTAGGTTGTTAATCCAGCCTGTGCTTCCCGGAATACTAACTGGTTTCAAGAAAAGGTATATAACCCCTGCATGCCTATTTTCAAAGTGGAAGTACATTGCTTAATGGCTTTTGATTTTTCTGTTATGATGCCATGAAGTGGCAGTGTTTTGCTATTTCTACACATATCAATAGCCCTATGAGGACAGGCAGATGTATGAGGGTGACATGTTACCCACCCGTGCCATAGGGAGAAATAGTTCTCCCAACAGCACTGCCATTTGGTAAAGTTAGTTGGGAATTGAGCAGTCTTGCTTTAATTGGGGACTTTGTTTTTAACTTCCTTGAGAACAATTTGGCTTTTTACCAAGGGGTCCAAATGTACCTGAAGGGGCACCATTTTGGTGTGAGCACAAGATGGCCCATTTATAGGCGCTTCTGAGCATGAAGGTATCTTTGTGTTGCATTTCCAGCATGTCTAATGAAATAGGTCAAAGCCACCCACCACCCACCCCAGTCAGTTTGGTATTGTAACACTCTTTGAGTAAATTATGGAAGCATTCAGCAGCAGGTATGAGCCAAAGAACTCAGGAGGATCTATCCATTGTTTGCAGTACTATACACACTTCACTTCACCCTAGGATTATTTGCAGCCTGGAGCTTGAGTTGTTGGTCAGAAGAATACAAGAATACAAATGTTGTTGTTGCTGCTACTGCCCAGCACCACAGTGATGTAAAACAGAATGAACAGGCCCAGTGTATTCCCAAAAGATGAATCCTGGACAGTGCTTTACCAGGTAGATGCCAGGAAATGCAGACTGTTCCAGGTAAAGAGGAACATTTGGAGCGTATGGCAATTTTCAAAGGGAAGCCCAATCTTTCCTTACTGAGAAAGAAGAACAGGACAAAACTAAAGAGAAAGAGATATAGTATGGGGAAATAGCTAACATGCTGTACTGAGACTCACATTTGGAGAAATCCTAAGGTGTTCTATTGCAAGACATCATAGTAAAATAAGGCCGGTGTAACTCAGTGAGAAGCGTATCTGGCTGCAGACGTGGAGGTTGGGAGTTTGACTCCCCACTGTGCCTCCTAGGAGAAGAGCCTACCTGTGTAATTTTGGGGGGTGTTGTGCAGTCCCAGGGCTCACTCAGAAGAAGGGAACCGGATACTACTTCTGAGTCTTCTGGACCTAGAAGAGATGGTCATCTTGCCACCGATTCTCCTGTGCAGTCTGTTGAAGTGGTGTTTTCCTCTACTAAAGTTATGTAGCTAAAAATGCCATATCCAGCCTACAGAGTATGTTCTTCTGTACAAATAGGCTAAGCACCCTATTCTCCCTTCCCCTCCAAACATGTATGCTGTGGCAACGCTGGCTATGGTACATCATACTTGCACCTGCCAGGAGAGGCGCCCTGAAACAAAGAACCTGCAGTTCTAGCAGTGATGAATCCATTGTGTTGTGGCTACATTTTTATTCACACTCACAAATCAATTACCAATGATTTATTTTTCCCTTGAGAAATTTCACAGCCAGCAAAAAAATTCCCTCTTTTCTCACTCTCACATTAAAAGGAAAGCAGTTAAAAGAGATTTTGGCTTCAGCAAACAGACTTTTAAAAGGTTAAATTGTCTCCTGCTCTTGGATAGTGTTCACTATTTGTCATGTTCCCCTGTGCAAGTTATTAATTTCAATGATGTCTGTTTAATACTTTCACAAGTCCTTGTAAGTCTTTAGCATCTCAGACTTCTAACATCTAAACTGTTCTGCACAGCTACAGCGTGTCATCATCTGCATTATTCATGGGTACAATATTTTTAATTCTACAGAACAATGACAACACATAGATCCCAGCTTGGATCATTCTCCCCTGGGGTCTGCTTACATTGTGTTGCACAACTCCTGGCATTTGCTACTCACATGAGAAATTTACTCTTTCTTTCTGGATTACCACTCTACTGACTCATAACCTTGGGTTGCGATTTGATATGGGTGACCCATAATGTCTCTTACTGCTAAATGTTTTCATTTCCAAGACATGGCCAACCCTAGTGATAATATAAAGAGAAGGTGAAATATTATAGATGTTTTGATTTAGTTGTTGATCTGGTTGAGCACCATAGTAGTTTTCCATTTGTCACTTGTTTGCATTTCTTAGCCCTGTTCTGTGCCTGGACACCAGGGCAGATGTAATTCTGGATGAATGGTGCTAAAGCGGCTGTGGAGAAATTTGTTGGAATAACGACACTGTCAGAGTATGTGGTATTTGATCAGCCAGCAGAAGCAATACTTATTGAATAAATAGTTAGCCAGAGACAGAGTTTTCTTAAAATCAAATAGCTATATTATAAACTGTACAAAAAATATATCACAGCATCACATAACTTATACAAAGTTCAACAAAGCATAGAGGGAAAAGTCACATTGGTACATCTTATACAAAATTCAACAGCATAACAGCATACATTACATTGACAAAATATATGACAGAGAAATAAAATGGGTGCCTTACTCATGGAAGGCCCAATGAACAATGATTTACAGAACATTTTTATACATGTGTCTGTCCAATCATAAATGACATTACCGCATAGCTATTGCAACCCCTTGCATCAGCCAAAATTCATTATGTTAATTCTTAAGATCTGTACTCCATTAGGAAAAACTATACATTGAGTCAATGTGACTTTGCACTGTTACAGACTCCACCTTTATTTATTTGTTCATTTTTCATACCGCCCATCTTCCCGAAGGAACTCCGGGCAGTGAACAGAGGGGGCAAGACAGACCCAAAAGGAAGAATACATCAATTGAAGTGAAAATAAAAGGGAAACATGAAAAAAATAAAGGAGAAAAATATGGTATAAAATATACAGCAACTCACCAAAGGAGTCAATAATTCATTGGCAAGATGGTGTGGAAAAAAATACATATCAAACACATATAGAACATCCTGTCTAATACATGTATTTCACTAACTAATACAGTATATGACAAACACTTTTCAACGTAACACTTCCTATGGGTGGGTGGCACCCTAACATCTTTAGAAATGGAAGATGGAAGATGGAAGCCCAGTTTGAACTTCAAATGGCAGTTTGTTTTAGTTGAGGGTTGGGGATGAAGGCAAAGCAATTAGATTTCATATCTGAAGAACAGAGAAAATATGTTCTTGTTTCCCTTCCACAATGCAATATAAAACTCTTTGCCCTCTCACATGTTGAGATTAATTTTCTCTGACTTCCTGAACAAGCCTTCATGGTATCTCCTGCCTCACAACTTGAACCTGCTGCAAACTGCAGAGTCTGGGACCCTCCCACCCTCCTCAGCCTTTTTAGCCCTCTTGGTTTTTTGTTTGTTTGTTTTTTTGAAATCCAGCCTGAAGAAATCACAGAGACCTTGGAGGTTTGTTCGCAAATCTGCGGCATTTTCCTTTGTCTCTCCTTACTTGCTTATTTATTTATTTTAAATATTTATCTCCCACCTTTCTCCTCAAAAAGGCCCAAGGCAGATGTAGTTTGTGTATTTTTTTTTTTTACCAATGGACCAACAAGGTTTCATATGATTTGGGGGAGCATTCACGGCTGGGTGCTACCTTATTTTCTGAAGGTGAATAATCTGCCCTGCACAGATGCCAAAAGATAGCAGATGTTCTGCAGGACTTAAAATTCCAACAACAGTGTTTCTAATGGAGAGTTTTCCTTAATTCCTTAATAGTCAGAATCTGTTTATAAAGAATATGCCAAACTTTAATGCTGTGTGTACTAGGCTATTTGTGAATGCATAATAGCATCACCATATGTCCCCTATGATTTCCCCCCTTTTATTTTTATGCTGCATGGTAAGATGTTGGACAATAGTAAGCAGTTTATGTTACAAGTTTCCTGCAGTGCACACGCATCTGAAAACAAAATGCATTAGACTGAGTTGGGAGCAGAGAGCAATTAAAATTTAACAGCTCGTACTCCTGTTATGCAACAGCAGCATTATATCGGACATTGACAGTAGGTAGTAAAAATCCTCATGGAATGTGTTGGAGGGGAAGAGACCGTATGTGTTGGAGGGGAAGAGACATGTTCAGAGGTGATTCCCAAACTGTGTGTTACATTCACAAGGTTGAAGGGGCCCTTGCCACTACTGAATGCATTTACTTACACCCTTGGCTTGCCCTTTTCAACCATACAGTGTATTACTAGACGGGGCATATCTAGGGTGGCAGAAGGGTACATCTGCCTCAGGTACATCAATCTGGGGGTGCCTGAAGGGGGAGGAGGAGGGGAAAGCTGTGCCCCATCCTGCTAGCCCGCGAGGTACTGAGCCCCCTGCCCGGAGTCACCTCTGCCCAGCCCCTCCAGGACCAGTGCAGGCCAGGGTGGGGCAGCGGGGGGTTTCTGAGGGGCCCTTCCTTGCCAGCTTTCTGGGCATAGCCACCCCCGGCCACTCCCTTTCTTCTACAGGTGCCAAGGGCAAGGCAGGCTCGTAGGAGGTGTCCAGGTGGGTCTGGCGGCACCCCCTCCCATGAGATACACAACACCCCCTAGTTTCCGCCCCAGCCCCATCTTCAGCTTGTCCTACGACTGTTTCTTGTTGGCCCTTGAAGAAATGGGGACCGGGAGATGGGGAAGCCTTGGACCCTCCGGGTTTGAGTCCAGGACAGCAGGACAGGGCTCTTCACTTTCCCGAGCAGAGGGGAATGTGGGACTGTGGTGCAAAGCTGCCAAACCAGCAGGTCTCCCCAGGGCAGCTGCCCTTCTGGCCCTGCCAAGAGGCTAGTCCTGAAGCAGTGTGCCCAGCCCTGATGGACAGGATCCCTCCTACACCGTCCAGGGGCTCCCGCTGGCATGCATGCTCCGAGCCAGCCAGCCAGGCGAGCAGAATGGAACCCCACCTATGCCCAGAGCCCTGGCTCTGGCACCTGCTAGGAGGTGTAGTTCCTGGGGCCCTCCCTGCGCCAAGCAGACCTTTGGCAGTGTGGGAACAATCACAGGGCAGCCCCAGGCAGGCGGCTGGCTGATCCTCCTGGCAATGTGTACCCTCTGCACGCTCTCCAGCCAGTTGGGCCACAAGAAGGGAACCCCGCAATGGGGTGCAAGGAGGGAGTGGCCAGCCCACCGTGCAAGGGAGGGTGCACACGGGAAGTTTGGAGCCATGGCAACAGATGGGTAGTGTGTGTGTGTCAGGGCGTGTCCTGCAAAGCAGGATCAGGCCACCGTCTTCCCCTTTGTGGCACATCTTGGGCTCCACATGGGTCCCGATCCTCCTTGCCTTGCTCCCGGCCCACCACAAACGCCCGCCCGCCCACTCGTGCATATGCCTGCCCCACGCCCACAGGATTAGACCCCCCTTGCTGGGTGTGTGCAATGTGGTTGGAGGGGCAGGAGTGGGTGCAAAAACGGACTTTGCCCCCAGGCACACCAAGCCCTTGCTACACCTCTGCTACTAGAGCAACCCACTAAACAAATGTGCACAATGTGGATTACTTCCTGTTTGGTATTGCTCCTTCCACCTATGATTTAATGTCTCTTCCCCTGCAAAAGTTATTAAGTGTTCTGTTGCCAGTGAGTATGTTTCAGTGCACTTACTATGTTGTTTTTGAACCCCACAAATGGCAGTTTCCTCTTAAAAGTTTATTATGCTTCTGCAAACACTGGGTCGCCCCAAATATCACAGCCCTGCTAGATCAATCTTCCAGTGATGGTGAGGCAGCACCCCCAAGCATAACATTTTGTTTATTTGTTTTTTTTATTTACTGCCCATCTAGCTAACAGCCACTTTGGTGGTGTGCAACAAAAATATAAAATGTAAGTTGCATAATTGCTTTAGACACAATACAGTGCCTCAAATAAGAAACAGCAAGATTAGCAGCAATAGATGGCCTTGTATACCTCCTGGTAGGTGATTCACTAGGGGCTAGATATGCAACGCACCAGTAATTGCTTGAAGATTAGAAATGGCATATTGTAAGTTAAGCAAGCAAAGAACACGACTGAGAATGGAAATGAAGTGAAATATCTAGGAAACTGCTTTATCACGTGGCCTTTGGACCACTATGAACAAAAAGACAACACATTAAGAGTAAATGGTCTTACTCACACTTTTGTCTGTCATGTAGGTTTTCCACTGTAAGGGAATTCTTAAGGGAGTATTGAATAGTATGATCATCCCACCTTGCGTTTTATTAGTAGTCTTATTAGTAGTCTTATTGTGCTGAGTATTTAATGAGCAGGCTGGATAGATCGTGCCAAGGTCGTGCAGAAGCCTCCTGACTTGCTGTGACTGAATGAAAGGGCACACAGATTGGTGGTAGGAGGTACCTATCAGAAATGGGCACGAATCGAAAAAATGATGTTTCAGTTTTTCATTTTTCATTGTGGGTCCAATTCGGTTCATTTTCGTTTTTTGTGAATTTTTTGAAAAAAAATCATTTCATTTGTTCATTTTTTGTTTTTCATTTTTACCCGCTTTTTGCGTGACTTAAAGCATTTCCGCACATGGAAGTCCCCCAACGCCCCAGACCAGAGAGAAAACACTAAAAAAATGATGCTGGCAGAGACACAGTATAGACTAGGTATGCAGGGAGGCTGCAAAGGCAGTGGCGGGCATTGCCCAGGGCATACGTAAGGCAGCCGCAGAGTTACTGCACCGCGGGGCAGGGAAGGGTACTCACCGAGAGGTACACACACACACAGGGAGGTTGCAAGAGAAATCTCTTCTTTCTCTCCCCTAAGAGCCAGGCTGCAGCCAGCAGGAACACAGACACACACCTGCCTGGCTGGCCTAAAGTAATGAGTTGCAGAGACAGCAATCCCACCCTAATTCCCACCGCAGACTGCAAGGAGGATGGGGGCTGCCAAAGCTTTTTATGCCCTCTGTGGCTGCCACACCTACCCAGTCTGCAACCTGGCCATGCTATTGATTGAAATTGTCCAAGAATTTACATGATCCCATCAGATGGCTTGCTGAGGTGCCTCTAGGTTTTAATTTGTCTGTAATGATGTATTATTTGTCTGTTAATGCATATTGTATTTTGTTCTGCTTTTGTAATACATGTAGTCCATTGTTGTAAGCCGCTTAGAGTTCAAAATTGAAGATAAGCGGGATATAAATGCAATAAATAAATAAATAATAAATAAATCCATCTTGTGGCTGGAATCCATTTTGTGTCATCCTTAGAGGGAAAAGAAAAAATACATTGCGATGGGAGAAAGACAAAAACAAATGTTTTAAGGACTGCAACCCCCTGGTAGGTAATAATTTCAAATAATTATCACTGCGTTTTTACGGATGTCCAGGGTGTTTTAATACCCAAGAAATCAATATTAGGCATCTGGGAGCCATTTTGGGTCGATGTCCCCTAACTCTCCTTAAAGAAAAAAAAATACAGCAATCTGAGAAAAGACATAAATGCACGTTTTAAGGACCCAACCCCCCCGGTAGGTATTATCAGGCAGAATAAATAATTATCGCTGGGTTTGTACGGATATTCAGGATGTTTTTTTACATTTAAAACAGCTCATTTCATTGCACGTCGCCATTAACGAAAATGAAATGTAATGGACCTAATTTTCGTGGTTCTGTTCGGTTCATTCCAATTTCATCACAATTTTCGTTATTCATTTTGTTACATAACAAAATGAATAACGAATAACGGAATGAATTTTTTTTTTCCGTTTCATGCCCATCTCTAGTACCTATCAGGAGATGCTCTAACCTGCTCTGTCCCTGGGTCTGTGACACGATCTGTGCATTTCCTGATTTCCATTTAAAAATATGAATGACAAGGCACACCAACAGGTATGATCAGAGATGGGGAAGAAGTGCTATGCAGTGTCCTAACTGTGTAACCTGTGGACTGTTCTTTGCACACTCAGGCCTAATAGTGCAGTAGTTGTTCAGCAAAACTGGGTAGACTAAGTGGAGTGAGAAAATAAAGAGAATTAAGATAGCTAGTTTAAAACTGCAGCAGCAGCAGTAACAGGACTCTGAAGACGTAGCAGTTTTCATATAAACCTGCAAAGAGCTTCTCTCTTCCCAGTGCTTTTAATACTCTTGGGGCCCCAGGGTCAGTGGCAAATAAATAAACTGGCACATTCTCGGGGCAGCACCAATAGAATGAAGAATCTTCTGAAACAAACATACACATGCAATTTAAATAGTGACACAAGTCGTTACCTTCTCCCCACAACTTCACAAAATGACCTGCAGAGCAGCAGGAAATGGAAGGGTATATTATTTATGATGACCCCTGCCTGAACCCTCCATAAGCATCGTATTGGGTGGAGTGTCTAAGAGAGATCTTGGACTTGGTTCGGATGTTGAGCATTCAGTCAACACTCACCTTCTCCTTTGGCTCCTGCCACTTGGTCTACTGTGTTATCTTCTGTTTCTCATTTCCTCTGTTCAAAATGCTGATCACATTCTTAACCATATGCATGCCAAATGTAGTACCAAGAGTCTACTAACAAATCCATGGCTCCTGGCTGTACCCCATAGTTGTCCTGCAGTTGCACATATACCCCTGATTTGAGTACATCGGAATATGTTCATAGGGTTGTTGTTGTTTTTTAAAATTTCCCATCCTTTCCCTTTGATTAGGTCTGGGTTTTGTTTTGATTTGTTTTTCCACAGTGCATGTGCCATTTAGGCATCTTGAATGCTATGATTTCATCAGTGTAAGTCATCTGTCCAATCAGGCAGATCACAATTCTTCCACAATGTCGTTCTGATCATCATTCCTGAAGGCAATTCTTCATCTGGCAGCCAACATTCGCTGGCTGAGCCAGAGTCCTCCTTGAATGGTATAAACACACAATCTGCTGCGTATTTGATCTCTTCATTGTTAGTACCTGCCAGAGCTTTACTGACATACCTTTTAGAGTTTTAAAGCCCAGAATTGCCTTCACGCCACAGTGAGAAAGCAAAGGAGAATTGCATGCCTTTGCGAAGTGCCTCCCAAGTTAGAACCGATTTATAGTGCTACTCTAGTGCCATTGTGGGGTGCGGTGGCTCAGCAGACTAAGGCACCGAAACTGCAAAGTCGGCACCTCAGCGGTTCAAATCTTGGGTGCCATGCAGTGGAGCAAGCTCCCGCTGATAACACCAGCTCGTGCCAACCTAGCAGTTTGAAAGCCATAAAAAGCGGAAGGTAAATAGTGTTTCCTTGCAGTCATGCTGGCCACATGGCCATGGACTTGCACAACACTGGCTCTTCAGCTTGAATATGGAGATGAGCACCATCCCTAGAGTCGGACACAACTAGCACACATGTGCGGGGGGAACCTTTACCTTTTTACCTAGTGCCATTGTGTATGGCACAGACACACAGGTGCGCACACACACACAGTGTGTGTTTGTGTGTGACATCAAGTCGGAACCAATGTATAGAGACCCTAATAAGGCTTTCAACTACTGTATATGTTTGTGGAAGTTCAGCTCCTGATACCTATATAGTTCAAAGATGTACAGGGAGAAGGGATGGAAAAGACATCCCAAGTTCCACTTTAGATCTTATTAAGTCATTCACTGATTATCAGAAGAGGTGATAATTGATTAGATGATCTGAAATACTTTTATTATTAGAACAAAGTCCCAGCAGACATGATTTTCTGAGGAGCTGTATGCATTTGCTTCCAAAAAGGGACAGGCAATAGGTTATGAAATGAACCACGCGAACCCAGGCAGTCCTCGGAACCAGCTGATACACGCAGATCCAATTGCTTTACCTTTCTCTGTCTCGCACAGGGTTAATATCTAATGAGGAAGCACGCTGCGAGGTCTTCTTTCGTGCTTCCTGCTGCTGGCCAATCAGAGAAGGAGGCAGGATGATGTCTGTCCCTGAACAGCTCCTGATTGGCCAGCATCACAGATCTAGCACAGATGATATTGCAGCATGGTTCCTCATTGGATTTTAACCCTGCCCGAGACAGAGAAAGCTAAATTAATTGGAACTGCGTGTATCAGCAGGTTCCGAGAACCTCCTGGGCTTGTGTGGTTCATTTTGTAACCTACTGGTACCGAAAAGCAATGCCCAACCCTACTTTCAAATATTGAATGCTTACCATGTGTTTAGCACCTGTAGCCTTTTTCATACTAAACCCGGGCATAGTTCTGTCTTATAGGGTCATTATTCTGTATGCTGATGGATTCGCTATCAGTGTATGTATTGCTAAGTCTGTTTTACATTCATCTGTTACTGCCCTGAGATTTCCAACAGAAATTCTGGTAAAAGATCTATCTATGGTGGCTCATGGGTAGCACCCATCTAGTAAGCATGTTCCATTATGGAAAACGAAATCTGACTTCTTGTTTCTGTTTTAAACTTATTATGGCAACTAATCATGAGAAAGAGTTATGTTATCCCAAGGAAAGGGTGTTTGAGATGTTGAAAAAAATCTGTGCTAAGCTGTATACTCTGTGTCCTGTGAAGTGTAAGTGCTGCAGGCTTTACAGACTAAACAAATGTTTACTGCTTGAGCTTGCCAACAGTGATGCTATTCTAGTTAATATGTGACAATCAGACATGAACAAACAGCAGAGGCTGCAGTCAGGGTGGGCCTACTCAAAATGTACCCACTGCCAGCACTAGATTTTGCTTGTCCATAAATTGTGTTCAGTATGTCAGTATGAATCTCCCAGTCTGGCCAGTCTCTTCTCCACACTGCTCCTCCCATAAAGAAGGTGAACAAGAGAAACACAAGAATTGAGGGCCTAGACGTGAGCATGTGGCAGGAGAGGGAAGAAGAATGTTGGGTGAAGGAATTGGTCGATAAAAGGAACTCTTTCCTCTTCTGTCACTGAAATCAGTAGGAAAGAACTGCCTTATGAACACTGAGGCCGTGGTCAAACAAATTAAAATATTATGTATCTGGAAGTTGAGTCATGGCTACTGGACTTCTTTTTGAGAGATAGATTTTTGAGTCTATCTCTCAAAAAGAAGCCCAGTAGCCATGACTCAACTTCCAGATAAACTCACCTGGATGACTGAGAATCTTCACAGACATAAAATATTATGTAGTTATCCTGCAGTTGTACCTGGTTCTTTTTTACTATTCATACCACACAGTCAAACTGGGACCATTTCCCTGCCAGCAGAATGACTGTGTAACATTGCCCCATTGCTGTAAGGACTGTAAGGATTAAATTTGCAGATGATACCAAATTGGGAAGGGTGGCTAATTGCCTAGAGGACAGGATGAAAATCCAAAAGGACCTTGACAGGCTAGAGTGCTGGGTCAAAGCTAACAGAATGGATTTTAACAGAGAGAAATGTAGGGTGCTGAATAATTGCACAGATATAGGATGTGAGATACCTGGCTGGAGAATAGTACCTGATAAAGGGATCTGGGAGTCTTGGTGGACCACAAATTGAACATCAGTCAGCAGTGTGATTCAGCAGCCAAGAAAGCCAATGTGATTCTTGGTTGCATCAACGGAAGCATAGTTTCTAGATCAAGGGAAGTGATAGTACCACTCTGTTCTGCTCTGGTCAGACCCTACCTGGAGTACTGTGTCCACTCCAGTTCTGTGCACCTCAATTTAAAAAGAATTTGGACAACCTTGAACGGGTCCAGAAGAGGGTGACCAGGATGGTTAAAGGTCTGGAACATATGTCTTACAAGGAACGGCTTAGGGAGCTGGGAAAGTTTAGCCTTACAAAAATAAGGCTGAGGGGGGATATGATAGCTATGTTTAAATATTTGAAAGGATGTCATATTGAAGAAGGAACAGGTTTGTTTTCCATGGCTTCAGTGACTAGGATTTGAGCCAATGGTTTCAAACCACAGGAAAAGGGATTCCATTTGAACATTTGGAAGAATTTCATGAGGGTTAGAGCTGTTCGGCAGTGGAGTCTCCTTCTTTGGAGGTTTTTAAGCACAGGCTGGATGGCCATCTGTCGGAAATACTGTGATGGGTTTCCTGCATGGCAGGGGGTTGGACTGGATGGCCCTTGAGGTCTCTTCCAACTCTATGAGTTTATGATTCTATGTGTTTATTTGTATATCTGTTTTACCTGTGCATTCCTTACCTGTTTTGCTTGTATGCATGACCCACCCTACTTCTTTTCTGGATCTGAGGGTATAAGGTTGCCACCATTACAGTGGGTTCTTTTTATTATTTTTGCCCCCTGTGCCTTGGCAGGTACATCGATATGGTGCTAAAAGTGCAGTACTGCCGGGAATGTTATCGTTAAATTCCATAACAAAGATATTTTGAGTCATTGTTATGTGCAAGTGATGTGATTCCCAAACCTTTTCCATTTGCAGCTTCCCTCTGTGGTGGTACAGTGGAGCAGGGGGAGTGGCAAGGGGTGCAGGACAGAATAGGAAGCAAAGGAGCATGAAGGAGCTGGAGGCGGAGCCAAAAGAATAGGAGCAACAGCCAATTTGGGGGGTGGGGGTGGGCTTCTGCATTGCTCCTGCTTGGTTTGGCAGTACACAAGGGAGGGCAAAGGGTACAAGGTGCTATAATACACACTTTGGGAAGCTCTGTGCAAGTGGTTGTCATGTGGGAACACATGAAAGGCCCATCTTGGCTTCTTCACACAGACTCTGGATCTCTCTCCCAGTGGAGGCCAGGATTGCCCCATCTCTGCTGACTTTCTGGAAACAGGCAAAGACCTTTCTCTTCAGGCAAGCTTTCCCTGAATTATGGTCTACCTATTATGTGTCTTTTATATGAATCTATAGGATCACATAGATTTTGTGTTTATAACTACCTATAACCTTATGGGTTTACATTGACACTATGCTTTCAATGTTAGTTTCCATCACTCATAACTTTTTCATGGAATTTTACTCTCTTTTTAACTGCTCGTGTTGTCTTGTAGTTTTAATGTAATGTCTTTTAATGCTGTAAGATGTCCCTCAATTTTCTGTTCTCAATATTTGAACATTTCTTAACTGCTCTGGACTGTATACAGTCCCTCATTACTGTAAGCTGGCTTGGGTCCTTTTCCAAGGAGAAAGGTGGGGTAAAAATACTCTAAAATAAATTATAAATAAATTGGTTGCTTGGATAACAGAGTGTGTAATGGTCACCACTTCTGAGCTGCCTCCTTGTTTGTAGTATGGGCTGTGCCTGTCAAGAGTGTGTTTTCTTTTTATTCATGGGTGGCCCTGTAAATCGGTATTTTGGTGAGCTTGTGCCAAGTTTACAGATAGATTACACCAACATGGCTTGACTTCCGTGTTCCATTTCTCCATTTCCACATGATGAGCTATGGTGTAGCCATGGTGTAGCTGGCCATATAGATTCAAATAGGAGGAAATAAGCCACTGCTACTAAAACTGCCTGGGACATTTATACCCCTTTTATATATCACATGAGCATGAACTCATACAATAGAGGTATGGAAAATATTGGAAGAACTACAAAATATTCTCCTTGTGTGACCAGGGTTTGAGATCAGCAATGGTGAAACAGGGGGAAAGATGTAGAGAATGACACAAAGGAGAGATTTGGTTCCATCCTAGCCCATTCACTTCATCTTTTCCTTTCCTTTCCTTCTTCTTTATCAACTTCTTCTGTTCAAACTAAAAATCCTCTGAGTTCACCACCCATCAAGAACCGTGAAACGATATCCAGTTCCCAGTCTGTTGGGACCATGTTTTTATCTGTTTGTTTAGGCAAAAGAAAATTCAGAGCACAACACTTCCAGCAAAGAATGGGTTTCCCCTTCCATTAAGAGTTTACTGGAGGTGTGAGCTAGGACTAAACTATTCAAATACTAAAGTGGAGAAATATATTGTTTGATCTTAAATGGCTTTAAAAAGAATTAGATAAATTCAGAGAGAATAGGACTGCCAATGACAGATAAGTGTAGACTGTATCTTAAGAGGCAAGAACTGCTGGAGATCCCAGTGGTTCAGATATCTGGCTGTGGAGCTAGAGGTTGGGAGTTCAATTCCACACTGTGCCTCCTTGGTTGGACTCAGGGATCCGCAGAAAGAAATGTGATCAGGTAGTTAGAGAAGGACATATTCAAATTATTCCATAAAAGTAAATACATATATATTCTCACTTCTTAGCATATTTACATGCACAATATTAATTTATTTCTGTTCTACTCTTATTGGTTTAAGATGTGGAGCAGGCCTTGCTTAGGTTTTACTGTGTTACAGAACTTCTAGAGGCCGTAGTTTAAAAACATATAGAATGCAGAATATGTCCAAGTGACATCATCCGTAAGACACCTGAAATTCTGGAATGTAGACAATAAAATGAAAGAGAAATTGGCAGAATCAATGCATTTTCATGATGCTAAATTTGTCTTTACTGTAAATGAATCTGTATAAAACTGAATGAACATAAAGGCTAGATTTGTTGACAGTTGTAAGTGTTCCCTGCTATAGCAAAAACCAGACAAAATGTGAATCTTAAAAGTGCCTCTTGGATTTTTCTATTAAATAAATTATGTTTCATGCACTGCTCAGGGATATTTTTTTTTAAAAAAATGTGATGTATTGTTGCTTTTTTCAGGAGCAAAAACACCAACAAGTACCAACCCCCTCCCCCCCCAAAAAAAAACCCAGACAGAAACATTACACATACTGTATATGCACATCTGTGTCATATCTTCCAAAATACTTCTCAACATTTTTCCCCACTGAAGCCCCACACTACAGCTAATTTGGTGTGTGTGTGTGTGTGGGGGGAGTCTGCGGTTTTCCCCACGTTGGGGGGAAATCACTGGCTTTTCCCCATATGAATGTATTGCTTCAATGCACTCCTATGGGGAAATGAAAAACGAAGCAAACACAACAGAAAATTCTGTTTCATTTCGTTTCATTTTTCTTTGATGGGTTTCTTTGTTATTCGTTTTGTTCCATAACAAAATGAATAACAAATAATGAAACGAATTAAAAATTCATTTTGTGCCTATCTCTGTGTTAGGTGTAAGACATTTACAGAAGACCTAAATGTTGATGATGATCTGCCTAAATGAGATCCACTCACGTGGACGCCCATTTACATTTTGTAGACCCCCAATTTTTTTCTCACTCTCATAGACCCCCTGCAAGTCAAAATAGAACCCTGGGGGTCTATATGGACCACTTTGGGAATCACTAACGTAAAGGTTACAGAGAGGTAACTCTTTATTTTGTCTATTTCAGCAGCAGCAGAAACAAGAATAGAACAACATGTGTTAGTTTTTAAAACTAACACATTTATATCAGTTAGAGCTGTTCACATCAGTCTGTTATCCATGATGCATCTGAAAGAATGAATTATAATCACAAAATCTGAAACTAAAATAAAATTTCAGTCTTAACGTTTCCATAATATTTTTTCTTTTGTGTTGTTATTAAAACTTAAGAGTTATCACAAACTGTATAATATCCAGTATAACAAAAAATTGTTGTTCTGTTTCCCTGATACATGTTAATTGTCAGGGACAATTATACAGTGGTACCTCTACTTATGAGGTGGCTCTACTTACGAGCAAGTTGACTTGAGAACAGAAAAGCATTGACATTTTAACTGCTGCCTTATAAAGTTTAGATGCGGTCTGCTCTAATTACATTTTTTATTATTATTTTATTTTATTTTATTTTATTTTATTTTTTTAGATATGGCTGCTCTTCTTATGAGTTTTTTGACTTATGAGCATGCATTTGGAATGGATTAAACTCGTAAGTAGAGGCACCACTGTATAATAATTGTACACCTAGTCTTTCTGATCTTTGGAAGCACCCTGTAAACCAATCAAGTTTATTTGGGGATAATTGGCCGTGGTATACAAATGCAAAAATAAATAAATAAATAAATATTTAAGATTCTTTAAGAATTAAACTGGATTCTGATTTTATCACAACTCCAGGAGGATGGTAGTTAAACTTATGTATCTGACTCTGAGAGAGAATGTGCCGATTCACCTGAAAGTTCTTTTGTACTTTTCAAATACAGTGGGCCCTCCTATAACAAGTGACTTGTATAACATAAAATCTGTACAACATAAAAATATTCCAGAGATAGGGGAAATTTGCTTAACAGAATCGCCTATGGGGTGAATCCGTACAACATAGAAATGGTCGCGATTAGGGATTACTCCGTTTTAAATGCATTCCTATGGGAAATTTGTATAAAGGAAAATTTGCTTAACATAATTTCATTTGGAACAAATTAATTCCTTTATACAAGGTATAAAGTTGCTTTGAGGTGGTGAGCTTATTGCCTCCCTTTGCACACTGTGTTCTCATGCAGTTAGTCTTCCTCTCCTTTCCCCACTGTCTTCCTCTGTGTCACTATGCCTCAAGGTGAAAAATGAAAGTTCACAATGCACACTCAGCACTTTCTATGTCTCTTTACACACACACACATTCTGTAGCAAAGTCAAGTGTAAAAGACTGCATCCTCTCGTATTGCCTGTATCTGAACAAAGCTCAGGGAAGATGAAAGTGAAATGTATTTGTATTTGTATTGTAATCCTTTATACTCCTTTTAAAGTGGATGTTTTGCCTGAAGGAAAACAAATATGTAGACGAATTTCATATTCCAGGGGGGGGGGGACAAATAGCACAGAAAGCACTTGTCATCTGCTCTTTGTATTAGGAGAGGAGTTATATTTTCCCTTTAAAAAGTAGTACGTGAAGCCCCGGGGTACTATAAACTATTGTTTGATATGTTGCACATTGGAAATCAGAGCAAGATTCATACGGATAGACAAGCCATTCTTTGAATCTAAGGGAACTTTAAACTTGTTTGTAACTCAAACAGCGTACTCTTGCATGTCATGTAGTAAACAACATTTGAAGTTGAAGGTAGCTGCTACAGTAATTCATTGTATGTCATGAAAAGAGCTATGCCAAAAAAAGAGGGAAGAAGGTAAGCAGGTTGGCAGGAAGTTGCTGAAAAAAGCCCATTGTAAATTCCATCCATGAACTTAAGGCTACAATCCTCCCACTTCTGGAGGAAGTCTCATTGTAAATAATATTTAACATTTATGTCTATTTAGAATTAAATTAAATTATTTTCTATTTAAGGGACTTCTTTTTCCCTTTTTGATCCCCAAGCAACCTTGATAGTAAAGTCAGAATAAACATTCAGACAAGTTACCAAGACTTCTTCTTTGTGGACGCGATGATTTGCACAAGAGATGAGCACAAACTGCAGTTCCACAGTTTGGGACCTGCCAGAGAAAGCAGGGCGGGGAAGCATGGGTGTAAAAAGAAGAGATGTGCAGCCAAACTGCCAAGTTGCACTGAACTGCGGAATGGAGGCTTGTGCCAATTTCTAACATGGGCGCTTTGAAAATGATCCACAGAATGTTCCAGAATGTAGGAGCCTAAGTTTTCTTTTTTAATCTGTTGAGTAAATGTTAATTATTATTATTTGTTTTTTTGTCTGTAGTTAATTTGACATTGAAGTCACTAAATTATTGGTTGTTTTAATTGCTAGTCACTTTTTTAAAAATCTCCCATAGTGGCCTGGTAGCCAGATGGATGGTATATAAATCAAATAAACAAACAAATAAATAAATAAGTCTCCCCCCTCCACCACACTTTACTGAACATTATTTGGCACTGTCTAAGGGCTCTTTCTGAGTCCTTTCTCATCCACTACACTAGCAGCATCCTGACAGTGTTCCAGAGTAATATTTCTGTTTCTTTGAAAATCATTCTTACTCTCTAACCCAGGCATGTCTAAAGTCAGGCCAGGGGGCCAAATGCGGTCCCCTTACAAATTTTGAGTGGTACAAATTTCTTCTCCCCACTGGCTCAGCTTGTCATGCATGCCCGCCAGCTGGCCCCTCCCCATACCAGATGGAGGCATCAGCTTGCTGTTTTTTGTTTTGCCTGCCCTCCCTGTCTCCGTCGACCACCACCCAGCCACCTTCCCAGCCTACCCGCCACCGGCCCCATTGCTGCAGCATCCTCCCTTCCTCCTTGCATGTTATAGAGACTTTCTAAAGTCCAGCCCAGGGGCCAAATGCAGCTGAATGGTTGGCCCCCACACATTTTCACCTCACCAAATCTGGCCCTCCTTGCAAAAAGTTTGGACACCCCTGCTCTAACCTAACCTTAATCTGCTTTCTTCTCTCATCATGCACCCTGCATCTTCATAGGTCCTCCTTTCTGGCATAGAAATGAACCCTTAATTAGTCAACCATCATCACCCCTCCCTGACATCTTCATTTTTACTAGTTTTCATTTAAAAAGCAGTCTGCAGGGCTAAACTATACTAGCAGCCACACAAAAGGCTTTTTCTGGTGAAGTGAAGGACATTTCGTACAAAATGTCTCCATCCAGATATAATAGTTTCACAAAAGTGTTCCTGATTAATTGCCAGTCCTGGTTCAAGTTACATATCTGGAAAAAATCTCTACAGATGATTGGTTCTTTGGCTGATCAGCCTCAAAAAGCAGCACTCTCTGGGTCTATATCATGACTGAAAGAATGACTAATACTTTCTCTTCCGCTAGAATTGCCAAAAGCTTCCAAAACAGTCCCGGTTCTGAGCATTCACTCTAGTCCATTGAAACCAGTTCTTCTGTTGGCATCAAGGGAATGATGGAAAGATAGTGCTGCAGCTGCTGATCGATCAAAACCAAAGAAATGCAAAAAAAGAAAAAGGAAAAATCACAAGACCACCTGCACGTCAGGGTGTTAGTTATTCAACAACCTACTTCAATGACACAGTCCATCAGTCAACAACTACTACAGTTCACAATGATATTGATGACATGAAGTGTGTTGGATCTATCTTTAAGGGAAAATAAGGAGTTTGTCAGTTTATAGCACTCTGCCTTGTCCCACACCAATGGCACAGGCTACTTGATGAGATCTCTTGTCTGCCATTTGATCATTTGAAGATGCTTTTTAATTTACTCAAGAAAAAAGATCTCCACAGAGACATTCCTGTTGCTTGCCTTCACCATTAAGGAATCATAGAATCATAGAATTGGAAGAGACCTCAAGGGCCATCCAGTCCAACCCCCATCACGGTATTTCTGACAGGTGGCCATCCAGCCTCTGCTTAAAAACCTCCACTGCCTAACAGCTCTAACCGTTACGACGTTCTTCCTAATGTTTCAATGGAACCTCTTTTCCTGTACTTTGAAACCATTGCCCCAAGTCCTAGTCTCTGAAGCCATGGAAAACAAACCTGTTTCCTCAACCAAGAACCACATTGGCTTTTCTGGCCACCACATCACACTACTAACTCAGGTTCAATTTGTGGTCCACCAAGACTCCCAGATCCCTTTCATGTGTACTATTTTCCAGCCAGGTATCTCCCATCCTATATCTGTGTAATTCATTCTTTTTACCTAGATGCAGCACCCTACATTTCTCTTTGTTGAAACCAATTCTGTTAGCTTTGCCCCAGCACTTTAATCGGTCAAGGTCCTTTTGGATTTTCATCCTATCCTCTAGAGAATTAGCAAACCCTCCCAATTTGGTATCATCTGCAAATTTTATTAGCATGCTCTTTATTCCTTCCTCCAAGTCATTAATAACGATATTGGGACAGCACTGGACCCAGAACAGAACCCTGGGGCACCCCACTGCCCACATCTCTCCAAGCTGAAGAGGAAACACTCTTATATTTTTCCTTTTTATTATGCCTTTCCTTGCTACTCTGGGGGACATCACTTGCCTTTTCTGAAGTTGATCCATAATGACCAATAGCTATATTGTGCCCTCAGATCCTTGCAAATTCCATCAGAACCAGCAGTCTTGAAACTGACATCAGCTTCCACATTGAAAATGTTGGTAGAATAAAAACACTAAACTACACCTTGGGTTTTATTGACCTTGCAAAATCCAGTGGAGTCACCATTTGCTCCAGCATCAATGGGTATTCATGTAGCCCTTCCTCAGAGCCATACAGACTGTTTGGATTCAGGAATGTGATCATAACTCATAACCAGGGTCCTCCTCATCCTTTGTGTGGTTTCCAGACTCAGCTATGGGGATGCTTCTTCACTTTAATTCTCAGAAGATACAAGATATTCAGACATGATATTATGATGGCTAAATCAGGCCAAATATGAACAGAGAAACCACTACAGCCTGTTTCTTATCCAGCTTTTGACAGAATACAATACAATGCCAATGCACCTGTTCAGATTCCCATGCTTCCAACACTGACAAATGTTATATTTACCTCAAAATGAACTGAAAATTTATACCAAATGCAGGAAAAGAGATGAACTTCCTCTTCAAATGTCTCTTCCATTCTATAAAAAAGATGCCCCCACCCTCTGTTGGCATTCAACTCCAGCCACTAGAAAGATGCAAAATTAGACCTGGTGGAAAACAAGGTGTATTCCACTGCTGCCTTGGGAATCTGAATATCCAACAATCAAGCGTACTGCAGTATATCACTAATTTATTTGGGAGGGGTTTCAACTTCTTTTGATGAATCTTCCTTTCACCAGGAGTCTTATTTGGAGGGGAAAAAAACAAAAGAAAAACCAAGTGTTATAGCACACACCAGACATGCCTAGTTAGTAACTTAGATGACTCCAGGTATTGAATCAAACACCTTCCTTTTGATGAAGAAATCTTTAACTATAAAAGTGGCATGGTCATTAAAAATAAGTTCATCACTAAACACAGGGGCACTGATACATGACAATTGCAGCAGTGCCAGAGGCAATACGAAACAACATGGAAATAAATGGCCACACCCTATTCTAAAAATAGATCACCCTTTGGTAAGTCTTCAGCGCCCCCAATATTACAGGCAGTAAAGTAAACATAGTAAATACAGGTGTGTTTCTTCCTCCTTGATAAAACAGAAGGCAAGCAACTTACTTGAGTTTTCCAAAATCAAAATTAATGGGTTCACAGAAATCTCCTTGTCTCTTTGTTGTTCCTTCTGAAACGTTAGTGCTTTTCCTCAACACCTGGTATATTATTACTACCACTGCCTGGATGTTATCCATCATGTCTCTTAGCAATGCCATAGAGTTTGACAAACTCTCTCCAACAGCCACCTTCATATGACTACAGCACAGATATCCTGACAGAAAAAAACCCAACATTACTTCACAAGGATGCCAAAGCTCTGGTTCTTGGTTGTTGATAAAAGGGAGCTTCTGTTCTCAGTCTCTTAAAGTCCTGAAGAATAATGGAGGCCTGTGCTCCATCTTAGACTGCAGACGAGTCAATAGGTATATCGCTCCGAGGAAGTTTTATGTGCTGGCAGTATCAGCCATAGTTCTGCTTCTGAAAGAAGGAGATTGGTTTGCTGTTATAGACCTAAAGGATGGGTACATTCATATCTCCATCAGACCAGACCATCCTCATTTCCTGAGATTCGCTCTGGGGAGAAAGATCTTCAAGTTCAAGGTGCTTCCTTTTTAATCCATCAATAGCACCCAGAGTATTTATGAAGTGCAGAGTTTCAGTGGCAACTTACCTTTGGGTTTGGTGAATAAATATTTTCCTCTATATAGATGATTGGCTACTGGTGGCAGACACTGGGGAGGGCAGGAATCATCAAAGAAATATACAATTCACACTCCATTGACTGATCTCCATCTTTGCATCAACCTTCTGAATAAACTAAACTGAGCTAAAATTAATGGTTCATAGCCAGCTAAGTATAAATGAACAAACAACATCAGGTGTAAAATACTGTCATTGAAGAAGGAATGGGAGGAGGCAAATGACTGAAGAGGAGAGATAGAATAGATACAGAGGGCAGTCTTTCTTTGGACAGAATTTCTGAAGTGAGAGACTGTTTGCAGCAGATGATGTGACATTAGGTGTTCCACGGGGAAGCATTTTGCCCCAACAAGAAAAGAGTCCATTCAGATTAAATCACTTCATCACTCTGATGGCTACATGACAAGTCTTGTCAAAGTTCATACATCAGACATCTGTGCCTCTGAAAAATCTCACATTCAAAATGAGCTGTCAGATTGAGGGACCAATTTCATCTTGCATTGTTTTCTCTTTTTGAGCTGGTGGAATGCCTCCCGATTGTCAAACTAAGCCGGTATCTCCTCCCAGACTAGACATTGTTACCAATCTTGCAATTATATCTTTGTCAGGATTTCTTATCTCCATTGCAATTTGGTTGAAAAGAAGAAAATGGGAAATATAATCCTTCTCTGTCATACAGGCTATTGGCTTGATTTGCAGCATCAAGGCCTTTTGTGTTTGAAACACAATCTGCTTGCAATTTAGAACTACCCCTTTCAAATTCTCTGCGTGAAAATTAAACTGAATTTTAGCTCGGCCAACTTTAAGGTCTGAGAGATGCCAGATAGGTTCTCTTCACTCCATGTCAATTATCTTCTTTGAAATAGCAGGAGTATTAGGGCAAAGGGTTCTGTCAAAATTTATTGGTCTTATCAGATCCTTTCCCCATTCTTCAGATGCTGATCCATTTTATGAAAAGAAATTGCTGAGCATTAAAGTGACAAAGGGTTCCAAAATATGATGATCCAAAACCTCTGATAAGATGAGTTAATTAAACTAATAAGGAACAATTTTACCTCAATGGTCATGCTCATTTTCAGATCTGTTGGCTAAGACCAGTAGTTAAAGATATGAGGCTGCACAATCTAGCCAGTTTTGTGTTTGTATATCTGCTTATGTGTGGGTGGGTGGATGGGTGATTTCAAAGGAAATAAATACTATGAGATGTGCTGGACACCAACACAGCCAGCCATAACTCTATGTGAGAAACCATTTCACTCATGTGTTGGAAGATTCCAAGTCCATATGATTCTTAGGGTTACACTTATTCATTTTTAGTTCATATTTATTTTGAATGTTTATATTTTTTTCTCCTTTCTGCCATTCAGATTCACGAGGTGGTTTACAACAGTAAAGCAGTTACATAATCTACATAGCCAAGTTTTAGAAGCGATTATAATTTTAAAATTAAAACTATTCCATTTAATTTAGCTGTTTTACTAGGATAGCTCTATGGTTATTTTTCAGTGCTAAAATGGGTCGTGACATGTTTAGTGTTTTCTGTTTTTTTTAAAAAAATTACATTGTAAATAAAAGGTTGAATATAAATGAACTAAATATGTAAGCAAACACTATTTTTTACACATTGTGTCTAGATCAAGGGAGGTGATAGTGCCACTCTATTCTGCTCTGGTCAGACCCCACCTGGAGTACTGTGTCCAGTTCTGTGCGCCTCAGTTTAAAAAGGATGTTGACAACCTCGAGCGGGTGCAGAGGAGAGCGACTAGGATGGTTGAAGGCCTGGAAGAGATGTCTTATGAAGAACGGCTTAGGGAACTGGGAATGTTTAGCCTATCAAAAAGAAGACTGAGAGGGGATATGATAGCTATGTTTAAATATTTGAAAGGATGTCATATTGAAGAGGGAACAGGTTTGTTCTTCATGGCTTCAGAGACTAGGACTCGGGGCAATGGTTTCAAACTACAGGAAAAGAGATTCCATTTGAACATTCGGAAGAACTTCATGACAGTTAGAGCTATTCGGCAGTGGAATATGCTGCCACGGAGGGTGGTAGAGTCTCCTTCTTTGACGGTATTTAAGCAGAGGCTGGATGGCCATCTGTCGGAAATATTGTGAAGGGGTTCCTGCTTGGCAGGGGGTTGGACTCGATGGCCCATGAGGTCTCTTCCAACTCTATAATTCTATGATTCTATGATTCTAACTACTCTGAGCTGAGTAATGGGTCTATTAATAGAGTACAACCTTAGATATTACAGAAGAAGAGTTTGGGCAGGTGGATGAAAGATGGGAATAGGAGTTATGATGAAGAAAAAATGGCTTTTTCCCATTGGTTATTGTTCCCTGCATTTAGAGCATTAACTTTTCACTCAATGCAATGTACCAAATTCTCTCAAGCCATCTGTGTATGCTATGATATTTTCAGTGGTCTGCAGTTTCTATTCTGGCACATGTATTAGCATTCAAATTGAATGATAACTGGATGTACAGTCTACAAAAGCCAACAGAAGGAAGAATGACAAACTGATTGATATTTATACATGCGAATGAATTTAGTTGTTTTGTTTATTGAAAGATTGTGATCGGTATCCAAAAAGCAATACTGATTAAAAACAAAACAAAACACAAGTTTCTAGTGCTGTAACAATATATGCTACTTTTCGTGAATTTTATTGTTGCTGTTGTTGCATCATTACAGTTGTGACCAATAGAGATGGGCACGACTCAAAAAAATGGTGTTTCGTTTGTCGTTTGGTCGTTTAGGGGTCCGTTTCGGTTCGTTTTCATTTTCGTTGGGTTTTTCCACAAATTTTTCGTTTTTGTTTTCGTTACGTAACGAAATGAAAAAATGAAAACGAAAATGAAAAATTGCTGTTTTGTTAGCATTCTTTTCAGTTCAATGCATTTGCCGCAACGGAAACAAAAAACACGGCAAAATTTTTCGTTTCGTTTCCGTTTCCGTTTTGTTTTTGGAAAATTTTTGTTTTCGTTTTCGTTACGTAATGAAACGAAAAAACAAAAACGAAAATTTCGCTGAGTCGTGCCCATCTCTAGTGACCAACTCTTCATGACCCCATGTCCATGGAGTTTTCTTGGCAGGAATACTGGAGTGGCTTGCCAGTTCCTACTCCATGTGCCTACATCACCTGGTAATCCCTGGTGATCGCTCATCCAAGTACTAGCCAGGCCCAAACCCTGCTTAGCTTCCAAGATCAGGCGAGGTTGGATGCACTCAGGGCATCTAGGCAGCTATTCATGAGTTTTAGGAGAACCTTAAAGTCCTTTCAAAGTAAGAAGCTGTGCTAACAAGAAGAAAGGGTAAGATGCCAGACAGTGTCAATTTACAAGATGGTTGTTTAAATTGATTGTCTTAATATGCCATTCATTCATTCATTCAATCAATCAATCAATCAATCAATTTCTAGACTGCAAAACCATCTGACCCAAGAGCCACTCTGTGCAGTGTACAATATCATTAAAATACATTAACATAAATTACAATATTAATAAATAAAATAATGAAGAAAGGCGGGGGATACAGAGCCAAACTGTCATTAACATATACAATAAATTGTCAACAGACATGATCAATAAGAATAAGAATACGAATTAACAACAACACAAACTAAAAAAGGACAAATCAAATCCACAAAAGTGGACCAGTTGTATGAACATGACTCCAGCAGTTCTGTGTGGGAGGAGTTGCTACCATGTCTACCATGTCTTTTCCAGGAAAGCAGAGTTGTCACTGTAGCTCCAGCTTTGACTTCCAAATCTTTCGCTTGTTTAACTGCAGAGAAAGAGTGTTGTTTACATGATGTGTGTCTTGTACAAACAGTGGCTATGTTAATTTAAATCATTTCATGTAAATTTAGTTTTAAAGAATTGGTTATTAAATAGGATAATGGAACAGCTTTGTATATTCTATACTGCGTAGGAAGTTATTTCTAATGAACTAAGAGTCTGCCTAAATAATTAAACAAGTTAATATTTCTGCTTGACTAGTCAATTAAAACACCCCTTAGTCTTTTAAAAATATGCATATAGATGCGTGTTGGGAAATAAGCTGAATGTGAAAGATTTATTATGCTATATTCATAAGAACAAACTGTAATTGTGCTGTAGACCAAAAAGAAATGGGCCTATATTCTGTACCAAGTACTAATTAGAATGCAAGAAATGGAAAAATTATTTTCTTTGCATATGAGGTGCTATTAATTATATAATATTGCATGTGAAACGTATTCTGTGAACATTTGACATCATTCAGATTTGGATAGCAGCACAACTCTATATAGAGACTAATTTTAAATCTTACTTTTTTAGAGTGTTTCTGAGAGCCATCAACAAATTTTCTGAGACCATGAACCAGAAGTTTCTGGAAAACATGAACTTCGAAGAGCAAGTGAGTGGCTATTTAGTTATTTTATACTGTATAATGTTTTATAGAGCCTATTTGCATGCCTACTGCCTCCTTTTCAGGTGACAGACAATATAGAAGATGATTAATATTAAAATAAATTTCTGAATATTTTCCTCCACCTGGGGTTAATGTATTCTGTGAGGTTCCATGCCTGATATTTCAGCATTTTAAAATACTTAGAACACTTATAAAACACATGTGATAACAAGGCACTACCTCTAGATGAATATTTATTATGATTTTTTGTTAGAATAAAATCGCTGAGGATTCTGTCTTACCTGGTCCCTAGATATGACTGCCAATTTGGTTGTAATTAATATTTAGATGAGTGCAGAAAATGCATTTGATCTCCTGTTTTGATAACATAAACACTGTTACTTTGCTCAACATTTTTTCTGTTCTTAAGCGTGCCAGAGGTTTTTGAACATCTCCTTAAGGCAATGGTTGGAACTACCGGGGTTCAATTATTTATTTATTTAAAATATTTGATTCACTTTTCTCCTTCAAAAGGACCTCAGGTGGCTTACGTCACTGAAAGGCAATACTTACAGCTGAAAACAACAAGTATACACTGTTAAAATACAATCATTAAAATACAATCTTTAAAGCTAGGAACAATGAGTACAAAGGTCTTTGCTTGCTTGCAGAAGGCTTTTCTCTTCAGCAAGAAGAAATATTGCAAATTCATATTTTCAGCACCTTCATCTATATCCTCATGGGGAATCCGCAATCTCTGTCTGTTCTCCATGACTGTCCAGTAGTCCACCCATGAGCTTTATGTTTGGCCTAATTTTTGACTACTACCTGTGGCCCCAAATCGACACCATATTTGCCCGAGGAAGAGGTCTGGAGAAATACACTTGCCCTATGTGTACCTTGACCCAGTAAGGTGGCTCCTGTAGTGATGGCAATCGCCTTTTGGCTGCTGTGATTCTTCATAATACCCAGAGTTAAATCCCTGCCCCGCAGTTCCATTTTGACTTGATTTATGCTAGCTACACCCATGTCAGGGTTTGTACACACACACACACACACACACACACACACACACACACACACACACACACACACACCTCTTCAAGATGATTCTGACTTATTGTGACCTCTTCTAGAATTCTCATTCATTTCTTCTGGGATTATACTGAGACTGTGGACCACACAGGCTGGCTCAACTCCCCCACCTCCTTTGGATGCCTAATTGGAATTTTAAATACATGGTTGTGCTTTCCTGCTCTGATATTTTCCTTTTTTGGCCTTACTAATGCTTACTGTCCTTTATTGTGGTATTTAGCTTGATTTTTTTAGTATTTTTATATCTACTGCTTTAAATATTATGTTTTGATTTAATGATGTAAGCAGCCTTGTCCTCTTTTAGGAGAAAGGTGGAGTAAAATATTTTAAATAAATATGTGAATTAATAAGTTTTTTAAAATGTAGATAGAACAAGGGAAGCACCACAATTTACCATGTCCCTTGCGATTAGGGCAAGAGGTTTACTTAACTATTTTCTCACTCAGTGAGTGCTTTTAATGCCTCCATAAAGAAAGCTTTCTCAATTTGGTAAGTGAAGTTAATGCTTGTGGAATCATGCCAATCTGAGCAGATGCTTGTAGAGCTGGCCACTTTGCCCCATAGCCACACAGCAGGCACAGAGTGGGCAGCTCAAAATTGGGGGTACACACCATGTTTTCTGACTTCGCCTCTTCGGTGGCCCATGTGCTGACTTGGAGGAAGATTTCTCTGAACTGTTAGAAGCTAATTCTTTTCCTGTGCCTCTTCTAGTTTCAGTGTTTACACAAAGGAACAACTAGGATACACTTTGTTACCTCACAGTTAACTCTGGCTGCTATCAAAAGGTGAAGACATGTTGGCCTGTCACAGCAAAAAATTGGGGGGGATCATGGCCCCCTACTGGTGGCATTGATTGTCTCCTTAACATTGTAGTTTCTGAAGAGTCAAATGAGTAAATAAATTGAAAATGACTCATTCTTTCGGCTGTGAAACAAAACCCAATTAAATTAATTTAAATTTAATTTAAAAAATAACCCATGTGTTGTCCTTCAGTATAAATTGGTCTTCAATCTGTCTCTGTGGGTGTGGGAGATGTGGGAGAGAGAACTGTTTTATTCTGACCTTAAACATTTTTACATCCTACTCTGACTAATTTTTCATCATCTTTCCTCCTATCAAATTACAGCAACAAATGATATGATGTGACCCTACTTTTTAAAAGCATCCATCATTTAATGTTTTGTTCTACTGCAAGTCTGCTTGAAAAATAGGAAAGGGTGTGTGACAGTTGCACAAATCATATATTTGAAGTTCTGATGGGAATATAAATGATACTGCTTATTGCAAGGGAGTAAGGTTTGTTAATTTTAGAAATAGGAAAAAGCAACACAAATAAAATCAGACAATGTCTCTCTCCATGTGTTATGTGTCCCGTAAGTAAAAAGACGTAGTGGGAATGGTGGCAGCTGCTGTAGTTGCTGGCCACGTTTATTATGTCTCTAGTCACCGCTACCCCCACCCCAATTTTTAAAATACATTTCCCCCTCTGTCCCTGGCAATATTAACTTGTTGGCCAGGTTTAGCTCCCATTCATCTGGATTTACCTCATTCCCAGATCTGCAATCTCCAGACACTTGCCTGTGCCACCTCTTTGAAATCTCAAGCAAGTGCCCTCTGGTGTCAGAGTCTGACCATGGCATCTGAGAGAATGAGATGGAACACTGTAGGTTTTCTCAATTTTGACATACACATATTGATAGAGGGACAGCAAAGAGAAGGCTTGAAGAATGGTGTCTCTTTGGATTAGGCCACAGGTATGGCTCCACAACCCCTTTATAGCTTTATTGCTCCCACATGTAAGTAACATGTGAAGGAGCCACTGATTAAAAACTTAACAGGCAAAGTAATATTGGTTAAAACTGAAGAAAATAAATGCATCAAACATAGTTGAGATATGTCATATATTTGATATGTGTTTGTATTGATTTTAAGAGATTTTCTTTTCCTTTAAATTAAAAAAAAATCAGTATTCACCTTCAGTTAGAGTAGTGTCTGGAGTTAACATAGATTTTTGCTTGTTCTTCCATTTATGTCCAAAGTAGACCCAGTTATCCAGTAAAAACAGCAAAAATGTACTTGAGGAAAATGGTAGTCGAAAGAAGCCATTGAATCCTGGAGAACTGAATACAGTAACATAAGAACATAAGAAGAAGCTGTTGCGTTACGAATCACACGGACACAGAGTTTCGGGGTGCAATCATCTCGTGCTCAGGCATTATTCTCTATCTGGACTCCATGGATGTCTGTGTGTATGTATGAATGTGTGCAGGCATGCGTGTGTGTGAGTGTGGGCTGCGTGTGTGGAAGTGTGCGGTGATGATTCTCCTGCCTGAGCGAGCAGTCTTTATTAATATTTATTTATTTATTTGTAGGCTTATATCCCGCCCATCTTCCCTGGCGGGAACTCTGGGCGGCTAACAATGTTAAAAACAGATAAAATAAGTAAGGGAGAAACCTCTGAGCAGTAAAGCGGCGGAGGGCAAGATGGCGGCAAATAGAAAAGAAAAGGGGGGGAACTAACTAATGAGGTCACCAAAGGCCTCTTTAAAGAGGAAGGTCTTCAAGGTCTTCTTAAAGGCAGGCAGGGACTCCAGCAGGCGCAGCTCACTGGGGAGATGATTCCAGAGAGAAGGCCCCACCACAGAGAAGGCGCGGTTCCGCGTGCGTGCTTTCCGCGCCTCTCTGGGTGTGGCCACTCTCAGTGAGTGCGCCTGCGACGATCTCGTGGGTCTGGATCCAGATGCTCTCTGGGAGATACGCTCCTCCAGGTACTCTGGTCCCAAGCCGTGGAGGGCTTTGAAAATCAAAACCAAGACCTTGAACCTGATCCAGAAGACAACGGGGAGCCAATGCAGGCGGACCAGGACTGGGGTGATGTGCTCGTATCTTCGGGCACCCACCACCAGCCTGGCCGCCACATTTTGCACCCGCTGTAGCCTCCGGACCAGGGTCAAGGGCAACCCCACGTAGAGGGCATTGCAATAGTCGATCCTCGAGATCACCAGGGCCTGCACAACTGTCCTCAGGGAGGACTCATCAAGGTACTGGTGGATCTGGGCGATCCTGCAGAGATGGAAAAAAGCGGCCCTGGAGACGGCCATCACCTGGGCTTCCAGGGAAAGGGCCGAGTCCAGGACCACGCCCAGATTCCTGGCCCTGTCTGTAGGCTGGAGGGAGATACCCCCCAGACTAGGGAGGGGGCCATTGTACCGAGACGAGGGCGCCCCGAAGAACAGAACCTCCGTCTTCTCCGGATTAAGCTTGAGCCGGCTATCTCTGGTCCATTCCAATATGGCCTCCAGGCACAGATCAAGGGAGCGAACCGCCTCCTCTGCAGATGAAGAAAAGGAGATATAGAGCTGCGTGTCATCAGCGTACTGATGACAGCAAACTCCATATCTCCTGATGACCTCCCCCAGCGGCCTCATATAAACATTGAACAGCACGGGAGAGATTGCCGACCCCTGGGGCACCCCACAAGGGAGAGTCCAAGGAGCCAACAAGACATCCCCCAGCTGTACCCTCTGAGTCCGGCCGCCGAGGAAGGAACGGAGCCAGGCCAAGGCCTGACCACCAATTCCCGCCTCCGCGAGCCGGGCCAGAAGGTTACCGTGGGCGACGGTATCAACGGCTGCTGAGAGATCAAGGAGGACCAACAGGGAGGAGCTCCCCCCGTCGGCCTCCCTGAGGAGGTCATTCTGCAGAGTGACCAGGGCGGTTTCAGTCCTGCAAAGAGGCCTGAATCCAGACTGGAAGGGATCCAGGATATGATTTACCTCCAGGTATGACTGAAGTCGGACAGCGGCCACCCCCTCGACAGCCTTGCCCAGGAAGGGAACAATGGCAATCGGACGATAGCTGGAAAGGTCATCCGACGCCAAGCCAGGTTTCTTAAGAGTGGGTTTCACCACGGTCTCCTTCAAACGAGAGGGGAAACATCCCTCTCGGAAGGAGGCCATGGCAATGGCAGAAACCCACTCAGGCATGTTCCCTTCGGCAGATTTAATAAGCCATGCTGGGCAAGGGTCAAAGGGAGTGGCCGCCGGCCGGCAACGAGCCATAGCTCTGGAGGCCTCCGTATTGCTCACTAGTGAAGAGAGTAAGCAGCACAATAGATACAGGAAGACACCCCTCGGTGGGAGGGGAATGCACGCCTTATCTGTGAGACCATACTCAGTAAACAGGTACACAATGGCACAGGAAATACATTCCATGGGTGGGAGGGAGAATGCTCCCTAGCTAGTGAGGCATTATTGATAAGGACAGAAAGGGGCTCTTGGTCTGTATCCTGATATCCTGTTTATTTGCCATCCTGTTTGCTCTGGCCTTCTTGCCTACATCAGCACATCCTGGTATCTGCTTGGTCCTGGGGATTGCTGGGAAATAACAGGTCAAGCAGCCCTCCTAGGCCTTCAGTTTCCTTTGTGCTTGACCAATCTTGGGGCTCAGAAATATGGGCAATGATATTACCACAAGAAGCATGCTGGATCAGGCCAAGGGCCCATCTAGTCCAGTTTCTTGTATCTCACAGTGGATCTGCCAAATGGCCTGAGGTTTCCAGTCCTCTACATGGCCCTGTGTGCTTCCAATTGGGCAAGGGGAATACTGGCAACTCCCTTCTCCAGTTAGTATTCATTGCCAGCCATTGCCATGTTTTCTTTCAGCTCCTCCTGGCTTATAGGTTTGAGCCTTGGAAGCACCGCTTGTGATGATTACTTTTCTGGATGACAGTTCCCAGAACCCTGGCCATGCTGACTGAGCTATTCTGCTCTCATTCATAAAAGTAAATTGCCCAAGCTCTGTCGGGCATTGTATAGATGTTTTTCTTCCTGACTGATCTTTTGGGGTCATGCCTCCCCTGCACCAGCAATCCTTCTTAGGTTTTTGTCTTATGCTGATGGGACACAGATGCAGACTTGTCCTGCTGCAGAGCTTGCTACCTCACCAGTCATCCCAAACATAAGTTGACAACATTCACTGATCCCATTTAACTTAGAAATGTGTAGGTTTCTTTCATCAGGGTGCGCTGGTTTCAGTAACATGTATTTAGAGTTATAGCAGTAATTTGCCTTTCTGGGTGCCCTTTTGAGAAACTGAGGGTTGGGAGGGGAGAGGGACTGAATTAGTGATTAACATACTGCATTTCTATTAAGTGAAGACATTTATTTTAAAAATGCAAGCCTCTGTTTTGCACCATTTTATATCATTACCTACAGTTCCTATTTTGCTTATTGAGAAGTACATGACAGTGAATGTAATTGTTTATATATTTTAATAAGGCAAAAATCTTAATTAGTTTTTTTAGGCTTTGAAACAGGAGGGACTATATTAAATTACTCTATAAGTTGCTGACTCGGGTGGCAGCAATGGGGAGACATGCACTGTTCTGCGTTAATATTAAAACATGGATCACTCTATGTAAGGAAAAATTCCATATACTGTACATTGAAAATCCATTGATCTTTTTAGTAAACTAAATTGGATACTATGTAGAAAACATGATTTTAGCCACAGTTGGATTTTTACTGAAAGATTATAAAAATGGGGTAATCTCTGGGCATGATCTTTGGTGTAGAAGAGTCTCGCTAATAAACTTCAGTTTTTCAATGCGGCACTAAAGACATACAGCTCTGATCACAATGTAGAAAATTCTTATAAAGAATAAATTACTCTGTGAAAAGACATATTTGCAGTTGTTCTCCTGAAGATAGATGGACAAAATGTCCTTCAGTTCATCTTCAGTGTCCAAAAATTGAGGTTATAGCAATTTGAGGTCTTAGGCACTGTGAAAAATTTAAGCTATAAAATGTGTGCTGCATTTTTCTGTGTATAAGACTACATTTTTGTCTAAAATTGTTAGATTAAAAATTGAGGGTTGTCAATAACCAAACATAAAGAACATAAAGCAAATATATATATTAGTCTGAAGTTACAAAACACAACAGGGGCTTCATGGCACAGTGGTTAAATGCCTGTACTGCAGGTAAAACTGTGCCCACAACCTGGGGTTCAATCCCAGGTAGCAGGCTCATGGTTGACTCAGCCTTCCATCCTTCTGAGGTCAGTAAAATGAGTACCCAGCTTGCTGGGTGGGGGGGCAATGTGTAGCCTCCATACTGTAATTAAAAACTGTAAACCTCTCAAAGACTACTTGAAGTGGTATAGAGTGGTATATAAGCAGAACACTTTGCTTTTGCTATTAATAATAATATAAAACAATAAAATTAAGCTGACAAACTAAGTAGAAAATCAATCATAAAATGGACAAGCATAGCAAGAGGCAGAGGAGGAAAATTTTCAGATCTATATGATGAAAAGATCAAGAGTCAGGGAAGGCTACTCGAAACAACCATGTTTTAAACTGGCATTTAAAGTTTTTAAGTGTGGGAGCTGTACGTATCTCAAGGGGCAGGTAATTTCAGAGCTGAGGGTGCACCACCGAGAAGGACCAATTTCTGGTTGTTGCCTTACGGACCTTCCTCAGTGTAGGCACCCTCAAGTGACCAGCTAGAGAAGATTAGATGGTCCGGGCAATACTATTTGGGAGAATCCGCTCTGATAGATAGCAAGGTCCCATACCATTTAGGGCTTTCTATGTTAGCATTAGATCCTTGAAGTCAATGTGGAAGTGTATTGGCAGCCATTGCAGAGTGGCCAGAACAGGGGTAATGTGATGATATCTTTTTGTCCCTGTTATTTATTTTATTTTATTTTATTTTATTTTATTATTTTATTTTATTTTATTTTATTTTATTTTATTTATTTCTATACCGCCCATCTTCCAACGGAACTCTGGGTGGTTTACAACAAAATTAAAATCAACAATACAGTATAAAAACAAACAAAATCAAAATCAACAATACAGTACAAAAACAAACAAAATCAAATAAAACCAGAACAATAGGAGGGGAAACCCTCAGCAAGAGGCATCAAGAGGGTGTGTGGGGGAAACCCGGAGAATTAGATTAAATAAATTAAATTAAAGATTGCCAAATGCCTCCCTGAAAAGCATGGTTTTAAGTGCTTTTTTGAAGGTGAGCAGGGACTGTGCAAGGCGCAGCTCACTCGGAAGGTGGTCCCACAACAAGGGGCCCACCACAGAGAAGGCACGGTTGCGCGTGAGCAACTTCCGCGCCTCCCTGGGTGTGGCCACTTGGAGTGAGCGCGCCTGCGGCATTCTAGTGGACCTGGCCTCAGTTGACCTTTGGGAGATTCGCTCTGACATGTATTCAGGACCCAAGCTGTGGAGGGTTTTGTAAACCAAAACCAGGACCTTGAACCTTATCCAGAGGACCACAGGCAGCCAATGGAGTCATGCCAGAACTGGGGTGATGTGATCGTATCTATGAGCACCCACCACCAGTCTGGCCGCCGCATTTTGCACTCGTTGAAGTCTCTGGACAAGGGTCAAGGGCAACCCCATGCAGAGGGTATTGCAGTAATCAATCCTCGAGATCATGAGGGACTCCACAACTGTCCTCAGGGAGGCCTCATCCAGGTACAGGTGGATCTGGGCGATCCTGCGGAGATGAAAAAAAGCGGTCTTGGAGATAGCTATCACCTGGGCTTCGAGGGAGACGGCTGAAACGAAGACCACACCCAGATTCCTGGCCCTATCCGTAGGCTGGAGGGAGACTCTCCCCAGACTGGGGAGGGGGCCATTGTACCTAGAGGAGGGCACCCCGAAGAACAGAACCTCTGTCTTCTCAGGGTTAAGTCTGAGCTGGTTAGTCCTGTTGGTAATCTGGCCGCTGTATTCTGCACTAACTGCAGCGTCCACACCAAGCATATAGGCAGCCGCGCATAGAATGCACTACAGTAGTCTAATCTCAAGATTATGAGTGCATGGACCAGCAGGGCAAGAGCCCCAACATCAAGGAATATATATAAGGTTTGGCAGTTCAGTATCTGACAGAGTGGTTCCTCCCAAGAACAACTGCCCGGATCTCCCGTGCTAGCCAGGCAGGACATCTGGGAAGGGAGGCCTGGAAAGTTGTAACAAGGAGTAGGGCCTTCTTGGTGATCACTCCCCAGTTATGGAATCATCTACCTCCAAAAATTGACCTGGCACCCTCGCTTCAAACTTTTTAAAAAAACTATTGAAAAGTTGGTTGTGCAGAATGGCCTTTCCTCATTTCTCAAACATTAAGACACTATTCTTTTTATCGCTTATCTTCTCTGCCCCCCCCCATTTTTTATTTAAGCAATCACCTGGCTATTTTTACTTTCATTTTAGTTTTATTTTAGTTTATTGTTGTTGATTTATGTATATTTTGTTTATGCTGTTTGTATTTTGCTTTTTTAAAATGTCTTATTTTGTTATTTTGTTATTCCATGTTGTAAACTGCCCAGAGTAAAAGTCAAATAAAGAAATCAATCAATCAATCAATCAATCAATCAATCAATCAATCAATCAATCAATCAATCACTGAAATAAATAAATAAATAGTATAGCATAGCATAGTATAGCATAGTATAGTATAGTATAGTATATAGTACTGTGTATATATATGCTGCATATGCGTGATTTAACACCCTTAGCATATTTTACCTGTGCTACATTTTTTCAAATCAAGGGGAGGTTTTTTCCTCCCAAAAATCTCTGATTGACTTATCCCACCATAACACAACACAGTGACCGTGGTTGTTTGATTTTAAAGTTGCAGCTAACTTGAGATATGCTGAATTTCATAGGGATTGCCATTCATAGTTTACTGTTATTATCTAATGAATCCCTTAGGGGATCCTCTGATGCAACTGAGGGAATGTAGGCCAGTGGGGATAAAGATCACCCTCTTGCTTTTAATCTAACTGCAAGGTAACAATTGTGTGCGTCTTTGCATTATATCAAAACCTTGTGCTACCTCCACCAGTTGCCTTCGTACATTATGCACTTCAAGATTGCCTTCCATTCTCTGGAGCACCATTGCGAATATTCAGCGGTCTGTCTTCTGTCCTCTTTCCAGCTGTGGAACAACTACTTTCACCTGGCAGTGGCTTTTATCACGCAGGATTCCTTGCAGCTTGAACAGTTCTCTCATGCCAAGTGTCTGAAGATCCTGAACAAGTAAGCCTTTTAAATAATCAGAAAGACTCCTTTTCATTTTGGGGATAAAAGCTAGGATAAAAGTAACACCTTCTCTCTTCTCTTGTAGGTACGGAGACATGAGACGCCTCATTGGCTTTGCTATCCGTGACATGTGGTACAAACTTGGTAAGTAAGCGCAATTCGAGAAACTGATCTTCACCAAACATCTTTCTCTCTGACAACTTCAAGAGCCAGATGCAGGAGAGTGGTATCAGGAATCAGATATCTAGTCTCGTGTGCTCCCAGATGCATCTGGTGGGGCCCCTGTGAGATACAGGAAGCTGGACTAGATGGGCCTTTGGCCTGATCCAGCACGGCTCTTCTTATGTTCTGATGCCTTAGATTACGAATGCCTTGAATTGCCAAAAAAAAAAAAATCATGGGAAATCTAGGGGCATGTGGAAATTTTTAGTTATGAATTTTTTTTTTTGAGTTACATGGATCTTTCTCCTTCTGAGTATGGCAGACGGGTGGCGGGGATCTAAAGACACAGACCCCACCTCCCACCTCCTTTTGGAGCCAGGTGATTTTGACAGCTACGCAACCTTCGCAAGCAGAGTACAAGCACCGGGCTGTCAAAATTGCCTGGCTGTCAGCACGCCTCCAAAAGGAGTTGGGCGGTGGGGCTCTGTGTCTTTGGATCTCTGCTGCCCACTTGCTTTCCAGGCACACTGAAGGAAGTGCAGATCACCAGCAGCAATTACCCAGCAGCACAGGGCACCCAAGTCCACCTTGTGGAGCGTGCCCCTGTGTTGATGGGCAGCTTGAGGGAAAGGGACTTCGATCTTTCCCGCAGTGGCTTTGCTTCCCTGCTACTCACCTCCTTTCAGCTTTCAGGTGCCTGAAAAGGAGGAGGTGGCAGGGAGGTGAAGCCCCTGGGAGAAAAACTGCCTGCTCCCCAATGCCCTGGTTTTGCCCTGCACGCAGGTAGAAACCCCACAAACGGGAGGAGCTGTGGTTTATGTCTGCTTCCAAGACAAAACCAGGGCATGGGGAAGCAGGGAGAAACCCTCCCAGCACTTGCCACCACAGGAAGGAGCAAGCACTTGGGGCGGCGGCGGCAAAGGAGCCATCTGGGTGCCTGCCCCAACCCAGCAAAGCAGGGGAAGAGCCCCCCCCCCTTTTCTGGGTTGGAGGGAAACACCCTCAATCAACCAGCAGCAAAGGCTGCGGAGCTGTCAGAATCAGCTGCTTTTGGAGGCATGCCGACAGCCAGGTGATTTTGACAGCTTAGCAGCCTTGGCTGTTGGTTGATTGAGAGGATTCCCCCCCCCCCAAGCCAGCAAAGGGGGGAAGCTCTTCCCTTGCTTTGCTGGGTTGGGGCAGGTTTCCCATAGGAATGTGTTGAAAACCAATTAATCCGTTCCCTTTTTTGCCTTTTTAGGACCTCCAGAATGGATTAATTGGTTTTCAACACATTTCCTATGGGAAACCGCATTTTGAATTACGAAAATGTTGAATTATGAAAAATCCATTGGACTTGATTAATTTCATAATTCAAGGCATCACTGTACATGGAATTATTGGTCTTAATTCCTTTTTGTGTTATTGGATAACCCTTGTCTTTATGCAGACCAGGGAGATACTTTCATGACATGAAAGCTTCTAAAGGTATGAAGCTGCCTAGTAGTGATGAACATTTGGCACTCCAGATGTTTTGGACTACAACTCCCAGATTGCCAAGCCTGTGCTGCTAATGACAAAGGACTATGGGAGATGTGGTCCAAAACATCTGGAGTGCTGAAGGCTTGCCACCACTGGGTCATTAGACCACATGGGAGGAATCAGAAAGGGGAGAGGATTAGTAGCAGGAAAAATCTTTTTGTTTGTTTTGTCCTTACCCATGAATGAGGAAAATGACTGATTTATTTTGAGTTCTGTACTTAGGAAACATAAATGGAGATTTTAATTGAAACTGTCCTACCTATTTTAAATTTTGATTTCCTTATCTCATTAGAAATCTAATTTGGTTTATGTGTAAGTATGGCATACCAAAAGCCTGATGAATTTTATTCAAAAGCAGTTAAGGTATTTGGATTCCCAATTCCCATTAAAATAGCAGAGTACATGGATGTTTGATCTCTGTAGGAGTAGAAAGGTAAGTGTGCAGGACTGAAAAAATTACAATTGGTTTTGATTCAGTTATCCATCCTGCGCATTTTTTTACAATATGTATGCAAAATAAACCATCACAAAATAAAGCAAATGATTGACCGAGCAATGCCAAGTAGCACCCATGTTACCCCTTCATCCCTGGGTTTGCCTTACTTGAAAGTTAAGATATTTTCAAGCTTAAAGAATAGAAAAAGAAAAGAAAAGTGAAGTGTGCTAGTGATGCCACTCAACATTTGCAGTGTAGACTGTTAATGCACGCATGATTACATTCATATAAACAGACTCCTAGGTAGGTTGGTGTGGGTCTGAAGCCTTAGTTTGTGCTCCCCTGAGAGTAGAAGTGAGTCATTCAATTTGAGTGCCATTTATGTACACTTTTGCTTACTAATTAGGCTACTTTTTGTTTTCAAATATGTCTGTTTCTATGGAGTTGGAAATCCCTTGTCTTTAAAACTCAATATGCAAACTAACATAGTAAATAAATAGTGCTATTTTTATTAGCTGTTCATTGCTATTGTTTTTATATCCAGATGGGATTATGCTTTTAATTTGGCTATTTTTTAAAAAATTGACATTAAAACAAAAATAGCTTGGGGTGCAAACTGCCAGCATGTTCTGCTGAGATAGAAACAGCAACAATTAAAGCTGTGAAAGCATCTGCTTAATATCCAATTTAAGTGGAAAAGAATAAGTTCCTTATTTCACACATTTTAAAAAATGCTGAACTGTATCTTATAATAAAAAATAATATTAAAACTGTGGAGTTGAAAGAGATCCTATGGAGCTGAGCTGGAGGGAGTCACTAAGTCCAGCCCCTGTCCTGTCGAATTGATCTCGCATTCTCTGGCTTCACTGAGCCATCCAGCAATTTTTTGTTATTGTTGTTGTTTGTAGGGGGCAAAACTGTACAGAAGCAGAGGGAAATTGCCATGTTGAAGGCATGCTATGTATATTTGTCTCCAGGCAGGAACAGGTTCAGATTAGCATTATCAACAACTATAGTTCCATATCCATATGTTCTCCTTATCTGCCAAATTCAGTGCTACCTAGACAAGCAGAACACTGTACAATCCATGGAACATAATACCAAATAAAATTTATTAGTCTTTCCAAGACTTTGTTGTTTTTACTGCAACAGACTTCAGTCGAAATAAATGCTAACCCTATTGGAAACACTTAAATCATTGTATCTGTTTAGCTACATTTCAGTCCCTCTAATCCTGTTGTGCCATCTTCATATGGTTGACAGGGTGGCAGCACAAATTGGTAGGTTTGAGACTCCCTTTGGGAATTTTACAGTGCACATGCATTTTTCCCAATGTGACAATGTCAGGTGTATCTTGAAATCGCTAAGGGAAGCCTTTAATCAGTGGCATTTTGTTGTTGCTGCTGACATCAGTCCCACTGCTCCTATTGAGCTCTGTGATGGATTTTCGCACATGTATCCATAGCTCCTTCTCTAGATGCTAGACAGTATATAAAAGAAGCCCAAGTCAATAATGGAACTCTCCTGGGGAACACAAGGACGAGCAGGATCAGGGCCACTAATGTGGGAGAGTGGTATCCCCCACACCCTGTTCTTTTCCAATCCTTTCTCATGGTGCCATTCCTCCAATGGTCTTCCTGGTTTGAAATGCACAGATGACCCAGGGTTAACGGAAGGACAGTGGGTAAGTTTCATGTATATCTAATCAGCTTTATAAGCCCCTTTTATGCTTTCCATATTAAAAGTATACACCTCGTAGATTTCAAGGTCTTAACTGAAGCTGGTAATTGAGACCTTGAAAACAATACTAGTCCTGAAAATTCTGCACTTTGCTCATATTGCAAGGTGCCTCCTGACAGATTATAATGCAGCACTTCAAACCTAAGGTAGACCACAATGGTTAGTGCCTAATGGTGCAGTGGTTAAACTGCTGTACTGCAGACAAAATGGTCCTCACGACCTGGGGTTCAATCCCAGCTAGCTGGCTCATGGTTGATGCAGCTTTCCAACCTTCCAAGGCTGGTAAAATGAGTACTCAGATTGCTGGGGCCTGTGCGGGGGGACAGGGGAAGACAGTGTGTAGCCTGCATAATTAAGTTGTAAACTGCCCACGGTTTACTGTTTTAAACACTATGGGGCTGTTTATAAGCAGATCATTGTAGTGCTTCCTCCCCCCCCCACACACACACCTTCTCTGAAGCATCAGACATTATTCTGCATTGCAAGTGGGGTAACATTAAAGGCAACAAGCAAACAGTTCATGCCTTACTATAATTTTCCTACATTTGGAAGCTCATTTCATCTTCTTCATCATCTTTTTTTCCTCTTTTCTTTTTTATTATTATATCAGTCATAAAGGCTAATGTCTCCTTCGGCAGATTATGGAGTCTCTCTGTTTCACACGGCTCATGAGCAACCATTCCATAATAGATTTAACAGGACACTATTTCTATTCTGAGCTTTCTAATGGTGGACATTATTCATCCAGGGGAGGAGGCAGATAAGTTTTGTCCATTGTGACAAAGACAAGAGAACATGTCAAATGGTTACTGTGCAATGTTCGCTGATAGATTGCTTTTGATAGAAATGGGGGAGAAAATGTATTGCTTCCAGTTATTTTCTTTTCCAAGCATACTCAGGAGTGAAATGTTTGAAACTGGAGCACTGGTGGTGTGTGGAAGTCTGAATTCTCTGGGGCATCTCCCCTGGTGTGTGAGGTCCTATCAGACCTACCTTCTTGAAATGCAGATGTACTGCAGCGGTTGAATGGGGAAACAGAGCCTGTGTAAGACTACCATGCTAGTGATGGTAGCATTACTGTTTGTATCATGGAAGCTTAGTATGTATATTATTTATATTACATTTATACCAACATAAATGATATTGTGCTTTTTTGAAAAGTATAAAGTGCTTAAAGAAGTATATTCATTTTTTCTTAGCTGTGCAAATCAGAATCCTAGACTCAAAAAAGAATGGTGCTAGAAGGGCTTGTAAAGCCATAGGGTCCAAACCACTTGTCGGAAATCCGAATGAAAGTCAACCTGACAAATGGTTGAAAGCCAATATTATTTTATTGTGGCGGGCAGTGGCAGTGGCCTAAGCCACGTCTGACTGAACTGAAAGTTTATTCAAAGGCATCCATGTCACAATGCTGGTTTATTTTTCTTCAACACTTTTTTTTTAAAAAAAATACAAGTTATTTTTTTCAATCAAATAAAATGCCCCAAGTCATTTTCCAAATCAATCCATGACACCATCTCTTGAGTTCCCTTTCTAAAGCTTGAAAAATGTTCAGGATACATCAGAATGATGCACAAAAGAACCTAGACCCTGATCGTACAGTTTATTGAAGCATAATTTTATTGGTAATGGATGGGACAATGCCCACTGTGTTGCTTCTGTAATACGAACTTAATGATATATGAGTATTCAGTCATCACATGAATTCTGTTATATTGGCAAGGACAGCAGAAGCCCAATAGAACTGGTAGGAGAACATTATGGGGTGTGGGGGTGTTTGGATGTGTGTGGGTATGTGCACATGCATGTGCATGCATGCGTGCATGTGCACATATACATATTTCAAAGGACTGTTGCATTTCTCATTGTGTATTTCTAATCACACTACTAGCATGCAATAGGAAATCCTGTTGCCTTCTCATTGCTGAGATTTACAATGACTTAAAACTGGTGAGTGTAAATGACAGGGTCATGGCTATGATCTATTTATACATGTTAGCCCATTTTAATGTCTCCTTTTGAAATCCTTCCCCCGCCCAGGACAAAATAAAATCCGTTTTATTCCTGGAATGGTTGGACCGATCTTGGAAATGACCCTTATACCTGAAGCTGAGCTACGGAAAGCCACGATCCCAATCTTCTTTGACATGATGCTGTGTGAATATAGAAACATGGGTGATTTCAAAAAGGTAATACAAGCTTGGTCTGTTTTTTTCTTTTTCTTTTTCTTTTTCTTTTTTCTTTTTTGTAAATATCACCGCCATTATGTTTAAAGAACAATCATAACTGTATATTGCATAATTCAAAAAGACTCTTATAATTCCTTTTATTTTCAGTAGAAATGTGTTACAGAAAGGAGAAAAGACATAATATTAATTCTACATAAAATGACATTTTATTTAGAATGTATCCTCGAATGTATTCTTCCTCAAGTTTTACTAGTCTTTGTGGCTGGCATCCTCTGAAGATGCCAGCCACAGAGTGTGGCAAAACTTCAGGAAGTAAAACTTCCAGAACATGGCCAAACAGACCGAAAAAAACCCACAACAGACATCAGATCCTGGCCATGAAAGCCTTCGAGAATACATTCTAAACAAAATGTCTAGAGAAACAGATAAACTTAACGTGCCATCGTTCTAGAATCACAGCATTACAAACAATAGAAGTTCAAAATGGAAAACCTAAAAGGTTTGATCAACTACACATGTTGTGTTGGGTCAAATGGGTTTGCATTGGTGTAAAAGCATTTCAGTCTAGTTGAAAAAAAGGGACATCTAGCTATTTTTAAATGGCTCCTTATTCCCAAGTAAACAATTTAAGGAAATGTAATGCAGATATATTTGGCTTCCTGTGTTTATGCTGCAGATTTTAAATGGGACACACTTCTACATACAGCATGTACTACAGGGCCGGTGCTAGGTTATTTTGTGCCCTAGGTGAGGGGTGGGGGGGCAGGGGGCTGGGTAGTGGGGGCGGTGGCAGGCACGGGGCAGGGCGGCAGATGGGCGGGGCGGGGTGGTGGATAATGAGGGACAGCAGCGGGTGGGCGGTGATGGGCGCGGGGGGCGGCGGGCGGGCAGCGATGGGCAGCAATGGGCGGACGCGACGGGCAGTTGGCAGGCGGTGGGGGGACAGACGGCGGTGGCCAGCGGCGGGGGGGTGGCGGGGGCGGCAGGCTGTCTAGTGCCCTCTCTCCATTTTGGCACCCTAGGCAACTGTCTAGTTCGCCTTAATGGAAGCGCCGGCCCTGTGTCCCACAAGAACTGTGAACCTATTCATGGTAATATACCCAGATTATGCAGTTATGGATCTACAGGAGGTTAATTCCCCCCCCCCAACACTTGATTTTCTCTTCCTGACCTTCATATATGCTTACCTGGTGGGCTATTAGGTGAGGATATAACAGCTTAGATTTCAAAGTGCAATAAAAACTGCCCTTTTATATAATTAGTATTAATATGGCAACATTGATTCTTTTTTCCTTGCATTTATGGCTCATACATTAGATTTTTAAAAATATATAGAATAGCTTTTGTGCGAAGGCTAGTGCAGTGGATATTTAATCACAATTGCAGATTCAAAGAGCAGCTGTGATGCAGGCAAGGGTACAGTTATAATAATGGTGCTCTCTATTGGTTGATTTTACATGGAAAGACTGTTATTAAATACTCTGCCAAATGACAGGAGAACCCAGCATGGTTTGTGGTGGGGGCATATGTGTTCGCTGTGTTTTATTTTAAACACCATGATTATATCAGTTGAGCTTGCAACAATCTGGCAGTTGGGATTATTGTTGTTAGCACAGCACAAAGCTTTTGGCCAGACGCCAGGGCTGAAAATCATTTTCTTTCTCTGCATCTGTTCTTCTCTTGTCTTAATAGTCCTTTATATCCATTTTTAACTGCTGTTTCTTATTTTCGGTTTACAACTGTTTCAGTGCAAACAAACAGGTAAGATGCCCGTGAACTGAGATGTGTAATTCAGAATGATGGCCTGGCAATGATAAAATTCAAATGGTGGATGCAACAGTGACTCAAAATTCGGTTTCAAGATAGCATACCAAAATTCAGATGACAGTCCCTTCAGAGTCAAGTAGTAAGGTCATCTATTACATGCATTAATTAAATAATAATTGCATGCTGTCAAGTGGATTACTGAAACCCTTTCCAGGGTGTTTTAGGTAGAGAATACTCAAAAGTGGTTTATTTTTGCCTTCTCCTTGGGCACTCTGGGATTTTAGGGGTCATGTCTCCACAGTTTAAAGTTCATCTGGGAGATGGTTCCCCAGCTGAGGGCCAGAGCATATGCTTTGCTGAAAGGCTCTGTAAGCCTTTCTGTCCCTGGTTTCTCCAGTTCAATAATCTCAAGGAGCAAGAACAGAACATAAGAACTGCCTGACATCTGAAAGACCTGCTGATAGAGGCAACATTAGTATGAGATAGGCCAATGAATAAATTCAGTGCAAGGCAGCTGTTTTGGATGTAAAAAGATCAGCTTAACTCATTTTATTTGTCTGGTTAGTCTGATCACATAAGGTTTAAAAGTGGAGATGGAACATGGGTGCACACTCAAGACTTACTGTACCATTCCACCCCTTCGACTTCAACTTTCTTGCATTGACCAAAATTCTTCGGACTTGAACTTCTGCTCATGTTCAGTTGAATACAAGTACAAGGGTTGATCAAGAACGCTTCAATATGATTAGTAGAGATAGGGGCTGAGGGAATGAGATGTTGGGGTAAGGTTTGCTGATATAACATATAATTCTATGGGTCTGTTTGCTTACCTAGATGCCTAATGGTGAACCTTGTAAATGCAATTTCACAACATGAGTCTTTTCTTTTTCATGGTTATATAACAGACAAACTGAGCAATTATAAACACAATAAAAAGCCACACTTTGTGCACCGGAGACCTCAGCAACAGCACCAATACAGAAGCTGCTTGTAGAATTGCAAAGTTCAAGTATCCATCTGAATTCGAATTCTGGCAAAATGGTGTTCTTAATGTAGAAGGATCTGCTCCATGTGTGGAATCTTCAATATCCTGAAATAAAATGTCAATGCAGTTTAAGCAATTCATGAATTCACAATGTGGATTCACCCCTGCAGCATAAACATGCACTGTAGCCCACTTCTTCAGATGCACTTGTCAGCTCTGATAGGGCATGTTATTTTCATCCAACAGGCTAAAATAACTACCATCCTGGATATATTTTTTCCTTCCGCATACTAGAATCATGTTGAAATACTGTATTTTACTACATAAACTCTTACAATGTTGTGAGTCAGTCTGAGCATTGTTTTAGTAAAGGAAATAACATGCATGATTGTGATAGTCTAATGAGGCAGAGGGAACCTCAGCTTCCTGTATTGCTCTAGACATCTCCAGAGAGAAAGGCAGAGCAGCGCTGTGCTCCTCCTTTGGACTAGCAGGATAGAACTCATAGAATCTCAGAAATGAACAGTTGGGACTCCAAAGATCACCGAGTCCAACATTACACACTCACCCACCTCGCTATTATAGCAGTCCCACTGGCTGCTGAACCATTTCCCAACACAAATATATACAATATGTTATTAACTTTTAATATTACCTTTTTAATTATGTAAGCATAATTCCTTTTAGAAAAAAAGACAGGGTAAAAATATTTTAAATCAATAAATACACACCGTGCTGAATTAGGAAATCACAAGTAAAGCATCAATGACAAGTAGCCATCTGAATTCTGTTTAAAAACATCACGTGAAGGAGAATTCACCGCGCTCTGAAGCAATCGATTGCACAGTTAAACAGTTCTCACTGTCAAGATGTTCTTCCTGATGGTTAGGGAGGAAAAAACTCCATTTTTGTCAGTACAGAAAAAGAACAGTGGAAATCCCATCCATTAGATCAGTTTGGGCTTAAAGGCAGCTGAGCTAAGAAGAGGTTTCCCTCAGAGCCCAGTAGGATCTTCAGCATGAGGAGAAAAAGAGAGACATATCCCACCCCCATCTCAGCATATAGCAGCCCATGTTCCTGTCCCAGTCTGGGAGCGGTGTATCAATTCTCAGGTGGCAATCTGTGGTCTCCAAATCAACTCTTAACATCTGACCTTGTAGCTAGCTCCTCGTACTGTTGTTTCTTGTCCATGCCTGAGCCCTAGCCTGATGACTACTCATCAGTCACCAAGTTCCAATCCACTGGGTGGACTGAGTCGAGAAAGGAGGTTCAGTGCCATGCTTCTTTGCCCATACAGTCATTTTTTCTGAACTAAAATACAGATAGACCTATGTGCAACAAGAGGGTGAGTTCTTGATCGTTATGGAGGCTACACGTTAGTCAGATGGTGATGAAAGATGTGGTAGCAGAATATATATCAGCCCATGGGGAGCATTTCAGTATGCCATTCAACTCAGCAAACTGTACCTCTTTGGGGTGCAAACATCTGTTTGGTGATAATGCTTTATCTGATTTAATGCCTTGATCACTCACAACAGAGCTTCTTTGTACCTGAATAAAAATTACAAATGTATTTTGGTTTCACAAACTATGGGTAGGGTGGCCTGGTGAGTCAGAAATTGGTTCCCTATTGTGACTCCTGAGAGAAGAGCCACCTTGTGTGGCCTTGGACAAACTGCACAGTCCCAGCCCCCCCCCCCCGCCACCGCCACCCAGAAGAAGGGAATGATAGACCACTTCTGAATACTTGCTACCTAGAAAACCCTGTAAAGGATTGCCATAAGTCGGAATTGACTTGAAGGCACACAATTATTATTAATAATATGTATCTTAAGAGTTTAGAAATGCAAAAAGGTTATAAAATGCCCTAGAGGTGAACTCACTAGAAGGTATAGTTAAGATGGATTATAGTTTTAGAGACATTGAATAATATTTTAGCTCTCATTGTACTTTTAATAAGAACCATATCCAGTCAAAAAGCTCTGAAAAATGGTGCTTTTTGTGTCTTTTCTCTGTCTTACTCATGTAAAATTTTCAAATATAGTGATATAAGTTATGCATGTATGTAAGCAATTCTGGTTCCTTTGGTAAAATTCAAAGGTGTAGAAAGTTGTTAGCTGAAAACTCCCTAAACCAAGTGAAGAAATATTTCATCACAGTCTCCCTGTTGAACTAACACTTTCTGAATGGTCTACCAAAGATTCTGTTTTCACATCTATTTTTTTTAATCACCAAAAGAAGAAGAAAAGCCAAATGGCTTATATTTAAAATTATTTTTAGAAAGAAGAAGTGGTCAACTCTTTGCAGCCTATATTAATACATTGAGGAAATGAACATTGGGTTAAGATTATCTTTTAAAAAAAGATTTGTCTTTGGCTCAGAAAAGATTAATTTGTACAAATAATACTATTTTGATCCTGGTGAGCAACATGGTTTCATGTCGCAGATCTCTGCTTAAATCCTTCGCTCAGTATTTCCATCACATATTTTAAGTGCACCAGCTGGGAGTGTACTTTAAAATTACTTTTCTGTTAGAAAGACAGCAACAACAATGCTGTCTTTGAATGTTCATTGATAGGATATATGTGTGTGCTTTTCAAGCTCTAACTCCAGTCGCCCCCCCCCCTCCAAATGAAAGTCATCCACCCATGTCTTGAGATTGTAATGGAATGTTCAGAGACACTATGTAAGAGATGCATATTGCCCTTCAGGTGTTACATTTTTCAGTACCTTTGCTCTTTAACTTTTAACACCAACACCACCACATTTCTATCTTTCCTAGTAGCCTGGAGACAGTCAAAGCATGGAAGAAGTTCCCCTTTGACGTTATTGTCTTGCAAAGTGAGCCCTGGAAGGCAAGCCTTGTGTCAGACTTCCTAAAGCCAGGGCCTCCCTGATAAACCAGGCCCTGGCCTCTGGCAACATGCCTAGGGGAGGATGATATAATCCGGCATGCTTGTCTCTTGCAATTCAGACAGAAAATCTACTCATTGGCTGAAATCCTCCTTACAGCGTAAACCAAAGCACAACCATTGGGCCATTCCTGCCTGGTAGAGAAAGCAGGACTAGCAATCGCAAGAGCATGCACATGCATGCAAGAAGCCCCCATTACAAACAGGGTTTCTTTCTGCTTTTATATTAATCCTGCTGGTGGTTTTGCTTTGGAACCCCCTCCCCTCCCCCCGTGTCTAAGGGCAAAAACACATGTTACACTGGATGCATGGCGTGCAAACACCTCTGGCTTAGAGAATCATCTCAGCAGAATGTAGTTTCCAAAAACGCTAGTCATTAACTCAGTGGTTTAGGTATCTGTCTGTGGAGCCCTTGGTTGGGAGTTCCTTCTCCACTGTGCTTCCTTTTGCAGCTTTCAGATTATCATTCTAAAATGATTATGCAAATTAGAAGTTGTGGTGCAAAATAAATGCTTCTCTCTTCTAACATGCTTGGATGGCAGCCTTCCGCCACAACCACTCCACTTCATATAGTTCCATTGCACTTTGCGCAGCATACTCTGAGGCAATGGTTTCTCCCTAACCCGCCCCCCCGAGCATGCGTGTGGCTGTATCTCTCAGGCCCTTTCATCACTTCAGCCTAGTTGCACCTACTTAATTTTCTGTCTTTTGTTCCTCTATAAACCTGGAACAAAGCGAATGGCCAGTAAGGGGAGATGGCAAGCTTCAGCTGTGAAGGAAACTGTCTCTCCTGTGCCCAGAGTAGCCAGAGAAAGGTTTAATTTCCCAAATGGGCATTCTTGGTCCTGGACCATCTGGGGATCTTCTGTCTTCTGTGAAAGAAATGTGGACGGAGTTATGATGGCTAGCCACTCTTTGCACAAGACAGAGCTTCCCGATTGCCTGCTGCTTCCCCATCCATGCATAGATAGGTAGCAGAGAGGCTGGGGAAATTAGCAGGAGGTGTCACAAATGGCCCACAGATTGCAGCCAAGAGTTTGGTGACACAGACTCTGCAGTACAACTCTAATGGCCTTTATTCTTCCTGCTGCGGTTGAATTCCAGCAGCCGGCTGGAACCCTCTGATGCTGGAGGAGCGCATTGATTAACATCTCCCTTTGGCAGTCTTTTTCGCTGCCCCTCCAGTCAGAGAATAGCAGGCCAAGAGGATCAGAAGGGAACACAGTGTCTGCTGCTGTTGTGGGAGCAGATGGCCTGCTGGTGCCTCAGAGTCAGAGAACAAGAGGAGGAAACAGAGAAACATGTGGAAGGAAACAAACAGGACAATGAGACAGAAACCTGACATTCTGAGTAAAACAAACCCTGTGGAATCTAGATTACCAGCAAAAATGAATGATGGGTGGTAGTTATACATTAGCGCTATCATGCGGCTGAAAGAGATGGAAAGCATCCGTGTCATCTTTCAGAATGTCCTTATCTCCTTATCGTATCTTTTATGAAGTGTGAATTAAGGAGAATGGCAAATCTTTGCACCCAAGTGCTTGTTTTCTCTTAAAGGGGGTCATCTCACAGACTCCCTGGTGCGCGCCGAGCTTTCATCACAAAATAACTGCTGAATTTGGAGCTCTGACAAAGGTTTGTCTTGTGAAGGAAGAAAACTGAGTATCACACAGAGGTTTGTGCTATTAAAGGCACACTAGAAAACAGCTACCCAGAATATGATGGACATGATTTTTAAAAAAAATCAGTGTTTTGAGGAATAAAAGTAGGGGCATCTTGTATAAACACACCTCATGGTTGAAAATAGATATTTTACACACATTAGGGTACAGATTTGGCAGCCAGCGTGTATGTTGTCTACCTTGATGACAATATTTTGGAATGTAGTCAATGATTATTCCAGTCACTGGCTAGCAAGATGAAAGGAAAAGAGGTACAGTGGTACCTTGTATAAAGGAATTAATTCGTTCCAAATGAAATTATGTTAAGCAAATTTTCCTTTATACAAATTTCACATAGGAGTGCATTGAAAATGGAGTAATCCCATTTTTATGTTGTACGGATTTGGCCCATAGGCGATTCTGTTAAGCAAATTTCCCCTATCTCCGGAATATTTTATGTTGTACAGATTTTATGTTATACAAACCCTTTGTTATACAAGGGTCCACTGTAGATAAGAAATGGATCAGATGCTTAGGCTCTTGAGAAGCCCTGGATCAAAAGGCTGTTCTGTGTCTGTGGTAGTAGAGTTAGGGATGGGTGAGAATATTACTTTGTTTTCTAGCAGCATTTCTTAATGTTCTCAAATGTCTTTGTGTTAGGGATGTAAATGGAATATTGCAGACCCAGGCTCTGAGTTTTCAAAAATGTGAACATGTAGCCCTCTGCACTGAGTTGAGCTTTTGCCAGCATTCGCCTGGTCGTAATTAAGGACTTTATCATTTCAGGGTTTTTTTTAATAGCGCTCATCCACCAGTTTTTGCATCTTTGGGAAGATATAACTTGAGGCTCAAAATATTTGAACCAGGAAAAATGGAAAACGATGACCACGTATTAAGAAGATATTTTAAAATTGTCAGCTTTTGAAAGACAGTTGCTTTTTTCACCAGTATCATGTGCCTTCTTGACAGACTAGACTCAATAATCCATAGGACCCCTCCTCAGTTCTAACATAATATTAGCAAGAACAGTAATTTCACCTACATTATTTGTTAGAAGACTAATTGTACATAAAAATCTTTATTAATGCAAAATATGATTTTTGCCCCCTAAAAGCATGTTTATTAAAAAGAGGGTTGAAATGTGGAAAAGCCACAGAAATTTTCATAATCTTATCCACAAAGAAGAAAGGTTGAGAATTTTTTTCTTCTTACCAGCAAGAATGAAATGAGTGAAGATGAAGATGAAGATTTGTCAATGTAACATTTATTATTTGACAAGCACTGAAATTTATTTTAAGTTTTAGGGGACTCGCAGGCAGCATAATTTTGAAATCCTAACCTTCAGTTAAGTTCTTCAGCCTTACCAGGAAAGGTGAAGTCAAGAAAGGAGCTATCTAGTGTAGATATTGTGGTTCAATGGAATAGTTAATCAGATCAAGCGCATCTGAAGAGCTGAGTAAAAGTGAGATGCTTCATGTCTGATAATAGTGCAATCTAGATAAAAGCAACAAAGATGAAATGAGTGGTCAAAAGGACACAGGAATGGAAGAAATTGGTAGATAAGTGACAGTAAATAAATTTTAAATGGTGGTTGATTGATTAAATATGTGACCTGTAACTATTTGTTGCAGAGATTAGTTGCTGAAAAAGGATTGTGTTGGAGGACTCCGTAATGTCCTGATTGGTACTGTAGAAGAAGTAAACCTGCTCATTGACTGATGGAAGATCATAAGAACAACATTAAAATGAAAGATGTAGGGGAAGTGGAGAACATTATGCAAGGGTTACTTTGATATCCTGCCTTTTCTCCAGTGAGCTCCAGACAGTTTTCATGTCTTTTTGGTCAACCACCTTGTCCTCACAACAGACCTGTAAAATAGATCATGGTGAGAGACTGTGGCTGGCCTAAGGCCCCCTCACTTAGTTCCATGGCCAAATGAGGCTTTGAACTTAGGTCTTCTACATTTTGGACAAGAAGCCACAGTGGTCATAGTATAGAGAAACAGAATGGTTTCCAATGGAGAAAGGTGACAGACAAGGACAAGTTTTATCTTCCTATCTGTTCAGTCTCTATGTAGAACATACGGAAAGCCAAACTAGATTCAGGTTCAAGGTCCTGGTTTTGGTTTTCAAAACCCTCCATGACTTGGGTCCTGAATACCTGTTGGAGCGTATCTCCCAGAGGTCAACTGAGGCCAGGCCCACTCAAATGTTGCAGGCGCGCTCACTTAGGGTGGCCACTCCTAGGGAGGTGCAGAGGTCAGTTACACATGGCCGCGCCTTCTCTGTTGTGGGCCCCTCGCTGTGGAACCATCTACCAAGTGAGTTGCGCCTTGCGCAGTCCCTGCCCACCTTCAAAAAAGCTTTGAAAACCTTGCTGTTTAAGGAGGCATATGGCAACCTTTAATTTTATTTATTTATTTCTGTTCTCACTTTTTTCTAGTATGTCCTGCTGCATCTTGCTGAGCGTATTTCCCCTCTTTCTTGCTAATATTGTTATTTTAACTTGATGTTTTTTACCTTTTTTACTTTGTAAATCGCCTAGAGTTCCTGAAGGAAAATGGTGCGGTATAAAAATGAAACAAACAAATAAATAATAAATAACGTAGGAAGAGGGAAAATTAATACGTGGAGGGGGGTGATTAGATATTCAGATGATATGTTACTGGCAGAAAGCTACAATGACTTGAAATGACATTTAGTGAAAATGAAAGAAGTACTCAAGCAGGAATGCAGTTGAACATTAAGAAGACAAAATTAATAACTACAGAAGAATTACACAATGTTAATATTGACAAAGGAGAAATTGAATCTGTGAAGGGTTTTGTATACATTTGTTCAATCATAAGTCCAAATTGAGGCTGCAGCTAAGAAGATTGAGACAAGGAAGCTCAGCAATGAAGGAATTTTTAAAAAATTATGAAGTCTAGGAGGTGTAATTGGAGATCAAGACCAAGGTCACTCACCTTCTTGTATTCCTGATCACTTCACACAGATGTGAAAACTGGACAGTAAAGAAACCTGGCAGGAAAATAATAATTCATTTGAAAAATGGCTTTGCAAGAGATTTTTTTGGACAGTCAGATAAACAAGTGGGTCCTATATCATGTAGTTGCAGCATGGTTCTTCCATGTAGCCTCTATCTTGGGAATATTATGAGGCACACAGAATAAAAGGAATTGCTGTCAACGTTTGATGCTGAAATGTTGAACTTTCAAGCTTTGCTGAAACTTGACTTGGAGCAAAGCTCCTTTGCAACCTGTTTATGTGGGTTCATTGGCCCATCCGATAGCACTGACAGACAGGGCAAATTTCCAGAAGAAAACAATCCATTCCGTTCTGCCTCGGATAGGTTTCTTCACGCTTGCATATAAAAGATGCCTCCAGGCAATGGATCAGTGAGCTCCAGCCAAGAGGCAAGTCCTTAAAACTCAAAGTATAAAAGCAATGGCTTGTCACATAAGTGAAAACTACTGAAGCTTACTAGAAGGGTGATTTGGATATTACTGTTTACAGCTTTAGCGATTTACAGCAAAAACTTTTTCCCCTGACACATAATTCAGTCTTACTGCTTCTGGAATCTATCATAAGGTTTTTGTTTTCAAAGTAATTTCAAATTAGCTCTTTTCTTCCCAGTACCTGTGGTAATCAAATATGGGTTATGTAATGCAAAAGGCTGATTTCTCAATGCTCTCTAAGAGGGAGATTCCTGTTAAGAAAAATTGCAGCATTTTCATTCTGCACCACTAGTTTAATACTGGGTGGATAGCTTAGTGTTTTGGGTATTTGGCCAGAGGTTGTGATTTTGATTCCCCACTGTGCCTTCTTGACAGGGGCTATTAGACTCAGTGATACAAAGGGCCATTTCCAGCATTACAGTTCTGAGATTCTGACTGAGATCTAAGAATTTCCCTGTTCACTACATTGATGTTAGTAAGAAGCCTCATGGTGCAATGGTTAAGCTGCAATACTGCATCCAAAACTCTGCTCATGACCTGAGGTCCACCCTACACTGCCAGTTTGATGTTCATTCAGCCTTCCCAGGTTAGTAAATTGACTACCCAGCCTACTAGGGGAGGGTAATGTGTAGTCTGCATAATTAAATTGTAAACCACCTAGAGAGTGCTTTAAGCACTATAGGGCTGCATATGAGCAGCAGCATGATTTTAGAATCAGTGCTCTTGAATTTTCTATTAAAATTGGGGGGTCCTTCTTTCTCTTTTCTTTACTTGGTTTTTTTTTTTTGGGGGGGGGAGGGGGAGGATGCTGGTAGTCCAGAAACATATCACTTTCCATTATGTCCTCAGATGTGTATGTATATGGATGAGAAATCCCGTTCTTCCTACTACGGTGAATTCTTCATTTTTTCTTACCACCAGATATTTTTTGGTGACTGATGCACTTTTGGTATAGAAATGAGCAGGACATTTTATTTTAATTTAATTCCATTTTGGCACCTTGCCTGGGATCATTCGTTCAGTTTTATAGCCCTGCTTATAAAGTGAATCAACCATGATCTTTGTATTCAACAACCAAAGTCTATAGAGGCACTTTTATAGAGGAATTTTTTTAAAAAAATATCTGTGGCTGAAGTGCCATATTAACTTTAAGAACTCTAGGCTGGATGAATCTATCAGTCTCTCGTGTAGATTCACCCTTCTTGTTTATTTCAAGGATGTTATCTGTTTTGTGACTGATTTTTATAGTGACATAAATTGCACACTGAAATCCCAACCCCTTAAAAGATAAAGATGTATACAATTTCACACCTCGATAAAGCTGTAGGAGTAGGCTCTGTCCCCAGCTTTTGTCAGAAGTGAGGCTGCTAACGTTGAATTGTACCTCAGTAGACTGTCCTCATAGTATTGCTAGCCCTATCCTGTGGTTAAAAATGCAACTGTAGTAAAATCCACAGAAGGAGGATCCAATTGTGTTTGTCCCCTTCATCAACAAGTTCATTCCCCTGCAGTGGCTAGGGTAGCAGTCCTCTAAAATCTGAGGCAATCTGTGGGATTTAATAATGCTAATTATGTGCTGTGGTGTGATGTTGATTCCAACTTATTGGCAACTTTCCCATGGTTTTCTGGTGTAAAGTTACCTTAGTTGTTGCTTACTTTTTTGTGTAGTGTTCTGAATCTGTGACCTCGTCAGCCACACCTACTCTAAGTGCTCCCGGCTGGTTTTTCTCCCAGCTTAGAACTCTGTAAATTCAGGGTTCTGAACCACATGGAAAGCTTTGTTAGATAATGGTAGTCTTAGTCTTGACAGTAGCAGGGGAAGAAAATGAGGAAACTCAGTTCCAGGTTTTACCATGATCCAGATCAAGGAAGAACCTCTGCTGGAATACTGTGCCCAGGTCTCCACATTTGCAGAAACCTATCAGGAAGCCGAAATGTGTCCAGAGGAAGGTGACTAGGATGGTAACAGTTCTGGAAACCAAGCCCCAGGAGAAGGAGGAACTGAGGGAACTGAAAGAAAGAAAAGACTGAGAGGAGGTAGATGCAATGGCTTTCCTTATTTAAAGGGCTACATCATGGGAAACGGAGGAAGCTTATTTCTGTGGCCAAAATCAATGTGTTCAATAAAAAGCAAAGGCAAGAACCTCCTGACAGTAAGAGCTGTTCAAGATTTAAATGGAAGGGGGGGTAGGCTGCCCATCACTTGAGCTTTTCAAACAGAGATCAGATGGCTCCCACTCAGCTGTGTATTTCCTGCTTCATCAAGGAATGAGAGTCAATGACTCTTGAGTTGCCTTCTAGCACTAAATTCCCATGATTCTTCAGACTGTCACCCACCATGAGTAGAGGCAATGACATTGATGATGGGGTGGGCTAGTATGCTCCCCCTCCTTAATGATATAGTGTAGCCACACTAATCATCCCTAAAGAGAACTGTAGAATCAAACATATGTAAATCAGGAGTGATCTTCCCATTGCAACAGTGCTTGTACATGTGTGTTTAATGGTGTATATCTATAAACATACATTTTTCCCAATTTAATCAGAGTGCATGAAACACAGCCATAATACGCCCAACTTCTTTTTGGATCCTTATAACATCTTATGTCACTAATATCAAAGTTTCTGTGTGTAAATTTTAAATCATTCTTTGCTCTCGATGTAATAGCATCCTTAATTTTCCAAATGTGACTTTGAAATTCTTTGCAACATTCTCTTATGTTTTCTGCACTGCAGACTCGTAGATGATTGTACATGTACAAAGCCATGGGTGGTATGAGACTTAATCCTGAGCAAAGGCGTATTTATATATACTGAATAATTTTGCTTTCTTTTTCTGAATAGTTTGAAAATGAAATCATTTTGAAATTGGACCATGAAGTAGAAGGAGGCCGTGGGGACGAGCAGTACCTACATTTGTTTGAGTCAATGTAAGTACAACCTTGGGATATATTCCTAATCATAATGTTTAAGACTGATGTATTTTAACAGTATAACAGTCATTCTTTAAATATATGGCGAGCAGGTCTTGAAAAAAAACACATGACACCACACAAAAATTAGGATCAGCGGGAACATACAAAAATAGAATATCATGAAATACAAAAAGAAATCTTCTTTTATCAGTTGCCTACTACTAGATGAGAATCTGTAAATCCCTCAGTTAGAAAAATCATAAATCCTGGAAACAGAAAAAGAGGGTAGCAAAGTAAATAAAAAGTAATGTATAGGTATACATTAGTAATAGCAAGAAACACATGCAAGTAATAGCAAGAAACACAATAACACGAGTATGTTATTGAATGAATCTCCCAAAATACAAGAGTAATTAGTAAGAATAGTAGGAAATGTACTTGTCAAAGAAACTAGCCATATTTCAGTCAAAAGGTCATCTTCAGACTATGAAAAGACAAGAATCTTTCAGGAAAAGAGGAAGACCAAATACAAGATCGGTTGGCAAGGCTCCCTAAAGGAACTGCATGTTTCAGTCTGCAAGAGCTGTAGGGGGTGAGATCCCTCATTCATAGGATAGACATAAGTAAGAGGCACAACAGCAGCAACAACAGCAGCAGCAGCAGCAACAACAACAATTTTAGGAAGATTTCAAATTTTATCAACAAGTCTTCCTGAAAAGGAATGTTTCATTCAGAAGGGGGTCCATGTCACATAAGCTTAAGGAATAATACAGCATGTCTGAAATGTTTACATTTTTGAAGAATTTGGGATTACAATGTAAAATGAGCCCTGTTGGTTCAGACAAAATGCCCTTTCATTCTCGAAACAGTTGCCTGTGGGAAGCCCAGGGAAACAGGCCGTGAATGCCACATCACAGCACAATTGAAGGCCATTTTTTCTTTGATATGGAGGAGCTAAAATGTGATTAGGTACTTCATTCTCTAAGACGTTATCTCTTTTTGTAGCTGTATATGTCTCTACATCTTATGAGTCATTCCTTTATTTATTTTATAAGTTGCCTTTCTCTTAGAACTAGAGTCCAAGGAGACCTTCAATACAATTTAAATTGTATGAAATTAATATAGAATAAAGTTTAAACATTCCAATGTAAAGTACAAGAAAAGTTTGATTTCTCAGTCATGCTGTGCTACAACTTCGTTGGTTCTGATTGAAAGCTGGTCATTAGGCAGGATCCTTTAGCAACCACTTTCTGAGCATGCATTTAAGTAGCTATTCTTCTGAGACCTAGGTTGAACAGGGATGAAGGGGGAAAGAGCAGAAGAGGATTCGTCTTCACAGCTTGTCATCTCTTAGCAGTTTGGGATGATAAGGGATTTGATAATGCCGTATTTTCTTGTCTACAAGACAGCCCTATGTATAAGACAACTCTCATTTTCCCAACCCAAAATAACAGTTTTGCAAACATACAGTTCTCTCCTTAGCTTACTTCCATGTATAAGACGGCTCTCAAGTTTTAGTCTAACAATTTTAGACAAAAATATAGTCTTATGAAAGGAAAAATACTGTACTTACTTAGAAATAGGTGTGTTCTTAATATACAAAGAAGCTATTGATCTCCAAGACACAGAATAAATACGGTTTATAAAATGCATCAAGTTGCATCTATTTATTTATTTTATTTATTTTGAGTATTTTTACCCCACCTTTCTCCTTGTAAAAGGACAACTCTCAGTTTGTTGCTATGGCCCACTTTTCTTCTTAGGATCTAGGACCTTCTTGCTGAATAAATTGCTTTCTGTTTTACAGATGGATGTTTATTTGCCATTCTTTAGTCTCAGCTTGACTCTTGAAGGCTGCCATATGCACCACTTTGGCAAAGAGCAGAACAGTAAGCAGAAGGGAATTAATCAGGCTGATATAGATGGAGATTTGTGAATGGAGGTCATGCAAGAATTATTAGAGATTGTAATTAGATATGTGGAAGTTTTGTATTTTCGGAACTGTAGAGCCATTTGCGAAAGCTGGCCATAGCTTTATTAGAAACTACGTAACAGCTTTCAGATTAACGCAAGGTTTTTTTTTAGCGAAATCCAGGTTTAACCAGGATGCAAAGGGGGGGTGATAAGAAGAACACCCCTGACAGTTGTCCTTACAGAAGACATTTTGGGCAAGAGATGTAATGTTTCTGCAGAAATATATCAGTTTGGAACACACTAAGCGATGACCTGTATTTTCTGAATTATAACAATGCAAAGAAAATATCTACAGAAAACATTGCAGTATTTCACCCTGACACTTCTTGCTGCTGCTCAACTGAATAGCTGCTTTAGATGAGGGAATCTAATGAAATTCACCACCTTATATATGCCCATCTCTGTCTTTTTCCTTGCCAGACTGGAAATAGTTCAAGTGATTAATTGAGGACGCAACCCCAATATGGTGCTCTGAAGTTTCAGACAAGCCCTGTGCTATCTGAAGTGAGCCCTCCATATGATGGGAATAATAAGGCAGTTGCTTGTTTGTAAAGGAAATGAGGTGGAATATATATTTAGTTAATATGCTTAGGCTGATCTCCTTAGTATGCAGCTCGCCTGCCCCATTAAGCTCTGCTCTTCTAAGAGCAGACTGAAGACATTTTGCTCTCTGAGGTGAGTTAAACAGTAAATGTTTCACCTCATTCTTCCAAGGCCTGGCAAACAGCTTTCAGAGGCCATCATGTAAACTGTGAAACATGATGTCGAAAAATCTCACAGGTTCCTTTTCTCATATCTCATAGTAAAACCTCAGTAATAACAAAGTTCAGCAACTAACTATTGTTTTGTGGTTGTTTTGTTAACTGAAAAACACCTCAGGCCTTTGGTGGTCACCTCACCTCATTTAATGATACATTTGCCCATTGCAGACAGAGCAAACTTGTATGACCAGGTACTGTACATGCACAACATGACCCTCAGCATGACTGTGTTACTCTAATAAGACTGTGTGCAAAGCTAGATGAATATGTAAAATGCATCTTTTTAAATTCATGTATTTTAAATAATCTAAAAATGTAAAAATAAAATAAAATAATGAATTATGCCTTAGTGGTTATAAACTATCCAGAAGTGATGCCTCCTATGGTGACGGCAGCAAATATGTATGTGAAAAACTGGGTTGCGGTTGTTTTTACTATAAATATTTTTACTACAAAAATGCTACAAATGATTAAACTTACAACCCAGTGTGAGAATTCACGAAGAGTATTGTGCATAGAAATGTAGGAAGCTACTGTTTAGGAAGTTAGAACATTGCTCCCTTTCACTTGATATTATCTGTATGGATTGGTGAAGAGAAGACCCTGGAGGTTTTCCAAATAGAATTTCCCTTAGATGCTATGAATTTCAACAGCTGAACCTGGAATCTTCTGTATGCAAGGCATAAGCTCTGCTGGTAGCTGCAACCATTTCCCTTTGGAATAGGCCTCCTGCGTCCCAACTTCGCTGAACGTGGAAATCTAACAGTCAAGACAAAGACTGACTTAAAATCCACTTTCCCTGATGTGCAAACTTTGGAGAGCAAGCAGAAGTTCATTGCAACTTTCCAGAACTTTAATCAAGACAAGGGCTCAGTTGCACAGGTGGAGAAAGAGAAAGCAATGAAGACAGAATTTCTCTTACTGTGAACTGAGCTGGAAACCACAGACTATTGGCACAGTCATTGAATTGAATTTGGAATTCAGGTCCCTCTCAGTAAGATCTTCTTGGTCTGGTCTTGCTGCTTAGACTTTGATTTTCTTATATTGCATTGTGTGTTTGGGCAGGGCCGAGATATTGCAATTGATGTTCAGTACACTTTGGGTCCACAGTAGAGTAGCATTTGAATTTGGGTCAACCAAAATATGATCAAATTGTGACTAAGATTTTGAATTATCTAAAACTCTTGATCAGATTAAATATTAAAGGAGAAAAAACACTGGTCTCATCCTGAAACCATATAGTCTAGCACTGGTCACAGTTTTGGTACAGAATACAGAAAGAGACATACTTAATTAGTCTGGGTTCTCCTAGATGCTATGTGGGTTTGATGGAGATTTAGAGATGGAAAAGTATTTGGGGACTGATTATTAGGATGGGATGTCTGCATTAACACAAAATGGGAAGAAAACACTTAGAGGCTCTATTATTTTTCATGTGTTTTCATTGCTTTATTCACTGTTGGAATCTGCCTGCTATGTGCTCTCTATTTTATATGGGGACTGTAGTGTGCTGTAATGATAGTGGAGAAAGTAATCTTCCTTAGATTTAGTACTGTAGTTTTGATTTAGGAGGAGATTTTTTGTTATATTTTGCCATTTTTACATTATTTTCTTGCGTTTGGAGAGGGCTTTTAAATGTTGTGTTACTATTTTTGTTGTGTGGGCTTGATTTCCTTGTTTTACTGATTTTTAAAAATTGTTATTTGCTAAATGTATCATAGAGTCATTGCTGTACATAGATTCTTTGCTGACTGACTGTCCCACCCCTGCTTTTGGGGAGTAGTTCATGACAGTTCATTTAGGACTTTTGACTGAATTTCTTTGGCTTGGCCATCTTTCAAATTAAATAAAAGACCCCAAAAGAACCTGTCATATTTAATAAAATGATTGGTATTCAAAAGAAATGAAAGAGAAACCCCCAGAACAACCCCAAATAAAAATAAACAGGCATATTCCCCACTGACTATTTATTATCAAAATACTCCATGTTACTTGGAGTTTCTGCATTAAGAGGAAACACTCAGGTTCTCTTTAAGAACAGCACTTAAGAGAAACTGCCTGGAAATGAATTTCTCAGCACTGAGTAAATCTTCCTCTCACACATTATTCAACTGAATATAAACAACTTTGAGAACTGGCCCATTATTAGTTATTGTTTGGACTGCCGACAAAAGCTAGGCCCAAAGAATGCTCTGAAAGCATGTACTGTAGCTCCCTTATCCTTCTTAAACATGTTCTAGTTCTGAGTTCTGAGTAGCATTTGTATGAGACCTCATGGGGGAACCATACAAGCCAAGCACAAACCTTTGAAGAAAGAGCAGAGGGCAAGCATATTTCAAAAGAATTATAAATATATTCCAGATTCTAGTAAGGAAGTGACTTATCTTGTTTCTTCCTGAAAGCTAATGTCTAGAATGCTTAACTTATCCTTAGGAGTTAAAATTACACTCCTAATAAAACATTAAATAGTAATATATAATGAAAGTGTAAAATGACATTTTTTCTGAGAAATGTCAATAAATTACATAATGGCTTTGCATATGTAAAAATTGCCAGCATAATACAAGATAGATTTGCATTTAAATGAAGATTGCTAATGAAGCCCAGGGAAATCAAGAATGGTACCCAATACAACCATTCAAGACAGGCAGGATAATTGCATTTTAAGATTGTAGAATGTAAGTTAGCATTTGCTAACTTCTTGTCATGGTCCTTCCAGTGCACTATCCTTCATTATTTGTATAATTTATCAGGCTTAAAGCCTGTAATAGAATTGGGTAGTGGCTCCAGTAATTAAGAAATAAATCAGAGTGGAGGGCAGCACAGTAATTTTCCAGCATGTGATTGTTAAAGTACAGAAAGAGAAGATCAGCCACTCACTTCGTATGAGGACAAGAATCTTCGGTCATCACACAGAACCAAAACATTAAGAGGATGCACTTGGACAACATTACAGTGTCTTTCACTCAATATTCAGATTGGAAATGATTGTGCTGTGTTGAAGAGGCTTTTCTCTTTGCAGTATGTTTTCTTCTGGCTGTTAATGTCTGCGGCTATAAGGAAAAGCAGTAGCCGTTTAGAATGTCACCAACAGCTTGCTTCCAAATTGTCATTATTGGGCTCAGACGTGGGACTTCCATGTGCCCCTTGCTGTCAAGAGAGTGAAGTACAGCATCACAGGTATTTGGGCACAAAGAATGGTACAGTCATGGTGGAATAACAGAATAACGAGTGCAGTCATGGAATTCACCGCAGTCCTGTGCCCCAAGGAATTTCAGAAGCACCTGATGCAGCCAGATGGATATAATTCTTCTGCTTTGGCATACTATGATTTACTGTACTTATACATAGTTCTCTGTTTAGTTTTAGTTCTCTTACTCAGAGATATATACCTAAGATAACTGATCACTATATCTTGATTTGCTTGTGTTGCTACTTCTGATTTGTGGTTTGCCACTCCCTCCCCTCTGCCTCACATGTTCTGACTACTTGTTAATTAAGGAAAGTTTTTAGTGAAAGTTTCGTGTAACTCTCTAGCTCTCTATTCAGATTTTAAAGCAAGCATTTTTGCCCAGCTTCTTTGTCAGCCAGGATTGACTTTCTTCAGTCGACTGTCTCATAAGAACATAAGAACATAAGAAGAGCCATGCTGGATCAGGCCAAAGGCCCATCTAGTCCAGCTTCCTGTATCTCACAGTGGCCCCACCAGATGCGTTTGGGAGCGCATGAGACTAGATATCTGTCTCCTGATACCACTCCCCTGCATCTGTCCCTTGAAGTACCCTGGTTTTAAGCCTGGAGATTACACATTTCCATCATGGTTTGTAACCTGTGATGGACTTTTCCTCCAGGAATCTGTCCAATCCCCTTTTGAATGCATCCAAGCCAGATGCCATCACCACATCCTGTGGCAGGGAGTTCCATAGACTAACAATGTGCTGGGTGAAAAAATATTTTCTTTTGTCTGTTCTTACTCCCCCAGCCCTCAATTTGAGTGTATGTCCCCTAGTTCTGGTATTTTGTGAGAGGGAGAAGAGCGTCCCTCTATCCACTTTACTCATGCCCTGCATTATTTTGTACGGCTCAATCATATCCCCCCTCAGGCGCCTTTTTCCAGACTAAAGAGCCCCAAATGTTTTAGCCTTTCCTCATAAAGGAGGTGCCCCAGCCCAGTAATCATTTTGGTCGCTCTCTTCTGCACCTTTTCCAGTTCCACTATGTCTTTCTTGAGATGCGGTGACCAGAATTGTACACAATACTCCAGGTGCGGCCTTACTATTGTTTTGTATAATGGCATTATAATGTTGGCTGTTTTATCTTCAATCCCCTTTTTGATAATCCCTAGCATGGAATTGGCCTTCTTCACCGCTGCCACACATTGGGGAGACACCTTCATGGAGCTGTCCACCAACACACCAAGATCTCTTTCCTGATCTGTCACGGATAACTCAGAGCCCATGAGTTGATAGATAAAGTTTTGATTTTTTGCCCCAATATGCATTACTTTACATTTGGCTACATTAAAATGCATTTGCCATTCCGCAGCCCATTCCCCCAGTTTGGAGAGATCCTTCTGGAGCGCTTCACAATCGTCTCTGGTTTTTACCACATGGAAAAGTTTTGTGTCATCTGCAAACTTGGCCACCTCACTGCTTATCCCTGTCTCCAGGTCATTTATGAACAGATTGAAAAGCACCGGTCCCAGGACAGATCCCTGGGGCACACCGCTTTTCACCTCTCTCCATTTCCCATTGACACCTACTCTTTGTTTCCTATGTCTGCATTGAATAAAGCAGTGCCAGTTCATGCAGTCATTAATCTGAGTCACCCATCTGTTTGTTCTCCCACTACAGTAGGGCTAGGCCAATGAGAAACTCTTCAGAAATTCTTGGATTGCAGCTCCCAGCATCCTTAGCAAGCTTGGCCAGATATAAAGAATAATCAGAGTTGTAATTAAGCAGTATCAAAAGGGATACCCCTTGCCCAGCTTTGCTATGCAAGAGTATTCTGAGTCTGACAGCTAGAGGAACTGGTTTGGCTAACCCAGATCCAGAGGCATAGCTAGGGTTTTCAGCACCTGGGGACAAAGTCAAGTTTTTGCACCATCCCCCAAGCGACAGGGAGGGGCTAAGGTGCTGTGGAGAAAGTGGTGGCGGCTGCAAAGCCCTCTATGCCGGCCCTGGCAGGTCATCCACAATGCGCCTTCCCATGGCTCCTGGGCAGGGAGCCATTTGGCTCCCAATTTGGGTACCCCCAGATGCTGTGCCCAGGGAGAGATGTCCCCCCCCTGCTCCCCTAGCTACACCATTGCCGAGCTCTTGGGCAAATTAGCTTCTTGGAGCTAACATTACCTTTTGCTGTTGCTGTTTAGCATTATGATAGAAATGGTTACAACAACTTGTAAAAAGCAAGCTTTGTGTATTAGTCAGTATTAGGTGATGAAGGGAATCTCAGACTGAAATTTACCTGTTAAATACATGCTGTAATTGAGCCTCGGATCAGAGAGGAGCCAAGAATGATGTTCAGAGAACATTCATACCGGTCGCCTACAAGTGATAACTGGGCAGCCAGATAGCTCAAGCAGGGTCAACACTTCCATCCTCCCAACAAAGTCTTCTAAATATATACACATGGATTGTACATTCTGAATTTTGAATGTAGCCAACAGCCTGCAGGTTAAGCTTTGAAAGGCATGGCAGTGCTCTCAAAAGCATGTCTGATGGCTGGTAGAGCAGTTATTAATTCTAGATCCCAGAAGTAGTGCAAATACAGGGGAGGTCTTCAAACGGCTGTACTAGTTAAGTTATGAAGCTCACAGTTAACATCAGACCCATTTTTCACCTACATCTACATTGATATACTAGATTGGAAAAAAGAACTCTATACAATCATTTATAACAAAAAATGTTTGCTAAGAAGAAGAGCTTTGTGGATACCATGGACCATGAGGAAAATAAATAAGTAGGTGCACACAAAGCTCAAAGGAGAAAACAGTGATACTGTGAAAGGTCAAAAGAGAGCAGATATTAGATGGATTGTTTTAATAAAGGAAGCCATGGCCTCCAGTTTGCAACAGTAAGCAGGGCTGTGAATGACTGAAGCCTCTGGAGGTCACTTGATCATAAGGTTGCCCTATTTTGGAAGCAATCTAATGGCCCATTATCACCACCACATAAGTATTCAGCCAGTGGTGGTATTTGGCCATTAAGTTGCTTCCAAAATAGGTCAACGTGCCTGGGAGGCCAGATTCAAAATTGGGGAACAGGCCCATTTTAGCCTAGATCTAATAGCCACTGAACCCTCAGCTGACATTTTCTAGGGGATGTCAATGGAAAGGGACTTGAAAAGCGTGGTTCTGCATTTCAGTCCCAAAGTCTGCAAAACAACAGTGATCTAAGCAACAAAGGCAAAAAAAAAATCATTTTAAATAGAGAAATGCCCTCACAATTCCCAATTAAAGATGTAATCTTAAATGTATGGCCTTTGACATTTCTCCTTCCTTTTCATTCACTTGTCAAAAACATTCCATGCTGATTTCTCATGCAGTTTTCTTTATTTTCAGCCTCCTGGAGTGTTCCTCAAGTTATGCTAAGATTGTGAAGCTAGTGGAGATGTTTGTAAGCCTTGTGAAAGGCCTCTTGGAAAAACTTCTGGATTACCGGGCTGTGATGCATGATGAGAGCAAGGACAATCGTATGAGCTGCACAGTGAATTTATTGGTATGTGTTGGACTCACAGCTTGCATGCAGAAGTATTTCAGGTGGAGAATCAAACAAAATCCGCCCACTGCAGTGGGAAAATGCTTTCTAAGTTATAAAAAATTTATAAACTCCAGCAATAACGTAGTGAACATAGCTAGTCATAAATGAGGGAAGAGTTTATGGTGAGGAAATGAAAGTTGTACTGAATATTCAGATCACCCCATATCAGTTACATCAGCTTACACCAGCTGGGTAATATATGTTGGTATATTTATACTGCAAACAGAAAGCTGAAACTAAGAATGTACAAATATATCTATGGAATAAGTGGCTTGGGTAACAACAGTGAATCAGGAATTTTCTGGCTCACAGTTTACAATCTTAGCTTTGAGCTGAACCACATTTCATTGCTATATATATTAAACTTGTCCTATTCAGGAGAATAGGTGTCAGTTATTGTATTGTGATGTGGTGGGATTAAGAAGTTTCCCCTTTCCCACAACTTAAAAACCCCACAATCTCACTTATTCCATACCCCAGAGCTCAGAGGGAACTCCTAGTTCCCTGAGCTCTTTGCCCTGTGAAGAAGCCGGCCACAAAGTCTGGCGAAATTTCAGGAAGAAAAACTTCCAGAACACGGCCAAACAGCTGTCCACAGTATTCCAGACATTAAGACAGCCCATGAACTGCAAGGGGCTATATGTTTACTAGTAGTAAAAATTCAATGCCATCAGCTCTAACTATATTAGACAATAAGTAATTAAGGAATAGATATTAGATATAAGTTTAGCATAACTCTATAAATGCATGTGAATAGGTTGTATTATATAATTAATAGAATATAGATAATTTATTTATGTGGAAGAATGGCTTATTATAGGTATATTATTGAGAATTTGCCATATATAGTTAAATTCTATGGGTAGAGCAGGCATTTGGGCTGGAGTTAACTTTCCATAGGGGTGGAGCTAACCCCTAGCCCCACAGCATCCCCATTGTCACAGCTCTCTTATGGGCTGGAGATTTGTTCTCTCCGCAATCAAGGGAGAAGTTTGGGGAGAATAGGATGGGGAGGTTCGGAAGGCAAAATTGGGGGAGGGAGAGGACGATGCATAAGACAATCCAATTTGGTAATGATATATTATAAGCTACATAATATTTAAAAAATAGTCAGAGGTTTATTTGGAGGTTGGATTATTCTGAGAAAGACATGTTGGAGGGATTTAACATAATATCTCATAACACCAATGGGTTGAGTTCCCCTCTGAAAAGATACAGAGTTATACAAAATATACAAAAATTGGGAAAGGATATTATTCTGTTACAAGAAACACATCAGAGAAAGCACATGGAAACCATTACTAGACACCCAATTTTAGGTTATCAATATGTAGCCAACTGAACAAATAAAGCCAAAGGCGTGACCTTAATCCTCAGAAAGATTCAAAATTTGAAGTATCTGATTCGTTAAAAGACCCTGATGGTAAATATATTATAGTGAGAGGGAAATTAGAGTGCAGATTATTGACAGTTGGGTTCTATTGTGCCCCTAATTCTAATCAAGCAGATTTTAGGCAAACTCTTCTAAGAAAGGTCAAAGATTTTGCCTGGGGGGAAGTTATTCTAGGAGGGGATACAAACTGCATTTTAAACCAGAAGATGGATACAATTTCTAGAAATAGAAACTTAATAAGTGATGGAATTAAAGTAAATAAAATGATTAGTAAAGCAGGGCTAATAGATGGCTGGACATACTTAAATCCCAATGAGAATGATTTTACATTTTTCTCAAAAATATAAGTCCTATTCTGGAACAGATCATATTTTATTTCAGACACATTAGCACCTCTTTTGGAGAGAATATATTTTGATTCAATTATGACTTCTGACCATGCACCAATTAAAGTTTCTTGGACTAATAATGTACAGATAAAACCAAGAATATGGAAATTAAGTTCAAATATCTGTTTAAATACAGAAATTATAGAGGAAAAAAGAGAATATAAAAACCTTCTATGAATTGAATGATATAGAAGGACTGAGACCATCAATATTATGGGACACTCTGAAAGCATTTCTTAGAGGAAAATTTATTATGGAAGGATCTAGGATTAAAAAGAAAAGAAATAAATTACAAGAACAGATAGAAAATAAAATAATTATCAGAATGTCAAAAAAAGTCAATCAAAGGAAATTGTAATGGAGCTAAAAAGAGTTAGATCCGAATCAGAGGATTTAGCTGTATGTAGAATCCAAACAAGGATGAATTATTTAAAAAGAAATTATTATGGAAATAAAATACTAAATTGTTTTCACATGCAGTTAAGAAAAAAAGCTGCTAAAAGGGCAATTGTATCAATGAGAAATAAAGAGGAAATAATAGTAACATCACAACAACAGATACTAGAAACATTTAGGGACTATTATAAAGAACTGTACAAGATAGAATTAGAAGCAGATATAAATATCAAAAGTTTTATAAGTCAGCTTCCAATAAATCAAATTTTACATGAGCATAAAGAATAACTTAATTCAGCAGTGACAGTATCAGAGGTGAAAGCAGTAATTAAAGGAGGAAGTCCCGCCCACCAAGACATGTTGGCAGCCTGATCTTAAAGCTCTGTGCCGCGATCTGAAAAGAGCAGTAATTAAAAATCTTAAGGAGGGAAAAGCACCAGGGTGTGATGGATTTACATCTGATTTTTATCAAACATGGGCAGATGATGTATCAAGACATTTAATAAACTTGTTTAATTCAGTATTGGAGGGGGGAGAAATTCTAATTCATGGAAAAGAGCTAAGATAATAACCATATTAAAACCAGAGAATTTTCCAGCTTCATATAGACCTATAACTCTGCAAAATCAGGATCAAAAGATTTTTTAAACAATACTGGCTAAAAGGATAAGTCGTTTTATCAATAAGTATGCTTATGGGGAGCAGTATGGGTTCATGCCTGCTAGACAGATGCAGGACACAACCTGCAGAGTATTAAATGTTATACACAGAGCAAATAAAAACAGATGGAAGCTTGCAAAACTCTCACTGGATGCACTCAAGGCCTTTGACAGAGTGGAGTGGGTTTATATGTTAGAATTAATGAAATAAATGAACATGGGCGAAATTTGTTAATGCATTATATGCAGAAATGAGAGCAACAGTACTGATCATTGGATCAGAATCTGAAAATTTCCAAATACACAGAGGAACTAGACAAGGGGACCCATTGTCTCCATTAATTTTTGCATTAGTAATGGAACCATTAGCTGCACAAATTAGAGGGGATGAAAGGGGACTAAATTTTAAGAATAGAAAGGGGACTAGATTTTAAGAAAAGAAATCATAAAATAAATTTATACACTGCTGATATGCTTTTGTTCTTGGAAAACCCACTTAAAAATATAGATGTACTTAAACAATTATTACAAGATATAGAGTCTACACAGGTTTAAAAATTAATCATAAAAAACCTAAACTTTTCTGTCTTAACTTTCCTATCACAGAGCAAAAGGAAATCCAAAGGAGGTAAAATTTAGACCTATGTTACTCAACTTTCAAATAGCTTGGAATTTGGATAACAAAAAATACAAACCATTTAATTTATAGAAATTTTTAAAAATTGTTCACATTTGTCAAGGGAAAAATGAAGAGTTGGGAAAAAAATAAAATTATGTCAATTAGGGAGAGTTGCAATAGTGAAAGCACATATTTTACCCAAATTCTTGTTCTTATTCAAAATATATCTTTGCAACCTGACATAAAGAAAACGAGTTCAGTTCTAGAAAATTTTGTTGCGGGCAAAGGAAAATGTTTAAGATTTGTTAACAGTATTAAGTATAGTGAAACTGCAAAAGGAGGTTTGACTATACCACAATTACTAAAATATTATGAAGCTGTTCAAATCACTCAAATGTCCGAATTTATACTGTTGAGGAACATACCTGATTGGGTTAAGATGGAAGGAGGGGGAGAGGAAGGTATAATGAATGAATAAGATTTTACAACAAAGCGACTTAAGAAGAGTGAACAAACCCAGAATTTATATACTTTTGAAACTTTAAGAATATGGAAGAAGCATATAGGAATCTTAGCTCCTCCCATATCATCCCTCTGTCCCATCTTAAAACACCCTAATTTTAAATCTTAAGAGAAATTTGAACAATTTAGAAACTGGACTGAGATTGGGCTCTAGAGAATTAGAGATTTATTTGAATCAAGGGAGCCGATAATGATCAATCAATTAGAACAGAGAACAAGAGGAATTACAACTAATTGGCTACAATTAAAACAAACAAGAAATTTTGCAGTGAAATTATACCAAACTCAAGGTCCCATTAGACTATTAACAGAGTTTAAACAATGTTGTGTAGAAAACAATAAGAACATATAAATGTATTATAGACAAAGAATTTACCAGAGGTTTAGGGTCTAAAATTGTCTGGGAAACAAATTTAAACAGTACTATAGCAAACGAAGTATGGGCAAGGATTTGGACCGGGTACCTTTATAAATCAATCTGAGCAAAAGTTAAGGAGACTGTTTTATAGATAGTACATAGATGTTATTTCTATCCCACAAAATTGCATAAAATTAACAGAAGGATCTCTGATGCATGTTGGTGTAATTGTGGGTGTAAAGGTTCTTTACAGCATATATGGTTGGCATGCCCAAATATAGAGACATTTTGGAATAAGATGACTAACTGGATAGAGAAATTAACTAAACAGAAAATAGTTCCAAATGAAATGTTGTTATTATTCTCATTATTTACTGGGGAAAATGAACAATTAGCTAATAAAGAATTAATAGCAATTTTCATGGACATGGCTAGAATGGAAATTACACACAATTGGAAATATGCCCAGGATCTCTCACTCACTAAATTCGTAAACCAAATATGTGAAGTTGCAGTTATGGAAAAACTGACTAGTAGGTTTAAACTATACAGGGAAGAGCTAAAACGCGATAAAATTCTGAATTTATGGCAACCTCTCTTAAACCTCAGATGTTATACAAAAAAATAAATTGCATAAATCAGAATATGGATTGGACTGTTGGATGGTTTAAGAATGTTTAATTTGGGGTTATTCGGTATTGTTTGTATAACAAGCATTATTGGAAGGTATGTATTATCTTAAGTGGATTGTCAATAAAATTATTTAAAAAGTAAAAAACAAAAATTACAACCAAAAAACCCACAACAGCCATTTTCAATTTAATCCCATCTATTCCAGATAATATTTTGTTTAAAATCAGAAAGGAGTGTTGTGAGCAAGTGAGTGGTGCCCTTAGCTTGAGGCAGTGCGTTGCAGATAATTGTATTTGTATTGGCTTTAATTGGATGTAGAGTAGAAATAGCCCATAGCTAAACAAAACGACTGGCATTTTAGTCATCAACAGTAATGGAAGTGATTCACTGAGTCGAATGTTGCATGCTTTTAATGAAATTTGCCGAATGGCCCCTTCCACAATTAAGCTTTTTTTGTGTAAAAATAATCAGCTTTTATCCATTTTCCTTTCTCAGAACTTCTACAAGGAAATTAATCGTGAAGAGATGTATATAAGGTATGATGAATTGTTCTGCTGACATTGTTGGTCTTGGAGGTTGGTTTCCCTCACATAGACTTCAGGATACTACATGGAACCAGAGCAAATATAAAAACACACCATTCACTTGCAGTTCATTATTTTCCAGGGCTCAGCCAGATCTTATAACACATTTCTCATGTCTCTTCAACCTGAATCCACCGTGTGTATTCATTAGCTACAATTGTCCCCCTGTGTGGTATTTCATTTGTGGAACCCAATTAAATGTCTAGCTTATTCCACTTCAAAGAAGGTTATGTAGTTTTAAGTAATAACATGGGAAGAAAATTCAAGACTCACTGGAAAAGACAACAATGCTAGGAAAAATGGAGAGCAGTAATAATAATAATTCTTAGACATCAGTAGCAAATTGGCGCTAGATTGACTCAATAAGGGAAGCCTAATCATTTGGTTTTCAACAGCTGAGCGAGGTGGTTGATTACTGCTTGGAGGTCAATTGTTCATATAATTTGCTCACTTTTATACATTCTATCAGTCCAATTAGTGTCTTTCAAAGATATGTAGTAGTGGTGCAGGTAGATTGGTCAAGGCATATTAGATGTTTAGCATGTCCTTATATGTTCAGAACTTGCAATATAACTGTGCTTTTAGTGGGGAGATGCAGTGTGACAGTCAGCATAGATGGCAGGGTGCCAGGAAGGGTGGCAAATGCTACAGTTGTTCTGGAGAGTCACTGCCATGGTGAGCTGACACAGATACTGGATCTATGGGTATGAGAGATAAATAAATAAATAAATAAATAAATAAATAAATAAATAAATAAATCTTAATGTGGGACTCACTTGAGATTTTAGTGGAGGTGATCCTGTTTATTTGGTAGGTAAGAAAACATCGGTTCTTTATTAACTCAAACCAATTCTGAAATCGGGGCATATCTCATTTTGTCTTCCCTCCCTTCCTTGCTTTGTCTTTTAATAGGTACTTGTATAAACTTAGAGACCTTCATTTGGACTGTGAGAACTACACAGAAGCTGCGTATACTCTTCTGCTGCATGCTTCACTTCTGAAAGTAAGTGGCTTATTCTTGGTTGAATACCTGGAGCTGCAAGTACATAGGGCGGGAAAAGGGTTGTGAGAAATAAAAGAACATAATTGGTTAGCCCTGTGGGTTGCTGAAGTAGAAACAGATCCCAAACAGTCCACCGAGTGTATTCACAGGACACTCAGTGTCTAGATGGCCAGATTTTAAAAACTAGGTAAGAAGTAGAATGGAATAGATTATCCTAAAAGATGCATCGGTCCCTGGGACCCTGGTAAGAAACATTTCAAGCTGTGATACTTTGTTAGCCTTGACCTTTTGAATGCATTCCCAACTGGCCAAAATGGCTGAAGGCCAACTGAGCTGGACAGCAGGTGAGCTGAAGCTGTGCAGAATCCTAACCCTTGGCAGCAAAGGGTTCTTCACCTTGACCCAGCCTTCTGCCAGTAGAATGTTTGTGTCCCTTTGTGAGGGGAATTTTGGATCTGGTTCTGCCCCATTGCTCTTTCTCTGAGCTAAGATTTGCCAACAGATCTTGGGAAGGGGCTTCTGACAGAATAGACTTTTACCAGCACCAAAGTATTTCTGCTGGCATAAAGAGATTCCTCATGGCATAACAGGCCCCTGACTGTTCCTAATCTCCTACTAGCAACAAATATTTGAGTAAGGATTGGAAGGTTCATTTGCACACTTTTTGTGTTCTTCCTTTACTGATAGGTCAAAGCACACAGGGAAGGCCCTTGTTGCACCAATATTTTAGTGACTTGGAGCACTATGTTTTATAGCACCGTACCTGTCAGTAACAGGCTTCATGTTTTCATAACTTTAAAGGTAGGGAAAAGCTAGCTGTACCTCAAACCTTGAAAGGTTTAGCAGTACAATGCTGCCAGTGGTGGTGCTTCTGACAGCTTCCCTGAAACATCCTCCCTTTAGTCTGGCCTTCTGGCACATGTTGCTGTATTAACTCATCAACTTGAATTCCTGGTTGAGATCATGTAAAGCTGCTGACATTTTGAAATTTCTCTCAGGGGTAATTATACACTCTTGCATAAAGACCTACTGCAAGTCTCTGGTGCTTAAAAATATTGGAAAACGGCTCATGTGGGAAGACCTGAGAGTAGGGAAGGGATGCTCAGTTTTTACCCCCACCTTCTGTTGTCCTAGTTCCAATTGTGCCCCCAAGTGGTTTTCCCCATAGGATTTTGTTTAGTTCAGTTGGATTATCTTCATGCAGCAAGAGGCTAGAAGAGCCTCTATATTGAAATGAAGGGGTATAGAGCTCATATCTTTCCCCAAGTTTATTTGTTTCTTCTATGTGCAAATGTAATGGTGTGTCTTTTTCTCTTACTCCACAGTGGTCTGATGAGCAGTGCACTCCTCAAGTCATGCAAACGGAATTTCAGAGTTCGCAAACACATCGGCATCTGAAAGAGCACTTGTATGAGATGATCATAGAGTACTTTGACAAGGGAAAGGTAGTTGTATTTGTTTTTAAATACTGCCGAGTGACTTTTGATTTCAGGTCACATCACAATCCAGAACTTCTCTCATTATCAAAGACATCTCCTGAATTTGTTATCTGGAAGAAAAGCCCAAGATTGGAAGTTCATTTTCCCACCATGCCTCCTTGCGAGAGACTAGACTCAATGACACATCAGGTCTCTTCCAGCTCCGTAGTTCAAAGATGCATCGGGGGAAGGCAGTTCCTGAATTATAAATAACTTACAAACAACAAGCAATGAATTTCTGACCTTTTCCCTGACAAACCACAAATTGGTTTGACCACTAGTCAGCCCCCCTGTTTAAACCAGCCACTGGGCGGTCTTTAAAAAAAGACAGTCTGCCCCCCCCACCTCCATCCCTCACCTCCCTACCTTATAACTGCCACGGTCGCCATCTTTAGAGACAGTGGCCTGGCTTCCCTTCTGAAAGCTGGGTGTGCTACCTGTGGCAACCTCTTTAAAAAAGGCTGTGTTCCTGTCTTTTTAAAAAAAAGCCTGGCTGTCTCAGGCTGCTGTCTGCAATGATGGTGGCAATTGGGAGCTATGATTCATTACTGTGATTCATGCAGTTTCATGGATGTGGGGGTGATGTGGCTGAGACATTGATCACCAGGGTTGATTTGGCTGATCTGGCTGCCTAAGCAGGTTTCCCTTTCTCATAAACACCCCAGGTGTATCCTTCCTGAAGCCTTGTGCTTGGTGGAATAGGAGAACCATCCCTGAGAGAAGCAATTTACCAAACCACTGGGTAGGGGCTCCACCCCCTGTGCATAGGGTTCCATTGGTCAAGAGTATACAATAGCCGTATTCCCCTGCTAGATTCCACCAGTACACAAATTATGTGTTGATATCTGACCAACAGGGTAGGTTTTGCATGGTGCCATATGAAGCCATGTGAACTTTGATCAGTCACATTTTGAGCATAGTGGTTGAAGTAGCTTTTGTCTCTTCTAAAAGACATCCGTTTTCATTCATTAGAATTTGGATGAAGTCGCTAGAGATTTTAAGGGCTGCTCTCAAAAGATGTGTTTATCCTCTGTTTGAGCAGAAATAATTCTGTCTTGTGCAACTGACCTCTCCCATTTAGCTGTGGCAATATTTCAAAAGGCACTGTGATTTTGTGATAGCATTTTGGAATTCTGCTTTTCAGAAAGTGTACAGGGAAATGTGGAACAGATTCATTGTACATGTACATAAACATCAGCAGTATCAGGCACCGAAGGTAAATGGGAGATTTGTAGACGTTTTCTGGAGAAAGTGTCATAGGTGCAGGATGTCCTTTTCGTAAAAGGGATTTTTAAAATATAAACAGAAGTTTATGTACTAGTGAGTTTAATCTATTAGGAAGTAGACATGGTTTGTTGACTCAGTTTAGTTTGACACTAAGAATAGCAAGACCTAAGGAAGGACGAAGTCTTCCCATAGTATCTTTTATAAGATACATCAGTTTGTATGTTCCAATTATGAATAAATGCTGATCAGTTGTCACAAGGAATTGTGTGTGTACTCCTGTATAGCTCCTGAAGCTGGCACAGGGGTCATAAGTCTTCTCTCAGAAATAGTTCTGCTATGAGTTGAAATTCTGGTGTCATCACCTTAACCTACACTGTACAACTTCTGAACAGAGATGAGTATGACATGAGTCAGAATTCTTCAGCTGTGCTTGAGCTCTGCAAACTCATTTCCCCCCTCAAGGGCTCCTGGCCAGCAAGGCCACTGCAAACTGTGCTTTAACATACGCAGTATATTACTCTTAGAAAAGCAACAGCAGGGTCTAAAAAAATATGGGATCAGTATAAACTGTGAAGATTCTCAGTCCTCTAGGTGGGTTTATCTGGAAGTTGAGTCATGGCTGCTGGACTTCTTTTTTGAGAGATAGAAACGTTTCGCTGTTCATCCAAACAGCTTCATCGGTCTGAAGAACTGATGAAGCTGTTTGGATGAACAGTGAAACGTTTCTATCTCTCAAAAAAGAAGTCCAGTAGCCATGACTCAACTTCCAGATCAGTATAAACATTTCTACCAACACTGGCAATGTTCTTAGAGCTTTGGAAAAAAAAAATAAACAAACCAACAAACTGGCTTATAGTTCAATGCCTTGTCAAAATAACAGCCTTGTGGCACCTGAAAGACTTATTTGACACAGGCATATGTGTATTATTGGAGGAATGCAATGATGTTCTGAAAAGTTATTTGTCTCTACAATTTTCCAGGTGCAGGGAGTGCCTCGTCAGCAGTCCATGCACCTGTGAGATTTCCTGTCTCCCACTGAAAATGACACTTTCTCTCCTTTATCTTTGTCCTTTGCCTCTGTTCTGTGCAAGAAATTACCGAACCTTGTGCAGTTTGATGCCTTGACAAGAGAATCCTGCACAGGAAAGATGCCATTCTGCATAGCAGTCATAATAGTCCTGTGCGGCTTGGTGTTCTTTCCAAAATGACTGGACTGTATGTCTGAGGAACCCTGTGAGATCTCCTCTGCAGTTTCTCAGGGAAGGGGAAGGAAGATTTCACACTAAAAAAATTATGAAACTGTGTGTGTGGAGGGGAGGGCTTTTTCTCTTTTCCTCTCCTGAAGCAAAAGAATACATGAGTCATATCCCTATGCCACTTCATCAAATGCACAAGATCTTATTCCAGCTAAAGCCTGCTATCTTAAGGGTGCCATAAGGCTAATTGCTTCTTTTGCCGTCTCAAATAGATTTCACCCCCTCCCCCTCCCCCTGTTCTCCATGATGACTGACAATATCATTTATTTTTCTGAGGTTATAATATGTAATTATACTTATGAACATCCTCTTGTGCTTTAGATGTGGGAGGAAGCAATATCCCTGTGTAAAGAACTGGCGGAGCAATACGAAATGGAAATTTTTGATTATGAACTTCTCAGCCAGAATCTGGTAAGAATGTGCCTCTCCAAGAGAACTTACACATGCTCTCTTGCTTGTGACTTCAGGTTCCTTTTATATCATGTTTGTGGTTCGGTTTCTGATTTGGAATAGAAAGAATGGATAGATTTATGAGATTTAATTAAATGCAGATCAATTCACCCATGTAAGGGGTGCACTGGGTTACTCAGTACTTCAGAAACTGCAGCTCAGTAGCAAGGTCGCCTGACAAGGCTGCCCATGACAATAGGCTCTTCCTGGCTATAGTCTCTTACACACTTGGATTTGGAATGTATGTAGTAGATGTTATTAAATGTCCCAAGAAAAGCAAAGTGGCATTTGCATTTTCTTTTTTTCCTTGTGTTTTGGAACGTGTTATAAGAGGTTGTAGAAGAGAGCTATATGTCTGTGAAGATTCTTAGTCATCCAGGTGAGTTTATCTGGAAGTTGAGTCATGGCTAGAGATGGGCACGACTCAGGAAAATGACGTTTTCGAGTTGTCATGTGTCGGAGGCAGCCCGTGTCGGCTCGTTTCCGTTTTTCGCGAAAATTCGCAAAAATTAGTCGGTTCGTTTTTTTGTTTTTTCGTTATTGTTATACTGGTTTTGGGGGGGTAGCGGGCTCCTGGAGGCACCTCTGTGGGGTGGGTGCCTCCGCCGGCCCGCTATAAAGGAAGGGACAGCAGCAGCAGGCTCCAAGAGACCCCTCAACATGGGGGTCTCCCCTCCTCACCTGCTGCTGCTGCAAAATGGCATGCATAACCATATGGCTATGCATACCATTTGCAGACAGTGAGACCTGCTCAAGTACCTGATCCCCTGGTACGAGCGTGTCGCACCTGCCATGTCCCACAAAGAAGGGAATCGTACTTGCGTGTGTAGTGCAATGCAAGTAGATCTGGCTATGGGCTAAGGTGGGTTTAGTCCAAGGGCTAGGGTTAGGCTAATGACGGGTAAGGTTACGGTGGGCTATTGGGTTGCACCTCTGGGTGCCTCTCTGACCCACTAAGAAGACAGTCTGTGACGTATGGGTAAGGAATCAAGGATTAGGTTTAGGGGGTTAGGGGGCTAGGGCAGGTTTTAGGGGGCTTTTTGGCACATCCCAGAAGTCTCAGTGGCCAAGTGGCCATGCGATTGGTGGGATGGCTCCAAAAATTTGCATGGTCGTCCCCTCCCACATGGCTGGCCAGGCCACTGGGCCAGCCCATCATTGCGCACTGCGCAGGTGTACAAAAAATAAAATAAAATAAAATCAATGGAGGACAGAGGAGGAGAGGAGAGACATTTTGTTGCAAGAAAAAACCCACTGCTACTGTGAAAAATCTGGCAGTTTATAAATTTCCACGTGTTTCTGTTGTGCTTGTGTGTTTTTGGACCACGATTTCAAAAACAATATTGCGTTCGCCGCCCCATTTTGGATCCCCCGCCCGCACCGCATGGCATGACAACTCGAGTCCGGCTGCCCAGGATGGGGGGGGAGGCGGGACCACCCCTCCAGAAACAATCCCTCCGGTAGGTGCCGTGCGCCCTTAGTCAAGCAGGCATTTTTCTGCCTGCTTTTTGGCCCGGGAATGGGTGGGGGGGAGACCCGGGAGAGTTTAAAAAAGTTTTTTCCTGTGCCGCCCGTGCAGCTTGCTTGCGCTTTGGCGGCCGGCGGCGAGACTGGGCTTTTTGCGGCGGGCGAGCCTGTGGCGAGTCCCACCACACCAGACCAGAGCATCCCAGGACGGAGGGGGGAGGCCAGGACCCCCCCTCCAGACCAGAAACCCCCCCTCCGGTAGGTGCCCTGAGGCACGGTAGGCATTTTCCGCCTGCTTTTTGGCCCGGGAATGGGTGGGGGGAGAGTTTAAAAGTTTTTTCCTGTGCCGTCC
>JAHTLZ010000010.1:42991820-43005638 GCA_023846285.1 Phrynocephalus versicolor
TTAAAAGTTTTTTCCTGTGCCGTCCGTGCCGCTTGAGCCGGCGGCGAGACTCGTGCCGTGCGGCTTGTTGCTGCTGCTGAGAGCCTGCGGCGAGTCCCACCAGAGCAGCCCAGGAGGGAGGAGGGGGGGAGGCTGGGGACCTCCAGAAACCACCCCTCTGGTAGGTGCCCTGAGGCACGGCAGGCATATTTCCGCCTGCTTTTTGGCCGGGAACCGGGTTTTTTAACTTTTAAAAACTTTTTTTCTGTGCCGCTTGGCATCGCGCGCGATCGCGCGATGCAGGTAACGAGCACGACAAATCAGACCAAATTGTTCGTTCGTCGGTTTGAGCTCGAAGTCTGGCGGAGTAATTCCCGTTACCGTTTCCATAGAGTAACGGAACCGAGTAACGGAAACGGAAACGGAAATACCGCTAAGTCGTGCCCATCTCTAGTCATGGCTACTGGTCTTCTTTTTCATGAGAGACAGAAACGTTTAGCTGCTCATCCAAACACCTTCATCATTCTTAAACTGATGAAGCTGTTTGGATGAACAGCAAAACGTTTCTGTCTCTCAAGAAAAAGAAGACCAGTAGCCATTACTCAACTTCCAAATAGAAGAGAGCTAGAATGTTTTTTTTTTTTTTTGAAAATGCACTAGCCTGCAAATAAATAATATGCAAAAGCCTAAGAACATGGTCCAAAACACAACTCCATTTTTGAAAACATGATATCATTTGTTTATCATGTAGTCCAGTTTCTGAGTCTTTTGATACTTTGTTTGCTTTCAGATTCAGCAAGCAAAATTCTATGAAAACATCATGAAAATTCTGAGGCCTAAACCAGATTACTTTGCTGTTGGATATTATGGCCAAGGGTTTCCTACATTCCTAAGGGTAAACACATTTACTTGGTGTGCTTTGACTTTAATAACTATGTGCCCTAGTCCTACAGAACAATAATATTTGTCATTGAAAATGGAGTTACTCAGTTAGGGAGAGATTTATCTTCATATAATTCTGCAATGCATAGGATTGCTCTCTTGCAGCTACGTGAAGTGTCATTTGGAAGAATAAGGACTGTCACATTTTCTGAAATAAATTTGATTCATGGTGTTCTCTGTTCCTCTTGCTTTCCAAGTTATAAGAGGCTTATAGTGGTGGTAATAGAGTGATGAAGGAGTGTTCTGGATTTTTGTTCAGGACAGATAAAATTAAGGGGTGGAAAAGATACGAAGGAGCAACAAACACAGAATTACTAATAGGGCAGGGAATGAAAGAAGAAATCTAATGAATATCTTATCTCTTATACTTCCATTCAAGTTTGCAATTTTTATTGTTTCATTTTCATAGGAAAACTGACAGCATTTGTGTCTCAACTAATCTTTCCATATTTATTTTTGCTACATATACCTTAAAACTTCTTCTACTAAGGTACTGTATATGATTCCAGGATAGAATCTAGCCCATTCAGATGTAGTCACTGTACCTCAAATACTAACTCATATGAGAGAGTGGTGTGGGAATGAAAACTGAGTCATCATAAATGAACTCCTAGACTTAGTTCCTAGTTTAGTGAATGACAGGGATTTTCTCTTTCAAGTCCAAAGTAGTCTACCCACATAACTAGTTGCTGAGCATTACTTTAAACCATTCACTGCTCTTAAAATGCAGAGAGTAAATAATGCTTTCATGTGTGACTGAGATACTTTCAGCGATCAACCACACAGTTTTGCATTTTTCAGAAGTTGTGTCAATGTTTCCTACAGAACAAAATGTTCATCTACCGTGGCAAGGAATATGAACGGAGAGAAGATTTTCAAGCACAGTTGATAAGCCATTTCCCAAATGCAGAAAAAATGACTACCACTGCACCCCCTGGAGAGAATCTCAAAAATTCTGCTGGTCAATGTATCCTTGTGTAAAAAATGCCTTGTCATTTACATCAGGAAACAGGAAACTTGTAATCCGCACGCAAGGTCCTTCCATCCATTTTTGCATCTCTAGATGCTCTGCCCGAAGTGTTAAATTTGCTATGGTGATGACAAAAAGTGGGGTTTCTCTATAGGCACACTGTCACCTTCAAGTAGAGTCACAGTCCTGGAAACCTCCTGGAAGTGGGAGTCTGAAACGAGGTGCCATTATAAGAAGGAAAACCCTCAGGTGGATGACCGGTTGGCCTCAGTTTATGTGGTCCCTATTGAATGGGAATTCCAATATAGATTCCCCTCAACCCATAGAGTCAATCCAGTTGTGAATTGTATACGTATACACAGCCAGCAGTATCGAAACACTGAGTTCACTTCATGTTGTTATACTTTGAGATGTGTTTACAAAACTTGTTATATATGCAGTGATGCCATGAATTACAAAATTAATCTGTTCCAGCGGATCTTTCATAATTCAAAATTTTCATAGTTCAAAATGCAGTTTCCCATGGAAATGCATTGAAGACCAATTAATCCGTTCCGAAGGGAACAGATTACAATAGGGTTTCAATGCGTTCCTATGGGAAGCCTGTCCTAACCCAGCAAAGCAGAGAAAAAGCTTCCCCTGCTTTGCTGGATTTCTTGGAAACCACCTCAATGGGCTGTCAACATCAGCTGTGTGGTGGTGGTGACTGGCGGCCAGCGGCTTTACTCCTGCTGCCCACTCTCACTGCAGCCATTTGGCTGAAGCCAGACCGGTGGGCAGGAGTCAAGCATTGCCCCCCTCCCCACCACCATACAGCTCATTTTGATAGCTTGGCAAGATCAGGTCCTTCCACTTGCAGCCAGGCAAGGGACAGCAGGCGGTTCCTGGTTTGGAATGGGAGATTGGAACAGTTTTTTCAATTTTGCACCACTGCAGTGAAGGTGCTGCTGTAGTGTGAAATTCAAAAACCTGCTCTGCTCTCCCGCTTTCAACTGGCTGCCCTTAAGGTTTGGCGGGATTCAAAAGCGGGTGGCTTATTGCAAAGTCTTAAAACACAAGAAAGGCTTCATAACCAGCCACCCGACTTTGCTCCTCACTAAATCTTAAGGGCAGCCAGTTGAGAGTGGGAGAACAGAACAGGCTTTTGAATTTTGTGCCACAGCATCACCCTCAGCCTGTGGCATGAAATTGAAAAACCTGCTCCGCTCCCCCATTCCAAGCCAGGCACCACCCGTCCAACTCTCACCTGGCTGGAGCTGTCAAAATCAGCTGTATAGTGGGGGAGGGGGCAACACTTCACTTTTTCCCTCCAGTCTGACATCAGCCAAATGGCTGTAGCAAGTCCGGGTGGCAGGAGTGATGCCTCTGGCCACTGCTAACCACCGCCATACAGCTGATGTTGACAGTTAGTTGAGGGTGTTTTCTGGCAACCCAGTAAAGCAGGGGAAGCTCTTCCCTGCTTTGCTTGGTTGGAAAATACTTCCCCTACAAATGCCTTGAAAAATGATTAATTGATTTTTTTCATTAATTTAAAAAAACTGCCTTTCTTTTGTAATTTAAAATTACCCTGTACCAGCAGATTTCCTTTAGTAATTCAAGTTTTTCATTGTTCAAGGCATCTGTAATTCAAGGCATCACTGTACATGGAAATGTATAGCATATAGAGCAAACTAAAATATATTTGCAAATGTATGTCTCATGCAAGCATACTTGCCGAGATGTACTTCATTGTGGTTCTTTTTACAGTCAATAGCAACCACAGTAATTTCACTTCCACTTATGTAGTTCAGGAATCTCCAGTGTTTAATATAGATGTTCTTTTCTAAAGGCCAATGCTTCCTTGTAGTCATGAACATGTCATTGAAAATGCTGCACAGATATTCTTGCTTTTCTTGATGTGCCTCTTTTGGGTTGACTCTTCCACCACTGTGACTTGCATGTGTCGTGGTCTTCCCTTTCAGGTTTACATCTACTAAAAATCTTGGGTTTAGCAGCATTGCTCAGGAAAAGGCTTAGATTTTCTGATAAATGTAGCAAATCAACATTAAGAGATGGACCATCTACCAGACTTTTTTTAAAAAATAAATCAGGTCCCACATTAAGTGGGATATTCCTAGAGATAGGTAAATTTGAAAATTTAGGTTCCATTGAATTTCTAATTTCTTTAGATAAAAGTTAAATGTATCCTGCATTCATAAGTGCCTAGAAACACAGAGAGGCTGGAATCCTGTTGCACTGCTATACAAAAAGCGGAACTTTTGAAGGCAAATGGTCCGAAGGTCTGGTCAATGCCAGTATTCAGGTCATTTGGAAAAGTTACACCTTATGGTAATGGTGCAACATTTCATGATTTCATCTAGAAATTTATTTCGAAAAAGTCTGCATGAGCATTCATTCGCATCTGCCTGCACTGTTACAATGACTGAGAACTACATCTGCTGCCTTCTATGTTTTTTTCTGAAACAAAGCATCATAAAGTATGGTGCTTACACACTTTAAAACAATCAGTTTAATCATCTGTGCTTGCTGTGTGTGTGCATGCACCTACAAGCATGTGTGTACGCATGCTTCACTTTTCAAAAAAAAAAAAGAATGGTAGATGTACATAGGCATTGAATGTGATGTTTTTGATACAAGTTGTGGATCTTGCGTAATTTGCATAAATTAGTCAAAACTCCTAAAAATTGCTGCTACCTTTTTCTTTGGATTTTTTGGGAGTATCAGATGACCAATTCTCCTCATTGCTTAAACAATCAACCAGTCTTTCTGTGCTCATCATGTGTTTGTGTGCTTTGCTTTTTAGAAGCAAACATAAATAGATTTAGTAACTGCTACAGATACATTGTTGAAGGTTGCAGAAATCTTGACAGAGAAGCACACATTGACGGAAATTCTGTCCTGGAACAAGACAAGTGGTGTAACATTTGAAGGCACATTGATTAATAATAATAATAATAATAATAATAATAATAATAATAATAATAATAATAATAATAATAATAATAATAATAATAATAATAATAAAGAGCTAAGCAAGCAAGTATTTATAAGAAATTGGAGTTGACAAAGTCACCATCAGTCAGCTGCAGAATGCCACCTTACTGGGATCTGCTCGCATAATTCGCCAATACATCACATAGTCCTAAACGCTTGAGAAGCATTCGCCTAGTGATTTGTAATACAAAATCCAGCGTAGTTATCTTGTCTGCTATGTGATAATCTAATAATAATAATAATAATAATAATAATAATAATAATAATAATAAATTAAATTAAATTAAATAATTAAATTAAATTAATTAAATTAAATTAAACTGCTAGTTGGTCATGCCTCCTCAGAAGTTTCCAATCAACTCAAATAAACACATTTTAGAACACATTTGCTGAAGAAAAAGGCCTGTTCTATGCCTTTTGCACAATATACTGTGCAATACACAACATACGTCCATGTACGTACGTTTATGCAATGGTCTATGAGAAATGTTGTTTATTGGGGGATCTTGTTGCAAAAAAGTAAAGGAGGGAAAACACACACACACACACACAAGCATACTTTGCTCTCATTTGCCTGTCAGTGTGATAAAATTCACATCCTTAGGGGACTGATGGGAGTTGGAGTCCAAGTGAACTCTGAAATCTCACAGAGATGTTGTGCCTACTGTAACCAGAGATTCTGGTGACTGAACTTGGGAGCCTGTACATACAGAGCATCTGCCCTCTCGCTAGAGGTGATTGTGAGATAAGCAGGCAGACGTGTTTTTCTCGTGCATTTTTAGCACTCCAAAATACTACTGTCCATCTGCAGCTTCACACAAAGGGTTTGACAGAATGATGAAGAGTTCTTCTTTAAGGGCTTACATGGAACAGCTGTCAAATTGTAGCTGTGCCTGGTGAAAGTTCTGAGGATAAGGTCTATCATACATCATTATGTTCTTCACGGCCAAATGAATCAATAAAACATCCGAACTCGCTCCTCCCCAAAATATTTGTATATTACTATGTACCGAGTTCTTGTTGACCAGATGTCCTGGCCCATATATATCTCACAACATAATAACAGATTAAGACTTTAATCAGATACTTAAGTACCAGAGTATTTAGGACTCAGTGACAGAGTTAGAAAGCAATTTGTTACCCCATGAGATTCCCATCCACCCTACCATAACACTGACAATATATATGTGTGCATACTCTCATTTGTGTGTGTGTGTGTGTGTGTGTGTGTGTGTGTGTGTGTGTGTGTGTTTCCCCCCATGCTTAATTGACAGATGCTAGACTTGGATTCATAGGGTCCCTTCCATTTCTGCATTTCTAAAATTATTCTTATTTTTTTCCTGCTCTTATCATACATACATACATACATACATACATACATACATACATACATACATACATACATACATACATACATGACTGCCAGAAAAGAAAAGCCATGAGAACAACTCTACAATATCAATAGAAGTGGTATAAAACAAAGCATATGATTGGGTAGCTTAGGGGTGCCTTTCTGAATGTAACTTGATGAGGTACTATTGTCAGTAACATAGCAGAGGACATGTCTCCTAGTGGAGCTTTGAACAATATGGATGCCGCAAAATCCTCAGAGAGCCTGTTCTGTAGCCTAGCAGAATGCAGTGCAAACAAGGGACATAGAGGACGGTTTCCTCTTTGATACAAGGTAAGCAGAATAGAACATGAGGATGTAGATGCCTCGTGGAGTATTCAAGGCCCAGGCTGTTTGAAACCTTCTTAATAACACCTGTTCTGGTTGTTTTCTCATTGTGTGCAAGTGGTATAATGATCAGAATCCTTTTGGTGTTCCCCATGTTTTGCGTATCTTGATGCCCCTAATTGGGGCTAAAAGACATTGTGCATCTTGGTTGCAAAATCAGGCATGCAGTTGAAACATATCCAGTCACCTTGTCAATTAATGGCTGTTACCTGTGGTAAATTATATTGTATTGTTGTACTGTGTTTTTACTGTTGACTATCTGATTCTTATATTTCCTTTTATTTCGAGAGCATATTTTACCAAAACAAATTGATTCTGATTCTGATTCTAAATTATGCAAACCCTGTGGAAACACTGAGGGGCTCCTGGCCAATATGTATTGCTTTTTACCTGTTTGTTTGGTGGGAAAACATGCAACATAGTGCTGAGATATTATTTCTATATGTTAAGCTTTTTTTGGAGCTTGACTTTTAAAAGCCAGACTCTCCTTATAAAGCAAACAAAGGGAATCTGGAAAAAAACCCATAACCCTTTCTTCTATGGGAATGTTTTATAACAGCTTGTCAGAACATCATCCCTGCTTCCATTTCTCTGGCCCCAACACTTAAGCTAAAAGCACTTTAGAACCAAGCTCATCTTGTTCTTTGCTGACCCTTTCACCTTCTCTTTCTCCTGAGCTTTGTATTCTAGGTAAGGAAACTGTCGCACAGGCATATGTTGACCTTATCAAAACCAGGCCGGCATTTCTTACCTGTAGAGTGTAATTTTGAAGGGCTATTTCAATAACAACAACAAACATGGTTTCTGTTTTTATTCATATAGCATCCTGCACCATTTCCACTCAGCAACAGGGAGGCATGACTCCCCTCCCCTTAAAGGATTCAATTTATAACCTTTAGAACACTTTATATGTTATCAAACTCATGTAGGACAGTTGTATGGAAATTAGCCACTCATTAATCTTGCAATGTATTCAACAATCATAAGCTGCCTGGGGCTCCTATCAGAATACATACATTCATACCACCTACAGAGATTTGGTTCTTTCTCTAGAAAGCTCAGAGCACCTCCCAGAAGCCTCCCTGCAAGCCCTTGTCCATGCACTGATCACTTTCTTCACCACTTGGCATCAGTGGTGGCATCAAACTGGGATGCATCCAGGGCCGGTGCGTCCATTAAGGTGAACTAGGCAGTTGCCTAGGGCGCCAAAATGGAGAAGGGGCGCTGCCCACCCTTCCGTGCCCCCCGCCCCCGCCGCCTGCCTGAAAATCTTAGCAGAATTTTCCGGTACTAAAACAAGTTGCTTAGAATGAAAAACAATGGAAGAAAACATCTGTCTAACCACCTTGGAAACCAAGAGTAATGGTGTTAAGGAAAAATTGTAGTTGTTAAAGGTTTTCTGGTGTCCACCTTAGTGATGAAACGGACAAGAATTATTCCCTCCTAGTCCTAATCTCTTCTGGCGAGGCCCTTTTCTTGGTTTGGCCAGTGTTATATTTAAATACTAGTTTGGTGAGAACTTTCTCAGTGTCTGCTTCCAGGCTGTTGAGTGTGCTGCTCTGGGAAGCTGGTTGGCCCCATTCCCGTTGTCCTTCTGCTAGGAGGCAAAGGCCTTCCCATTTAAGCAGTCTTGTAACAGACTTATAATGGAGTTGATCAGATAAAAGTTATTATAGGGTGCTTCCTTTACTTAATTAGTGAGCATGTTTTCAAGTGGTTTTGAATTGTGACTTTTAATATTCTCACTGGTTTAAATGCTTTTAACATTATATCTTGCAGAGTTTTTAACTATACTCATTGTGTTGTTTTAATTAACCGGGAGCTGCCTTGGGTTTCCCTTGGGGAGAAAGGTAGCATGTACAGTACAATAAATAAAGCATTAAAAGTCTCAAAAAAGGTAGTATGTACGAGCAACTGGACAGAGAAAAGTGATGTTTGGAAGAGTCAAAGTACCTTTGAGAGAGAAAACATTGATTCACAGGTGACACATAAAATACATGTATGAATGCTGAAACGATACCACATGATTCAGAAGACCCACGAATTATGCTAAAAATTACAAATCTGTCTTTGACAGATGCTCTGGCCAGTAAGTAACATGTGAGATGCAGGCATTTAAATATTAGACTCGTTGGGTGGGTTGCTTGCTTTGTTGTGATTAATCAGCTTGTCTTTCTGTTCTTGATTTTCTGTGTACTTAGCTTCACACAGAGAGAAGACAGTAATTTTATGCAAAATGCAGAAACAGCAACCCCTTAAAGCAGGGGTCCTCAAAGTTTTCAAACAGCGGGCCGGTCCACCACCACCCAGACACCACAGTCCCCACACAAAAAAGGCCGACATGGAAAAAGGGGGCAGGGAGGGGCAAGTGGGAGGAGCCCCCCCTGATGGGCCCATGATCAGTGCATCTCCAGGGCCCCAGCAATGCCTTCTGCTCTGTATCACTGCCCTGAGGTGTTGCCACTGGAATCCCTCTGCTGCGCCTCTTCCTCCTCCTACAGTGGCAGCGGCTGGAGTAGCTCTCCTTCCTTCCTTCCTTCCTTCCTTCCTTGCATCAGGAAGGAGGCGGAAGCCCAGGCAAGCTCAGGCTGAGCAGCAGTAGCCGCGGCAAAGGCGGCCGTGTGCCCTGGCCATCACGCCCTTGCTGCACCCCAGAGAGAGAGCTGCCTCCTCTCTTGGCCTGGCCCGGCCCAGCCTGAACTGTCTTCGCGCGCTGCAAGTGAGGGAGGGAGGGAGGGAGCAAGGACTAGGAAGGAGGGAGGGGAAGCAGGAAGGCCTGCCCAAAGCCACCCACGGGCCACTCATTGGCCAAGCCCAGCCAGGCTGAGGTGCTCTGTTGGCTCGCCAGTCCACCCATCACCAACCGGGGACAAATGCAGTCCCGCCAACCTCCCAGGAACCAGGCCCGGGCCACTGTTGGCCTTCCATTTCCTTCTCTTCTTTCTCCACCACCTCCTTCTTGCTGGTCTCTAACCCGATGGTGGTGGCAGCGGCCTCAGCCTTCAGCCATGGCTCGGCTCCCTCCTCCTCTCCCTCACTCCACGGAGCAAGGCAGCAGCTCAGAGGAGGCTGGGTGGGTGGGAAGTAGCTCCTTTTCTCCCACAGTCACCCACCATCCATCCCTCTGTCAGTCCACAGCCGTGGCTACTCCAGCTTGGAAGGCCTGCCCCCTTCCTTCCTCACAATCACAATAACACAGGTCAGGGCCACACAAGAAATGCAGGCGGGCGGGGGGGAGTAGGAGTAGGTACAGGACCTTGCCGCAGCCCTCCCATTTTATGTTGCCCTGCTTGGCTGCAGCCAGTGCCCAGACCATCTGGGCGGCAGGTGGGGGGGATTGGGGAACCTTGCCATGGCCCTTCCACTTTGAACTGCCCCACTAGCCAGCATGCCGATCATCTGGGTGATGGGTGAGGGGAGTGGGGGAAACAACATAGCCCACCATTTTGAACTGCCTCAGCAATAGAAGCAGCTGCAGAGACTGACTTGCTTGCAAAGCAGGGGGCAGGTGGGGGGGGTCTGCAATTGGTCCTGTGGGCCGTATTCAGGGCCCTGGGGGGCCGCATCCAGCCCCCCGACCATAGTTTGAGGGCCCCTGCCTTAAAGCATCCACACTCATCTCATTGATAGGGGGTTGGGACTGCCTATCCTGGCTGAGAACAAGAGAAGTGGCACATATTCTTCACAACCTGAGTATTCAGATAATGATGCCAATATTCTTAACTGTGCAGCTTTTAATCTTACACTTATTTTATGAAGATTTGTTTGTCTTCAGGTGGGTGATTGTATCCAGTACCAGAGTATAATTGAGTATTACTCTTATGTCCTTAACGGATTTGGTTTTAGACATACAGTGCTTCACAGTACAGCCGGTTTTGGAAGAGCATCCTCGATTTAAAAACAAACCAGTGCCTGATCAGATCATCAAGTAAGTTTGATTAATGTCTCTTGTTGTTGATATAAATGTGCTTGTGACTAACGACTTCACGAGGTTATTAAATTTGTTACCTTGCTTCCTTACCAGCTCAAAAGTTGAAAGCAGTTACCTTCCTCAAGTTGATACTGTGTCAAGCTACACTTAAGGGGAGATGTTCAGATATGGGAAGTCATGCCCCTGACACACTTTCAATTTCTGGAACAGCACCCAAAATGTTTACTGAATCCATACAGTTGAAGAAAGCAAATGTAAAACATACTTTATCTAACAGGATAAATGCCTACATTTTAAAAAGATTTTTTTAAATCTTGTAAATAATGTACAAAAAAAACCCACCCTGAAAAATTGATATAAATGTAATAGGGAAACCCCTACACTACACCCTCACAATCATATGTACATATGGTTCAGAAGAAGTTGTGAAGTGAAATTAAGAGAACCTTGTGGGTTTTTCTGATTTCAACATCCGTAACCACTATACAGCTCTGAAACACATTTTTATGATAATTATAGAATACATACAATATATAGAATCATAGAGTTGGAAGGGACCTCAAGGTCCTTGTCCTCTTGTATACAGTATAAGGGTGGGAAAGTACAATATTAATATTAATATGTGTATGTATATGTATATGTATTCATGTGTATAGAAACATAGAAATGGAAGAGACCTCAAGGGCCATCCAGTCCAACCTCCTGCCATTCAGGAACCCCCATCACAGTATTTCCAACAGATGGCCATCCAACCTCTGCTTAAAAACCTCCAAAGAAGGAGACTCCACCACCCTCCGTGGCAGTATATTCCACTGCCGAACAGCTCTAACTATCACTAACTACCTCCTAATGTTCAAATGGCATCTCTTTTCCTGTAGTTTGAAACCACTGCTCTGAGTCCTAGTCTCTGAAGCCATGGAAAACAAACCAGTCCCCTCTTCAATGTGACATCCTTTCAAATATTTAAACACAGCTATCATATCCCCTCTCAGCTTTATTTTGTAAAGCTAAACGTTCCTAGTTCCCTAAGCTGCTCCATGTAAGAAATTTCTTCCAGACCCTCAATCATCTTGGTTGCCCTCCTCTGGACCCGTTTAAGATTGTCAACATCAATTGAGGTGCACAGAACTGGACACAGTACTCCAGATGGTGTCTGACCAGAGCAGAATAGAGTAGTACTATCACTTCCTTTGATATGTTGATGCAACCAAGAATCATGTTGGCTTTCACACTTCTGCCTCATGTTCAATTTGGGGTCCACCAAGACTCCCAGATTCCTTTCACAGGTACTATTTTCCAGCCAAGTGTCTCCCATTCTATGTCTGTGCAATTCATTCTTTTTACCTAGAGGCACCACCCTACATTTCCCTCTGTTGAACCCCATTCCGTTAGCTTTGGCCCAGCAATCTAATCTGTCAAGGTCATTTTGGATTTTCATCCTATCTTCCAGGGAATTAGCAACCCCTCCCAATTTGGTATCATCTGCAAATTTAATTAGCATGCTCTCTATTCCTTCCTCCAAGTCATTAATAAATATATTGAACAGCACTGGACCCAGAACAGAACCCTGGAGCACCCCACTGGTCACGTCTCTCCAAGCTGAAGAGAGGCCATTTTTATCACTCTTTGGGTGATCATAACTGATTACAAAATCCACCTAACAGTAGCACTATCTATCCCACTTTCTACTAACTTATTTGCAAGAATACAATGGGGAACCTTATTGAAGGCCTTACTGAAGTCCAGATAAGCAATATCCACAGTGTTCCCCTCATCCACCAGGCCTGTAATTCTATCAAATAAAGAGATCAAATTGGTCTGGCATGACTTGTTTTTAAGAAATCTGTGTTGACTTCTTGTAATGACAGAATTGCTAAAGAATTACAGACTGTCTGCTTAATAATTTGTTCGAGGATCTTGCCAGGAATTGAAGTAAAGCTGACTGGACAGTAATTATTTGGGTCCTCTCCCCCCCCCTTTTTGAAGATGGGGACAACATTTGCCCTTCTCCAATCTATGCAGACTTCCCCTGTTCTCCAGGACTTCTCAAAGATTACTGTATTGCCATTGGTTCAGAAATTAGTTCTGCCAGTTCTTTTAATATCCTTGGGTATAATTTATCTTGCACAGGAAACTTAAATTCATTTAATGTTTCCAGGTGTTTATGTACTACCTCTCTACCGATTCTATGTTGCAATTCCCATCCTACCTCATCTACTCTTTGTCCCAGGGGATATCATTTTTCCTTTTTGGAGGAAACTGAGGCAAAGAAGGTGTTGAGTAGTTCCGCCTTTTCCTTGTCTCCTGTTAGTATCATTGCCGTGTAGAGAGCCTATCATTTCCTTATTTTTCCTTTTGCTGTGGACATAACTAAAGAAGCCCTTTTTACTCTCTTTAATCTCTCTGGCAAGTCTAAGTTCATTTTGTGCTCTAGCTTTTTTTCCCCATCCCCCTGCATATATTAGAATTCCTCTTTCGTGCATCCCCCATTTTTCCATTTCTTATCTTTAGTAAACCATTGCGGTTTCTTTAGACCTCTCCCATTTTTCTTCTTGTTGGAACAATTTTAGATTGTGCCTTTAATATCTTGCTTTTAAGGAACTCCCATCCATCTTGGACTCCCTTCTCTTTCATTGTTTTGGTCCAAGGAATCACAGCCAATAATTCCCTAACTTTACAAAAATTGGCTTTCTTAAAGTTCAGGATTCCTGTCTGACTATGCTTAGCTTCACCTTCCAACTGTATAACAAATTCCAAGAGGGCATGATTACTTTTACCTAAAGATCCCACCACTTTGACCCCATTTATAAGGTCCTCCTTATTGGTTAAGACCAGATCTAAAATGGTTGTGCCTCTTGTTGCCTCCTTTGCCTTCTGGGCCATGAAATTGTCTGCAAGGGCAATAAGGAATTTGTTAGACTTTGCTGAGTTGGACTGCCAACATATATCAGGATAGTTAAAATCAGTAGAGGGCATCAAAAGGATGTGGAAAACACATTGTTTCCAAATTTTTGAGCTGTTGTCACCTAACATTTCCAGAGAAAATGGAGACTTAATGTGTAAGACAGTGTTCAGAAAAGGTACTGTTTGTGGGTTATATTTCCAAGAATCACCCATCCAGCATGGCTGGAATGTAGTAACTGTTTGTGTATGGAATGAACTGAACCGTAATAATTGGACCATGTCTTTCTCCTTTCATCAAATTTATAGTGGCAAATAATTTACTTCCAAAGCTTTCTGTTTTATAAACAGTAGGATCCCCAG
>JAHTLZ010000010.1:43005648-43028236 GCA_023846285.1 Phrynocephalus versicolor
TTGTTGTTGTTGTTGTTGTTGTTGTTGTTGTTGTTGTTGTTGTTGTTAATGTGCCACCCACTACTCAAGAGTCTCTGGGCAGCTTACAATTCAAAATTAAAATAAACATTTAAAAGCAATTAAAACATTAAAATACAATACACTAAAATTGCCACCAAGCCCCACAATAATTATTTGTATTGGGCCATTTATTATCCCTCATTACTGTAAGCCGCCTTGGGTCCCTTTCCAAGGAGAAAAGTGGGGTAAAAATACTCTTGAATGAATGAATGAATGAATGAATGAATGAATGAATGGATGAATGAATGAATGAATGAATGAATGTTGTATCAGTTAAAAAACTCCTGGAACAGGAAGGGTTTTACCTGGTGCCAAAACGTCATCAACATTGGTGCCAGGCGGATATCACTCAGGAGGGCATTCCATAGCGTGGGGGTGCTGCCCAAAAGCCTCTATGTCTACAAGCCATCCCTCTCACCTCCTTGAGGGATGGCTCTTTCAAGAGGGCACCCTTGCTAGATCCTAACTGCTGAGTAGGTTCATATGGAATTAGGTAGTCCAATAGCGAACATTATATATATAACCTGGCAAAAGAAATAAAAAATTGTGGATTTATTTTCACATGTGCTACTAGGACTGGCCACTTACTCAAGTTAAACTGCTCTATTGGCACTTTGCAAAAAATTAGTTGGTTTTGAATCGCAGTCTGGGCACTCAGTCTCTAAAAGGTTCGCCATCACTGAACTATGCTATTCGTCACTAACAAGCATCATAGCACAGTCTCTGGGTCCCTCTAGTGGCAAGTTCTGGCAATATGTGTGAAAAATGTTTTTCTGGATTTAATTCTTTTAATATTTTTAATATTTTCATGGATAAGTGAAATCGCAGATATGGAGGTCCTACTGTATCTTTATAGATACTTTCTACTTTATTTTTCATCTTATTCTACAGCATCATACTGTGTCTTCAAGGCAGTACTGAAAAATAATCATATTAAAATAAGTTACCATTTAAGTATTTCTAACCCACCCAATCACTGAAATCCTATTGGTGTGACTATACCTGCATAATACGGCTCATATCATCATTATCATAATTCCCTCCCCACAAGAAATTAAATGTTTCCTGCTCCCATCCTCCTTCATGAACAGGAAGATGTGGGAGTCGAGTCACAGGATGACATTACATTTCATCATACAAGAATTATTCCCTTCACATACAGATTCAGAGTCCTGATGCCCTGTAGACATAACATCTTGAGTCCCCCAACTATGTCCTTTAAATATTAACAGCAAAGAGATAATCTTTGTATAAGTGATTTTAATGTTAGCAGTATTAGGCATTTTCCCAGCTGGATCACTAGTATAAAGATTGTTCTACCATGAGACATACACATTATCAGCCTAATAAGGGACACCTTGAAAACATGTGTATGCAAGTCTTTGTACCTCTCCTTCCATCTGTCATGTTGTCCCTGCTTAAGTTGATTTCCCCCCTCATCATTAAGGGAAAAACCTGCTGCTGAACCACCGATCTGGCTAATGCTGCCAAATGCAGCTGAAGGAAAGGAATGGTAATTCAAATGTAATGCAATAGCTGTCATCTATTAGACAGAACCTTTTGAGCTTTTGTCTCTATCAGTCATTGGTGCAGTAATATGAAGATGGCAGCCACCCTGTCGTGCTAACTTTGGAAAAGAATCTGCTAACAACAAAGCCAGCTTAAGTGGATATATTCTCTTAGGACCGTGGGGTGATACTTTGTGTCTTTGGGGGAAGCTGAAAACTCTAATCTTTTCAGCCACATCCCTTCCTTCTGACACTTGCCTGTCACTTGTCTGATTTATGCCTCTGTCTCCTTTCTTCCTGCCATGATGCCATAATGAGTAATCTGTTTATATTTTGATGTCTCATTGTGCATCAAAGTTTTGACAAATTTTGCTTCCATTTTCTTTCATAGTCTCTGAGATTTTTTCTTCTGCTCTAGATTCATTTATCTTGATATCTTCCCCATAGTTTTTTTTTATTTTGGAGGTAGCAGTGGGGGAGGAATGGGGCATAAAATCAGAAATTTTGTGAGGCAAGAGGGCAAACATTTCCTTTTACTACTTATGTGGCATGAGACCTGATTCAGTTTCGGTATAGTAATACTTGCACATAATTAAGGTAGAAAGGGGAAAACCTTTTTCTATGGGAACAGAAGCCTTGTTGTTTTGCTATTTTGAATGTAGTCTCCTCTCCCAAAATTCACTTTGAACAGATCAGCAGTCACTTCTGAGTTAGTCTGCTCCATGATGATAGAACCTTTGTAAAACAATGTTACTGGTGATGTGGTCATGCATCCATACTGTCAAATAATTTGACAGTTTCGAGCAGTAATTTTACAGAGCAACCAAGGCAGACATTGGTGTCTCCAGTCTGGCCCTGGAACACTCCCTTTGTTTTGGAACTGCCCTGAGAGCATTGATGGTACATAAGATGTTTTAACCTATACATCCTTATAAGGCATGGGCCCATGCTGTTTCAAGGACCACAACTCCCATTATAAGGCTGTCTGGGCATTAAGATAATCAGGGGATGCCTTTCTCTTGGCTCTGCCACCTTCACAGGTGTGTTTGGTATGGACACAGGAGAAGGCCTTCTCTTTCACTGCACCCAAACTCTGGAAGGCAGTCCCTAAGGAAGGCAGACTGTCCCCATCTTTGTCATCATTCTGCATCCAGATGAACATCTTTCTCTTCAGACAGGGTTTCCTTTTGTGATTGGCTGTCTGTAGAGGGATTCAGTGTTCCTTTGTTGGGCCTCATTGCTTTGACTCCATCTTTGTTGTTGATTTCAGTTACCATTTTTGGTGTGGTATTTGTTTGATTACTTTTAATACCTGTAGATAACATTTAAATATTGTTATTTTAACGATTTAAGCTACCTTGGATACTTTTAAGGAGAAAGGCAGGGTAAAAATATTTCAAATAAAATAACATATATACATAAAGAGACCTGCAGGGAAGATGCTGTTTCTTTATGTGTAGACCTCCCGCCCAAAAATGACAGCCTAAGGATGCTACATTGCTAGCTGTCATGTAAACTAGGTTAACTGCTGACTCCTCACAGAACACAGCTGAGGAATAATGCCAAGAGAGACCCAGGGAGCTTGTGAGCAGAGCCAGTGAGCAGGGAGAGCTAACGGGAGTTTCTCAGGGTTAGGGTATGGAGGAAAGGTCTACTGGAGGAAGGGGAAAAGAAAAGGGGAGACCACTGAGACAAAAGCAGAGAGGCTAGCTTAACACCAGGAAGGGACCTGAATGAAACCCTAGGAATTCCATACTTAGAAGCACCATGTGCTCAGCTTAAGAGGAAGGGACATGTGATCTGGCTAACGGGAAGGGTGTGTGACCTTAAAAGGTTGGGCCATTGGCTCAGCTTAACAGGAAGGGGTGTGTCCTCCTGATTGCTAATGGTATCTATAAGTAGCAGCTGGAAGTTCTTGGATAGCCTTTTAATGTTGTGTATATATTTTTGTGTCACTCTTATAAAGTACACCATACACACAAAACCACACACAGGTTTCTGAAAAGAGAACTCTGTCCTCCCACCAGTAGGTTCATCAACTGGCTGGAGAGTGTTTTTCATTTTTTTAAAAAAAATACGAATAAAGTCATTGTCAGTTATGCAACAGAAGCAGTGACATGTGTAATAATTGTCCATTTGTGGCTTAAAAGGACAAGTGGGCAATTTTATTTTAAGACTACCTGGGTATTAAAACTGCTGAGGCTTTTTTCTTTCTTTTCCTTTTTATGCCATGCAATGTCAGGAAATAATATTGATGACACTTGGGCATCATTTTCAATTAGATCTTGTCCCCAAAACTTGCCTATCTTTCACGACCTGCTGTTGTTTTATGGCCCTCTGCATTTGAGTGTCTAGATTGCTGCACTGTAAACGGAATTGTCACAAGAGCTGATCTTGTTATATCTTCAAAGTGCTTGAAATATCACACGTAACGGCAAGGAAAATATCATCTGCTTTAGCGGGTCATTTACAGCTCACAATAAAACATAGTGGTTTATGTGTGTCTATAAAATAATAAATAAAACAGGGAAGGGAGAGTTGATGGACTGGGAGCAGAAGCTGCCACACCTGCAGAGTGAGATTTCAGCAAATTGTCATTCAGAAGGGGTGGATGGGCTTCTATGTTCTTGAGACCTTTGAAAATATTGTTGGCTTTCGTTGGTTTTGGTGTAATACTTCTAACTAGTAGCACTGTTCTATTTTTTCTATTATTTTTTTTAAGTTTGAAAACTTTTCTTATCCTTCAAAACAGCACTTTGATCACGTCCTCAAGACAAAAGGGCAACTACTCCTGTTAGTTAGTACCTATAGTATGACCAGCCACAATGTGTAATATGTATGCAGACTTGAGAAGCATGGGACTAGGTTCACAGGCTGTGGCTAGAATCAGTTGATAGTTTTTGAAGTCGCTGGAGGTGGTTTGAGAGAAGCCTCAGTCTGCATGGCACATACATATCTCTTTTCTGTTTATTTGCAGTTGCATATGTATGTATTTTCTATCGATCTACTTTTAGTCCTTGGTTAAACACTGTTTAAATAATACCAACAAGTAGACATGGGCACGACTTACCGAAATTCCCGTTTCTGTTTCCGCTCCTCATTTCCGTTACATAACGGAATGAAGAACGACAATTACTCCACCAGAACTCAAACTCGGACCGACTAAAGAAAAATTGGGTCTGATTTGTCGTGTTGTCGTTCCTGGCATCGCGGCTGCGTGATGCCAAGCGGCACAGAAAAAAAGTTTTTAAAAGTAAAAAAAAAAAAAACGATTCCCGGCCAAAAAAGCAGGCGAAAATATGCCTGCCTGTGCCTGAGAGTGCACCTAGAGGGGTGGTTTCGGGGGGGGTCCCCGCCCTTCCCCCCTCCTGTCCTGGGCTGCTCTGGTGGGGGCTGGGGGGCATCCTTGTCATCTCGCAAGACACGCAACAAGCCGGACTCGCCATCGCCGGCCGCCGCCATTCAAGCGGCACAGAAAAAAAGTTTTAAAAACCCCGATTTCTGGCCAAAAAAGCAGACGAAAATATGCCTGCCTGAGAGTGCACCTACCAGAGGGGTGGTTTCGGGGGGGGGTCCCCGGCCTCCCCCCCTCTCCTGTCCTGGGCTGCTCAGGGCATCCTCATCGTCTTGCCAACTCGCCATGCCATGCGGTGCGGGCGGGGGATCCAAAATGGGGCGGGCGACCACAATCTTTTTTTTGAAATCGTGGTCCAAAAACACACCAAAGCACCACAGAAACATGCGAAAATTGCTATTTTAAAACTGCCAGATCTTTTACAGTAGCAGTGGGTTTTTCTTGCAACAAAATGTCTCCTCTGTCCTTCTCTCCATTTATTTTATTTTATTTTATTTTATTTTATTTTTTTACACCTGCGCAATGATGGGCTGGCCATGGGAGTGGACCATGCAAATTTTTGGAGCCATTCCACCAATCGCATGGCCACTTGGCCAGGTTTTGACTGAGAGACTTCTGGGATGTGCCAGTGGGGCATAAAAAGCCCACTAACCCTAGCCCGAACCCGAACCCGAACCCTAAGCCTAACCCATACTCCAGTACACTGTCCTTCTAAGTGGGTCAGAGAGGCACCCAGAGGTGCACCCCACTACTCACCCTAACCTTACCTGTAACCCTAAGCCTAGCCCTTGCGCTAACCCTAACCCTAAAGCCAGATCTGTGTACTCGCATTGCACTACAAACGCAAGTACACTTCCCTTCTTAGTGAGGCACAGGGCGCCCAGAGTGAGGGAGCCTTCCCCACTACGTTCACTGACTGCACAGTGCAGAAGCACCGCACTAGCAGTGGGCCTGTGATCTCACAGAGGCACCCCCAAAAGAGAGGTGCCTCTGCCACTGCAACTTGGTATGCATATCCAATTGGCTATGCATGCCATTTTGTAGCGGGCCAGATGAGGCACCCACCCCACAGAGGTGCCTCCAGGAGCCCGCTACCCCCCCAAACCAGTACTAACGACAGACGAAAAAACGACAAACCAAACGACAAATTTTTGAAAAAATTCATGACAAACGGAAACGAGCCGAAACGGGCTGGCTCTGACACATGACAACTCAAAAAAAAATTTTTCCTGGTCGTGCCCATCTCTACAAACAAGTAAAAGATTTTGGCAGAAGAAGAATGTACACACCCCAAGCAGTGTGACTTTAATATATATATTCTTTGAAAAACATCTGTTGTGTTATTCTGTTGGAGGCTTACTATCAAGATGAGTAGAGCGTGTTAACCTTTCTGTGGCCTTCACTCCTTCCCTTATGTGAACACTCAGAACAAATATGATTCAAGGATAAGGGATGTGTGTAGAGTGCATTGTCATCATAGCCAAGTCAAAGGCCAATGCTGAATCCTCAACACCAACTCTTTAAATTCAGTCATATGTTAAAATGATCTGGTCCTGACAGATAGTGGCAGAGATAGTCTGTGAGGTATGCAGATGTCCCAGTCATCCTTAAACATCCCTCACCTTTTTTCAGAACCCACACATTTCCTTCATTGTACATTTGGACTGAGGACAATGAAGCAAGAGGGATGATGGCTAGAAAGGAGGCAAAGAGAGAATTGTACCACATCCAAACAAACAGGCTTAAAGCCCCTGACTAGCTATTTTCAGATTCAGTGAAAAAGTTAAGGGATGTCACTTTTATATAGCATCTTCACACTCGGTTTTCTATCAAATACAAGTGTGATAGTGGATCTTAGGACTGGATGAGATTGGAACCAGTAACACAAGATTTAATAAGACAACACAGTTTTTGCAAGAGATTTGTCTGTTGCTTAGTATATGCTGGAAGGAGCTCCACTTCTCCTCAAGGATCAGCTACCCTTTATTGCCCCTTGAAGGACAGACGACGTCATTATAAAATGATACATTGGCATAGGTTTTTATATCAAACAACACCCCCCCCCCAAGCATGGATTGAGATGGTTTCGCAAGAATAATCCATGACCTTTCAACCTCTTGTTTGGATTCCTGCAATGTTTTATGAAAATGTTTGCCTTTAAAAAGGAATTTATAAAGGTCAGTTAGAACAAAACTGGGCAGCAAGGCCGTAAAATGGGGTAAAATCACATCATACCAGTATTCTGCCATCTGCCCCAATTGTCAGTTTGTTTTTTGTGAAAATTGCCCAAAAAAGGCATGTGACTGTGAGACAGGATGATGTTTCATTGCTGGTGCCCCATATGTGGAATATCTTTTCCAGAAACACCTGGTGCTTAAATTATCTTCAGCACTTTATTTTCTTGGGTGTTTTATAAATCGTTTTGATGCTTCTATACTTTTGCACGGTACCATCCCTCCTGTTGGACATATGTTCATAAAATGTTTTTGCTAGTTTTCTCTTGCTTTTATTTGCCCTCTTCTAAATTGCCACTATTCTTCTCATATGCTGCTATTTTTTCTTGTAGCTTTTATAAGTCTAACTATGTGCAAAGATTTCATTATTCAAGACCAGTCAGGAAAGGATCTGTTGACCCTGAAAATGAATTTGCTGTAAGTATTTTTGTATTCTCATTACTAGAAATGTCCAGGACTATACAGTATGTCTCCAAAGCTGATATATAGTGAAAGTTCAGGCTGTACCAAGTGTCAGAAGTTGGGTTGAGTGTAGTGAAAAGATGCACTCCACGGCCCAGGAAAACCATGACTTCTTTAAATTACTGATATCTTCAGAGCCAACAATTACCTTGGGACCAGTCTCTTCTGCTACTTCTGGGATAGATTTTGCTTGCATCAAAGGTGAGAAGGAAACAAGTGCTGAACATATTTATTTTGGATGCTATGAGGAGATTTTAAATGGAAGTTATGTAGAAATACCACCTAGTATTTCCTTGAGGGCAAAGATTCAGACTTGAAGATGAAGCATGTGCCTCATTCTCTCTACTGTTGTTTTCTTGATAGATCCTTGTTCCTAAGTTGATAATGACAGCATAGAGCAACAAAAACAAGGACAAAAAGATTGAAAAAACAGCTTTTATCCCAGAGCTGCAATCATATTGAATTCTTCTGTGCTATATTAATGTGACAACAGGGGTTGTGCAATAGTGAATAGAATGTGAGGGACGTGATGTGAGGGATGTGTTCTGCGTGTTTTATGTTTTTGTGCCTTAAATGTGCATTGGAGATGGCATTTACAGTATATTTTTTCATGTACAGTATAAGACTATATTTTTGTCTAAAATTGTTGGACTAAAATAGATAGATGGTTGTCTTATGCATGGAAGTAAGCTAAGCAGAGAATCATGTGGTTGCAAAACTATAATTTTGGGTTGGAAAATGCATGTCGTCTTATACATGGGGTGTCTTATAGATGGAAATGTGGTAATTTGGTGGTGTGGAAGTACAATGACAATAAAGTTATTCTTTGTATTCTATTTTATTCTAAATTGCTTACCCTGGTGAAGCTCCCTGAAGGCTTAAGATGAGCCCTGCTATGCCTTCCTTACCAACTTTGCTACTATACTGTCTTGCTGCAGCATTGAACTTACCCTAGGGGAACTCCTGCCTCCCCACCTCCATTTCTACAAGTATCCTAGGTGTGGTGTGATGTACTCCCACCTAAACATGTATAAGATTGTAGCTTGTGTAATAATCAGGTTTGGATCACCAATATACAAGTGAAGGGGGAAGCTTCAGAAACTAACGTCTGCAGCCAGAAATGATTGATGAAGCTCAAATGGGTAGGTGTGGTTTTGTAGGAAATACATGCATGCCCTTATCATTATAAAGGTGATCAGAACAACAGAAATGTAAACATTCTACATATTTAATTTGGTTTGGCTGTTCAGTGTTATCTGATTCCCCCCTTGTTATGTGACATTTAAAGCACATTTCAAAGAACATGTTGCATTTTGTAAATTGTGTGGGTTATTATCTACAGTATTGGTATATATTTTTCAGCCAGTAATTACATAATATCTAAGCCAGGTGGAGTCATAAATTATTTGTTGATAATGCCAAAGACAAACCTTTTACTCCATTATCAGCCTGGTTCTAATTTAATCTGTGTCCATTCTACTAAATGATTTCCCCTTCAGTGTTTGGATTCCTCCTTCTGTTAGCAAGTTGAATAAGACTGCCATAGTTTAGAATTGGATTTGTATAGCCATCTCTTGTGTAATTAGCTTTTTCATTTTTACACAATAATACATGATGTCAGGAAAGGCACTCCTGTTATTCCAGTTACTGTAAGCGCTTAACATCCTAACAATATTCCAATGTGGCAACATTCCCTCTTTTTGTCTTTTAATAGTCTATGTGGATCGAGAGAACATCTTTTGTTACAGCTTACAAACTCCCTGGAATCCTGCGTTGGTTTGAGGTTATTGCAATGTCACAGGTGTGTAGCTGAATTCTGATTATTGTGGCTACATAGCTTAACCCATAGGAATGCGAGGCATAGCTGCCAAATGCTGTTTTATCTCAGTCTATGACTTTATAAAGCATTATATGAGCAATGAATTCTTTCTCTTTTCTGAGAAAGGTGATAACGACATTCATTCGTTCCCCCACTTTATGTAAGAAATTCTGATAAAATGTTAAATATCTTTCAAATTGCCACTGCATTATTAATACAGGATTCACTTAATGTACAAGTAATAAAGGTTCAGATCAAAGAATCAAAGAAACAATATTCTTTATCTCTCCCCACCTCCCCCCCCCGGCCGCATAGACTACAATTAGCCCTCTGGAGAACGCCATTGAAACAATGTCTATGACAAACGAGAAGATCTTGGCCATGGTTAATCAGTACCAAAGTGATGAGAACCTTGCCATTAACCCCCTGTCCATGCTTCTCAATGGAATTGTTGATCCAGCCGTTATGGGAGGGTTTGCTAAATATGAGAAGGTAAGGATTGGAACAGATGCTTTGAACGTTAAGTAATCCTTTGATCGATTGTATCCGCAACACAACCCTGGAGACGACATTGAGTGTTCCACTCTTAGAAAGAAAGATTGACTGATTTGTTTTCTGCTTGCAGGCTTTCTTCACGGATGAGTACTTCAGGGATCACCCAGAGGATCAGGAGAAGCTAAACAGACTCAAAGACCTGATTGCTTGGCAGGTAATAACAATGCTGGATGCAATTCTCTGAAGTATTCTCCCCACCACCTTCTCTTGCTTATCGAGGGTTTTTCACCCCCAAAGGAAGCAGCACAATGTCAGTTTAGATACAGAACATATGCATGTTTTCCTTGCCTCGATTGATAAAGAAAATGTTTGCTTGAAATTATTTGCTCTGTAATCTTCTACCAGTATTACAGAAAAGGCACTTGTATAAAATTTCTTTATCATATTTCCCAAAAATCATGTTGCATTGCAAAAGCAACCTCATGATGAAGGCTGATGTATTTCTGAAACTTGGTTATTCAGGTAGGTGATTGCTGATCCAAATTCTACCAGTTCTTCTGTCAAAATCAAATGACTCCACCCAAGGGTCAGAGTTTTCTTTATTCAGCCTGCTTGCATGCTGATCCTTGCTTGAACAAGGAGACACCCACTACCTCCTTGGTCACATACATTGCTGTTGCACAAGACTATTAATGGGGCGGTCTTGTGCAACAGCAAGCTGGATACTGCATGAAATTGCACAAGCAGAGGAACAGTCTGCAGGCAGAGCAATAGCATTCTGGCCAAAGGAAGATAACCATGCCACAGACTCACACACTTCAGTCAGACAGATATTACTCATATTTAACTTGTCCCACATAAGACTTCAGTGCACCTTTCTCAGCATTTAGTGCTTAGTATATAGGTGTCAGCTGCCTAGATGCCCTAAGCATATCCGATCTTGCCTGATTTCGGAAGGTAAGCAGGGTCGGCTCTGGTTAGTACTTGGATGGGAGACCACCAGGGAATACCAGGTGCTGTAGGCATCTGGAGTAGGAACTGGCAAGCCACTCCAGTATTCCTGCCAAGAAAACTCCATGGACATGGAGTCACGAAGAGTCGGTCATTATTGTAACGACACGACGACACAACACACAACACACACACACACACACACACACACACACACACACACACACACACACACACACACACACACACACACAGGTGTCAAAAGATGCGGAATGGATTGTTGTTTTAATAATTTATATACTGGCATTTTTCCCGATTGTAGTTGGAAAACTGTTCTGGCCGACATGCTGAGAGATTTGCACAGTAATCTTATAAACCAGTACAACTCCCTTTTCCTCAAACATTTTAAAGAAAGGCCTTAAAAGCAAATTATCTTCCTCTGCATAAAGGATAAAATTATGAGTCTGCTGAAAACTTGCTATGGAATAATTCATTATTATTCCCGTTTTTATAGCTTTTCCTCCAATATGACTGCAGTGTTGGAATTCCTTACAAGATTTTGATCGCAATTTTGAAATCAGTTACATTCAGGTTCTTTCCATTCCCATGAGTGTCTACACAATTTATGTTTTTATATTAAGACATTGAACAGAGAACGAGACCTTTCATTAGCACCTTAAAAAGATTTGCTGGAACTTCTTATGACAGTTTATGGAATTGCTGTCGAACTGCTTTATTAATAGTTATTAAGACCATAATTCTAGAAAGCCATCGTGTTGGTATCGCAGAACTTCTACTGAACCTGATTTCTTAGAGAAAAAGGATGTTCCCTTATAAATGAGAAGCTAGCTCTTTTGTTTCCTTATTTGTCCTCAGCACCAATGAACCCCCCCCCCATCCTGCTCTGTGTGCATGTTATCTCTTGCCTAGGTGTCTGTCTGTCATACACATGCAATGTAAAATAAAAGGACAGATTCCTTCCATGTATGTGGCAAAACCTTTGCCTTAGTTACATCCCACTTGGATTACTTTAGTGCACTCTGTATAATAATAATTTATTGTCATTGTGTGTATATACACAGTATACACATACAACGAAATTCAGACACCCAGAGACCAGATTCAACATGCACACACACAAATCTCCAAACACTCTCACACACATTAAAAAAATAAAAATAAAAAACCCTTCAACACACACACATAAAATCCCTGAACATTCCCCCACCCACCCACCCACCCCTTAAAAACACAAACATCTACACAACAGGCTAGGTAATCCTGTCCAAGTGCTCACTACTGGTGGTTCTTGAGTTCATTATTAAGTGCAATTATAGCTCTGGGATAAAAACTGTTCAGAAGACGTGTGGTCCGAGTTTTAATTGTTCTATATCTTCTGCCAGAAGGCAACAGTTCAAAGAAATTGTGAGTGTGTATGGAAACTGCCTTTAGAAAGTGGACATTTAACGTGGGCCCAGGATGCTACAGCTAGACTCCAGTCCAGAGTAGGTTATGATCACAAGGTTAGAAAGGTAAAGGTTCCCCCCCACACACACACATATGTGCTAGTCATGTTCGACTCTAGGAGCGGTGCTCATCTCCATTTTCAAGGCCAAGAGCCAGTGTTAAGCAAGTCTATGGCCAAATGCATTTCTGTGCATAGAACGCTGTTTACTTTCCTGCTTTTTACGGAAGTGCCTTTTTATCTACTTACATTTACATGCATTTGATGTAGTTTGACTTAGGAGCATGCATTCGGAATGGATTAAATTCGTTAGTTGAGGTATCACTGTACTATATAACAGCTTCACTGGCTACCAGTCTCTTACTAGGTACAGTTCATGGTGCTGATTTTACCTCTACAGCTCTAGATGGGTCCAGCTTATTTGAGAAATCATATTTCTGTGTGTCAGCCTTCCTCAATTTTAAAATACAGTGGTACCTTGTATAAAGGAATTAATCACCAATCCTAGTCTGGCTAGGCCTCCTCCTACTGATTTCAGTAGTGAGAATTTCGCACTATTTTGAATTTAGATCCAAAATAGAGGCCATCCATACTGGCTTTGAATCCAGTTGCACTGGCTCTCCCTCGCCATCCCCAGGTGCTTCACCCCCTTGCTCTCCTCGACTGGTCGAGTTTGGACCTGTTTCTTCTTTGGAAGCCTCCAGGGCTATTGCCCATTGCCATCCCGCGACCACCCCCTTCGATCCTTGCCCATCATGGCTTATTAAATCTGCCGGAGGGAGCATGCCCGAGTGGGCCGCTGTCATCGCCACCATCTCCTTCAGGGAGGGGGGTTTTCCCTCCCGTTTGAAGGAGATGGTGGTCAAGCCCATTCTGAAAAAAACGGGCTTGGCATCGGACCAATTGGCCAACTACCATCCAATTGCCAATGTTCCCTTCATGGGCAAGGTTATCGAGAGGGTGGCCGTGGTGTGGATTCAGTCATTCTTGGAGGAACAGCAGTGCCTTGATCCTTGCCTGTCCGGTTTCAGGCCTGGTCGGGGAACCAAGACAGCTTTGGTCGCGCTGCAAGATGACCTAATCTGGGCGGCCTACAGGGGTTGCTCTACCCTGTTGGTCCTCCTGGATTTGTCAGCGGCCTTCAATACCGTCGACCATGGTATCCGACTGGACCGGCTCTCGGACATGGGTATCGGGGGCACTGTTCGCAGTTGGCTCCAGTCCTTCCTTCAGGGTCGGTTCCAGTATGTGCAGCATGGCGGAGAGTTGTCGGCCCCGTGGACACTCCCTTGTGGGGTTCCGCAGGGCTCGTCTCTCTCCCCCATGCTGTTTAATATCTATGTAAGGCTGCTGGCTGTGGTCATTCGGAGATTTGGAGTCTGCTGTCATCAGTACGCTGATGACACGCAGCTCTATCTCTAATTTTCCACCTCTGCAGTGGAAGCTGTCCAGTCCCTTGACCAGTGCCTGGAGGCGGTCATGGCTTGGACCAGGGCCAACAGGCTCAAACTCAACCCCGAGAAGACTGAGGTGATGTTCTTCAGGAGCTCCCCGTCTGGTTATGGAGGCCCTCTCCCCAGCTTGGAGGGTGTTTCTCTCCAGCTGGCGGAGAGGGTTCGGAATCTGAGTGTGGTCCTGGACCCGGCTTTGTCCCTGGATGCCCAGGTGGCGGCCGTGGCCAGGACCGCATTTTTCCATCTTCGCCAGATCGCCCAGATCCGTCCCTACCTAGACGGTGACTCCCTGAGAACAGTGGTGCAGGCGCTGGTGATCTTGAGGCTGGACTACTGCAACGCTCTCTACATGGGGTTGCCCTTGACTCTCCTCCGGCGATTGCAGCGGGTTCAAAATGCAGCGGCCAGACTGGTGGTGGGTGCGCGTCATTACGACCGCATCACCCCAGTCTTGGCTCGGCTGCATTGGCTACCCGTTGCCTCCCGGATCAGATTCAAGGTCTTGGTTTTAGTTTATAAAACCCTCCATGGCCTGGGCCCGGACTACTTGGCAGAGCGGATCGCCCAGCGGTCAACTTCGGCCCGACCAGTTCGGCAGTCGCGGGCGCACTCACTTCGGGTTCCCACCCCCCAAGAGGCCAGATGATCTCTTACTCAGAATCAGGCCTTCTCAGCTGCTGCTCCATCCCTATGGAACAGCCTACCCAGCGAAGTGCGCTCTGCAGAGTCCCTGCTGGCCTTTCGCAGAGCGGTGAAGACCATCCTATTCCGCGAGGCCTTTGGTGACCTAGCCTAATAGTTTTTTTTTCCCCCTCCCGCCATCGACCGCCTTCTCTTAGGGTTTTGTTGTACTAGCAGCGAGGTTTTTGAAACAAAAGGGTGCTCTCATGCTGCTTGATTTTAATTACATGTATTGGTTTATTTGTTTGTTTGTATTTGTATTGTGAATTTGCTGACTTGATCAGCTTTGTAAGCCGCCCAGAGTTCCCTTGGGAAGATGGGCGGGGTATAAATCTAATAATAAATAAATAAATAAATAAATATTTTGAAATGAAATTCTGTTAAGCAAATTCTCCTTTATACAAATTTCCCTTAGGAATGCATTGAAAACAGAGTAATCCCTAATTGCAACCATTTTTATGTTGTACGGATCCGCCCCATAGGTGATTTTGTTAAGCTAATTTTCCCTATCTCCGGAATTTTTTATGTTGTATAGAATTTATGTTATACAAACTGTGTGTTATACAAGGGTCCACCCATCACCCTCATAGGGAGGAAATGAGGGAGGGCTTTTTTTGGTGGCTATGTCCAGGCTGTGGGGATCCCTCCAAAGGGATCTCACACTCCCTCCTGCCAATAGGCCACATCCTTTCTTGTCATACAGATTTTAACAAGTAAACTACTGCTGAGGAAGGGGTTTTAATGGGGGAGTTGGCTTTTTATATTTTAAAACATGATTTTAGAATTGTTTAAAGGCATTTTATTTAATATGTTTTAATCACTCAAACTTGCTTTTAACAGTGTGGTTTATTATATTTGTGATTATTTTAATATTTGTGGTTCTATATGATTCATAGGCTGCTTTAAGTTCTTGTGGAGGCAGAAAGACAGGGTAGCAAACAAATCAAATCAAAACAATGAATAAGTTAATGGATTATCACCCCTTCAATTTTGTCCAAAATAATTTTTAAACTGACACATCCTTTGAAATCAGGAAAAGTGCCAGTATATAAATAATTAAATCCTGACACCTTGTCAGTTACCTGCTACAGTTAGGTAAGGCCAGTTACACAAACCTTACTGAAACACCAAAAACGTTCTGGCCTTTATGATATCCATTATGATATGGCTATCACACTTTTGCCTCAGGTTGTGAGGTAAAATGAAGTAAAAGTGTAGGGTTAAGATAGCTTCCCAGTTTCTGGTGCCTTCCAGATATTTAGGACAGCCATCTTCCATCCTCCTTAACCACTATTCCTTGTTGGCTTGAACACTAGATTTAACTGTGCAAATGCACTCCTGACCACCAGCAAAATGTAGGCACCCAAATTGAAGGATAGGTTCATGGTTACATTTCTTCTCAATTTTGCCTTGATCAATAAGCAGTGTCTTGATATATAAGCACTGGAGCAGGTCACATGACCACAGGTGAACCAATTGTGGCTCTCCTTCTCTCCCCTGCTGCACTGTGGGTGATTGTCTGGAACATTCTGTCTCAGGCAGCCTCCTAAGCATAGGAGAGAGGAAAAGATGTCTTCCTTGCACCAGCCAGGAATGTGCAGGTTAGGGTTTTATTTTTCTTTAATTTGTTTTCAACATTCTTATTTTTTGCAAACCATTTCTAGTCATTAGGCAGCTGGCGAATTGTGTATAAGGCTACAAATTGCACTTTATTATTGACACATTAAAATACAAAACCCAGTTAGTCCCGAGCAGAGCAGATTTCATAGCCAGATACCTAAACCATGGTGTGGACATGGACTTCTAGCCAACTTCTTTTGTGAATTTTGGCATTGTGTGTACAGTGCGTGTGGTCTGTCAGGCCCCAGGATGAATAATCTAAGTTTCCATTATTTCTTATGGGTAATCCTGCTTTGATATGAGTGTTTTGGGTTACAAGCATGTTTCCGGAATGAATTATGCTCATAAACCAAGGTATTACAGCATATGCATGACGTACTTAAAAGTATAGATGTGACTTAACTTCTATTGTTTAGTATAGTAAATCCCAAGCAGGCCCATTGAATCAATGGAGATCTGGTGAGTCAACTCTTCTCTGTATTAAGTTGATTCCCTGTGTCTACTCTAATTGCAGTTTACTAAACAACAGAATCACCGTTCCCACTATTACCACTATTATTTATTATTATTATTTTCTGCTGCATGGAAGCTTTGTCCATCTACATATGGATCCACAGTTTTTGTTATCCATGGGAAGGCCTGGAACCAATAATCCCCAGCGGATACCAAGGTCCTACTGCATCAGAAAACTCTCAACTTCCTAGAAATGGTTTTGGGAATTTAAACCTTAATCTTAAAACGTACTTGTGCAGTTTTTGGCCTGCCACTAGAGCAATAGATGCCAAATAATGCCAGTGAGAGAATATTACTTTTGCTTAAGTTTGGTGGGAAATAGCACATATATGGTCACCTGCTATTAATGGTTGCAGCAGGCAGTGGCAGGGATGGAGCAACCAACAGAACTTATCACTCCTGTAACTATCACTTGTGTTTGTTTTATCAAAACACTTTATGCTGCAACAGAATTATATGAGGGAGGCAATGTGATAGTAAAGTTTCCTTTGAGAAGTTGAATGTTTATCACTACCAGTCTGTCTGTGGGCCGGTGGCTGTAATTGTCAGTTGCCTCTTTCTTTGATATGTTACTCAACAAGAACAATGCTGCCTGTTGTGGGCAAAACTACTGTATGTGAAGAAATATTTAATCTCTGACTAACGGAATATGTATGCTGTTAAATCAATTCTGACTTATGGTGACCTTTTTCCAGGGTTTTCTAGGTCGGGAATATATGGGGGTACTTTGCCATTCCCTTCTTTTAGGAGTGCCTTCTGGAATGCACAGGGGGAAATTGAAGTCCCAGCTGCTGGCTCTGCAGCCAGATACCCAAGTCACTGATACCCACCACTTTCCTTATTCAGATGACTAAATATCCATGATTATTAGCCAGGTCTCTATCTAGGGGCCCAGTATATTGTATCACGGGGTGCTTCCACTTCATTTGAGAAACATAAAGATACTTCATGTCTGCAGCAAGAAGAAAGCTTTTGGTACTTAAGATGACTAGTAAGCAAAGCCTGCCTCTTAATTTTTGTTTTGGCATGACACCTTCAAAGAAAGTATTATCATGGACTTATTTGGTCGAAAGGGACAGCCTGTGTGCAACTTCTGCAACACATAGTGAATCTCTGCTACCTATGAATGGAAGTGAACAAGTGGCCTGTAGCTTATTTTGCTGGTTAGAGACACCCAAGCACATTTGGCCTAGTTAGATACTGTATACCCAAGCACGTTATAGAGTTTGAAGCTAGTGGGCCTAAACATATGACCGCCACCCATTCTACATGTTGAAGTTAATAAAGCATCCTTATCTAAGTATCTAGGATCTGTGACTATTAATGGGAAACAAATAATAGAACTCTGGGGCTATTCTTACATGTTTCCAGAAAGATCTTCCCTGTCTCCTCCCGTTCATCTCTTTATTGAGAATTTCCTTCCTGAACACAGTGAGGCAGCAGACTCAGTGTGACTTGTTTCTGAGAGTGTGGGGTGTGTGTTTTCAGTTGGCATACATATTATAGTCAGTTTGAAATATTCATAGTAGATCAGAGACACAGCATGGCAGAGATGCTTCTCTTTGTTCATTCCCAGATTCCATTTCTTGGGGCTGGAATTAAGATCCATGAGCGGAGGGTTTCACCCAGCCTTCGTCCTTTCCATGAACGTATGGAGGAGTGCTTTAGGCACTTAAAGGCCAAAGTCGAGAAACAATATGGCGTCAGAGAACTGGTAAGATTCCCCCCCTTGTCTTTCCCTCTGATCTGTTAAATTTTATTCTAGCTGTCCTAGGAAGAAAAACAACACTCGGGACTTTCATACCTTAAGGGTTAGCCTGTGAAATAAAGGTACAACATCTTCTTTTCATCCGTTGGCCAATCACCTCCTTTGTCCCCTGGAGCACTAGAGTTGGCTTTGCAGAGAGTTAAGAGGTTTGTTTGAAATAATGTTGATAGATACAGTTTGTTGGGGAGAAAGAAGAAAGCCTTATGAAAATATGACGGCCAAGGGACAGAGATCCTCTTCCCTTCTGCCATAAATTGTAATAGCTTCCAGCTTTGAACCAGACTGAATATCTAGGGGTCCTAGTTCTCGGAATAGTCCAACTGTTTCCTGGATCCACTTTTGAAACAAGCTGTACTGAGTGTGATAAAACATAAATACATTAGTTAAAATGGTAGTATAGACAGATAAAAAAATCCTGCAGAGCAGCAATTGATACTTTTATGTTTCTGACAGCTTTTGGGCCACTGCCAAAAAACAGCTAAATAATTAGATGAAATGTTGGATAGCAGTAAGAATGAGAAAGCTGCATTGTGTATGGAATGAAATGTCTGTTCTTGCCTGGAACATGGTCCCCTTGCAGGCTTCCATGGCCTGACTCACTCTTACTAAAGAAAAGCTCCTGGTGAGCACTGTATTCAGAGAGGGAAATCATCCAGCCTAACTGCTAAATAATGCAAATTATGGATATTGTTTATTTACTTGTTCATACATAAATGCAAGCTTATTAATCGCCCTTTCATTCTGCAGCTCCCGGGCTTCACTGCTGAGGAAAGCCACACCCTTTCATATGTGCCACTGTCACAAAAGTTAGCTACCATAACTAGAGATGGGCACGACTTAGCGGAATTCCCGTTTCCGTTTCCGTTACTCGTTTCCGTTACTCAACGGAAACAGTAACGGGAATTACTCCGCCAGAACTCGAACTCGAACCGACTAAAGAATAATTGGGTCTGATTTGTCGTGGTCGTTCCTGGCATCGCGGCCATCCCGCGATACCAAGCGGCACAGAAAAAAAGTTTTAAAAAGTTTTAAAAAAAAGGTTCCTGGCCAAAAAGCAGGCGGAAATATGCCTGCCTGAGGGCACCTACCAGAGAGAGGGGTGGTTTCTGGGGGGGGGGGTCCCCGGCCTCCCCCCTCTCCTCCTGTCCCTCTGGCCCTGGGCTGCGCTGGGGGCGGGCATCCTCGTCGTCCCGCCAAAGTCGCCGGCTTGCTTGCCACAATTAAAGCGGAAGCGGCACAGAAAAAAAGTTTTAAAACTCCCCCCCCCATCCCGGGCCAAAAAGCCGGCGAAAATATGCCTGCCTGAGTGAGGGCTCAGGGCACCTACCGGAGGGGTGGTTTCTGGAGGGGGGTCCCCGGCCTCCCCCCTCTCCTGTCCTGGGCAGCCGGACTCGAGTCGCCATGCCATGCGGTGCGGGCGGGGGATCCAAAATGGGGCGGCGACCGCAATATTTTTTTTGAAATCGTGGTCCAAAAACACACTACACAAGCACCACAGAAACATGCGAAAATTGCTATTATAAAACTGCCAGAATTTTTACAGTAGCAGTGGGTTTTTCTTGCAACAAAATGTCTCCTCCCCTGTCCTCTCTCAGTCTCCATTGATTTTATTTTATTTTATTTTATTTACACCTGCGCAATGATGGGCTGGCCAAGTGGCCATGTGGGCGTGACCATGCAAATTTTTGGAGCCATCATGGCCACTTGGCCACTGAGACTTCTGGGATGTGCCAAAAAGCCCACTAAACCCTGCCCTAGCCCCCTAACCCTAACCCTAATCCTTGATTCCTTACCCATACGCCACAGTACACTGTCCTCTTAGTGGGTCAGAGAGGCACCCAGAGGTGCACCCCAATAGTCACCCTAACCTCACCAGTAACTAGCCTAACCCTAGCCCTTGCGTTAAGCTGCTGTCCCCTAAGCCAGATCTACTTGCATTGCACTACACGCAAGTACGATTCCCTTTTTTGTGAGACACAGCGGGTGCGACCCAGTCTTCACTCAGGGTTCTCTTGGACGGACGGTCATGCACCAGTGCACTGGTCTCACTAGTCTGCAACTGGTATGCATATCCATATGGATGTGCATGCCCTTTTGCAGCAGCAGGTGAGGAGAGGAGACCCCCATGCCATGAGGGGTCTCCAGGAGCCTGCTTTCCCTACTGGGTGAGGATAGGAGGCACCCACGGGTGCCTCCAGGAGCCCGCTTCCCTTTATAGCGGGCCAGCGGAGGCACCCATCCCCCAAAAAAGAGGTGCCTCCAGGAGCCCGCTACCCCCCCAAACCAGTTTAATGACAAACGAAAAACGAAACAACTATTTTTTGCGAAGTTTCGCGAAAAACGGAAACGAGCCGACACGGGCCGCCTCTGACACACGACAACTCGAAAACGTCATTTTCCCTAGTCGTGCCCATCTCTAACCATAACATTAGATATGCAAGTAAGGCCTAGTAGAGCTGGAATTGCTGGTAGTGACTCCATCTAGAACAGAGCATTCTTCTTTGTGACCTAGGTCCAGACTACAGCTCTGTGCTTGTTTCACACACAGACACACACACACAGACACACACACAGAGAGAGAGAGAGAGAGGGAGGGAGGGAGGGAGAGAGGGAATCTCTGATGCAACTTGGAAGTAAACTAAAGGTTGCCATGGTCCCAGTGACTGGCAGTGATGTTGCCCTTTGCCTAATCTGGAATGCAAAGGGGAGAGATATTGTTGCTTGAGAAGAAGTAGAAATGAGGGATGGAAAGAATGTTTTCTGAACTCCTTGTTCTTTTACTAATTTGGAGTGTCTCAACAATACAAGGCCCCTCTGTGAAGAACAATCAAACCATGTGAGATCCTCTCCTGGATCCAAGTATGAGTTGAAGAGTTCTCCATGCTCTCCCTCCCTCCCCCTCCCTCCAGTTTTTCTGGTGTCCCTTCTCATCAAAGTAGGACACACAAGCATATCCTGCACAAAAGGACTGGAGGATGATAAAGATGTGATGTGAACATTCCACCCAGTGTTCTAACTCCTTACATTAGCAAGCTACCTAATTTGAGGCAGTTCACCCAATTCTTACAGTTGGGTACAAACAGGCTTTTGCATCCACCCACCCCAACATGGGCAAATGATGGATCTTGCACAATGGGGATTCTGTTGATAAATCTATACCAGGGGGAAGCCGTTTGTCATTGTGTTGATAAGAAGAAAATATTGAAATTATTCATTCTTATCTCTGAGGCCAGGACAGCCGAGACTTTATATTCCTAGCAGAGATGGATTTCAATTGTCGAGTATGTCACACAGCACACTGAATAAATTTCACCTGGGATATAGGAAGCTAAAGGCAAATTCTATTGTACCATCTGACGTGAAACATCTAGATCAGCCAGCAGATCAATGCAGCTTCTTTATGGGCTTCAGATAGTCCCTGCTTTTCGAAAGACCTATCTCTGGCTGAGACTCAGAATAGCTAGCTGCACACTGATGAAAAGCAGTTCTCTTCAGATCCAAATATCTGGGCAAATAAATTACTTGGTAACTTCTCAAGATGTTTCGCATCAGTTAAAACTTTGTGGGTGTATATATTTATATAAGTTAGCTAACTCAGAGGGTATAGCCATTCTAGTCTTATATTCTCTCTCTCTCTCTCTCTCTCACACACACACACACACAAACACACACACACACACACACACACACACACACACAAACATTCTGGTTGTCTGTTGGGTGCTCTTTTCCTATGAAAGGCAGCTCTGCAATTGTATCTCCTTGTTGCATTTGGAACACTAGATGCAAAGCTATTCCCACAGCACATAAAATGCAAAATGTATTTAAGCTGAAGTGGGGGGGGGGTTTTGAGTGGCATTCCTGACTTCCTTGCCAGAGGTGGCTCTCCAAGTAAAATGAGGCAATGTCTGACTGGAGTTTGAAGTGTGTGATCAAACACCACTTTGCAGACAGATTTCATAATGTCTCTGCAATCATTAAAAATGTCATTTCAAGTATTAAAGTTATGAAGATGACATAAAGCTAAAATAATGCCCATCCTCTCTGATATTATTAGCATAAGTTAAAGAGGATGACCTACAGCATTCCTTCTTCAGGAGTGTATTATCTACAGAATGTGTCAGGAAGATTCTATCTATCTATCTATCTATCTATCTATCTATCTATCTATCTATCTATCTATCTATCTATCTATCTATCTAT
>JAHTLZ010000010.1:43037348-43055526 GCA_023846285.1 Phrynocephalus versicolor
TTCTTCTTCTTCTTCTTCTTCTTCTTCTTCTTCTTCTTCTTCTTCTTGAAAATGAGGACAGGCTAAAGAGAATGGGGCAGGTACAGCCCCTCCAGTGCTCCCTACTCCAATCTAGGGGGTAAATCATGCTGAAACGATGGCTAGATTTGTATGAACTTCTACTGCAATGCTGCAGTCCTGTATAAACTTACTTGTGCCTCTCATTTTGCAGTAATCACTGAGTAGGGGATACTACTTGCAAAACAGCATGTCGGGGGTGGGGGGGGAGCTAATCTCTTCCTCTCCCCATTATGATCACATCACTGGGACACCCTTAATAGAAAATTCCAGCTGTCCATCTGTGAGGGAAGTGGAGATCATTCTAGTCACACTGCAAGGGACAAAATAAAAAAAAGCAAAGTGTTCTATACCGCCCCATACCACTTGAACTAGTCTCTGGGCAGTTTACAGTTTAATTACAGTATGCAGGCTATAAGCCTCTGGTTTAGCACTTAGCCTCTAGGAAATGCATAAAAGATTGCAGCCATGAATTTATGATCAAGTAGAATAAAAACTGAACAGCTTGCAGGAATGGAGTTTGTATCTGCCCTCTTTTTCATGTCTTCTTTCCTTAATAAGCAAAAGGCTTTTGTGACCTCGTAAGAAGTACTGGCAATGATGGCATTTTCTTGTTCTATGAGCCAGCAGTCTTAGTGGCATCCCCATGCGTTGATTTGGTCTCCCCCTCTTCGACACGATTTCCTGAATTTAAAATATCAGGTTTGCCCCTTAAAAATGTAAGGTGGGAAATATTCTTATGACTTTAGATTCTGTTGTTGGACATTGCCAGTTCAATGGTTTTTGAGAGTAGGAGGAGTGCTCAGTGAGGAGGAACACACTGAAGGAAGTGACACCGTGGCACAAGTACTGCACACCAATTTCTATATTGAATATGATGGCTTCAGAAGAATATTTGAAAAGTGTTCTCTTGTCTGAGATTGCCCACCTAATGGATTTGTTTTGCAGGGCGTGCAACCGTTCCATTGTCTGGGTGAATTTGTATGCATGCACCCTAGTTGGCAGTGACATGCCAGCAAAGTCTTGAGGTCAAAGGAAGGCAGTGAAAGAGCTGATTTCCTCCAGAGTGATGGGATCGATCATAGGAGCGTTCAGCTTTCTCCAGAAAAGTAGCACTGTGACTCAGGATGCTTTTGGTTGTAACCACTGCCAGGTTAAACTTCACTGTACTGAAGAGTTCTAATTATGAGAAATGCAATAAAATGTCTCCTAGTCAAAACCCAATTTTGCTTTGTGGGTGGATTCTCCCATGGAGGAGGGGATGTTTGTTTACTCATCCCCCTTGGATTTAATTAGATTTGTCCTTTTCAAAGCTAACCATAGCTCCTTTTTCTCTGAAAAAGAGAAGTGGAAGATGCTGTGGTACCCCACCAACCTTTATCAGTAGGGTCCTAAAGACATCTTAAAACATATTTTAGCTTAAGGACAAAAAACACTGCAGCTAGCATAGAGCAAGAAGTTGGAACTGCATCATTCAAAGCAACTGTGAAACGGCTCTTGCACCATCCACCTCAACCACACAGCCAATCAGAAATTTAAGCAGGATGAAAGCATTAGAAAATTAGAACCTGATGGGTTCAGAATCAATGGCTGAATTTAATCTACAGTTTGTCGTTCTGTGTTCTTACCGCAGGATCAATGTGGAAAGGAACATATTGACATTCTCTTTCCCCCACCCCTTTTTTATCATGTTATACAGTACAAGGCCAAACAGCATGACGATGTGAAACACACTGGTGAGCGACAGTCTGAGGTACCAGAGCCGTGAATAAATTGCATCATTTAGAAGAACCGTGCTTTTCCCTGCAAGTGGACAAACAAGATTTGAAAGGAGAGATGAAGACTGGCATGTGGGAAGTTGAATACTACACAAGCCAGATCAATTGTACATTTTTTTCTTTTTTAATCAAAGTATTATTGGCTATTACAGTATGTTACTAATATTTGATTTTTTTCAAAGAAAAATAAATATTGACAACAAAATAACAGAGAAAAAATATTTGCTATTATGTTGGTAAAACTGCTATTCTATAAGATTATAAAATCAATGGATTCTTGTTAATCTGTGGAGTGTCAACAAGCTAAGCCTTCTGCGAATCCCAGACTTAAGGCAGGTCACCAGGGCTATCATACTCCTGCAATGATGCATAGAATATAATGTGGCATGGATGTCATAGAGTTTGCCTGCTTTCCACAGTCATCCATTTACCATATTTCCCATCTATAAATCCCCCCCCCCCAATTTTCCAATCCAGAAATAGTTTTGCAACCATTTGGTTCTGCCCTTGGCTTACTTCTGTATATAAGACGACCCTCAATTTTTTTAATCTAACAATTGTAAACCAAAATATAGTCTTATACATGGCAAAATGTGGTATATTATATTCCAGGAGGCAGATATGTGCTTCTGTCTATACTCTGTTAGAGTGATGGTGTCCCCTGAAAGCTTAAACTTGTAAACTTGTTCTTAGTGAATGCCTTGAACTGGTAACTTCCCAATAAAGATTGAAAGAAGACTGAAATATTTGCTTTTTGAATTAAAGCACAGATTCACTTTATTTCCATGACAGCAGCCAAAAGACCAGGCTACCTCATTGTATATTTGCATTTTCCTCCAATGCTAGCTCTAACATTTGAAAATATTTTCCAGTGTTTCAATATGAATATGTCTGTGAAGATTCTCAGTCATCCAGGTGAATTTATCTGGAAGTTGAGTCATGGCTACTGGACTTCTTTTTTGAGAGATAGAAACGTTTCACTGTTCATCTAAGCAGCTTCATCAGACCGATGAAGCTGTTTGGATGAACAGTGAAACATTTCTATCTCTCAAAAAAGAAATCCAGCAGCCATGACTCAACTTCCAGATTCAATATGAATATATCTTGGGCTGTCTTGGGCAAGCATTTAATTTTATATGGAAATGTGGGACATTCCATCCTGTCCTTTTTCTTTTGGTAGCTACACAAAATGTACTTCCTGTGATTTAGTAACCAAATATTAAATGTTTTCTTCCATTAACTCTGAATCATTCTTTCTGGAACTTCTCTAAATCACTCAGCATGCACAGTAGCCTTTCTTACAGACAGCAGAAATAACTACTGGTATGTTGCAAATGTAAATGACTTTCTTGCCTTTTCGACATGTGGAAGACATTTGCTCACCCCCTTACTTCTTATGTTGCTTTTCCCTCCAAAGAAGACCCTAAAGTGACTAGCATCATATGAAACCACCAAGAATAAGTTCAAAAGAAGGTGGTATGAATGATTAGGAGAAATAGAGATGGGCACGACCAGAAAAAATGACGTTTCGAGTTGTCGTTTGTCGGGATGGGCCCATTTCGGGTCGTTTCCGTTTGTCGCGGAAATTTTCAAAAATTTGTCGTTTCCATTTCCATTTGTCGTTTGGGTTGGGGTTGGGGTAAGTAGGCTCTGGGAGGCGTAACGCGTAGCTGCCACGTACCATACATTACATTATGTTAGATTTGGGGGGTAAGTGGCAGAGGCACCTCTGGGTGTGGGTGCCTGTGACTCACTAAGAAGGAAAGCATACTGGCGTACTGGCGTACAGGTTAGGCTTAGGGATAGTGGGCTCTGGAGTTGGAGGCACCTCTCTGGGTGCCTCAACTCTGACCCACTAAGAAGGGAAGTGTACTTGCGTACGAATCTGGGTTAGGGTTCGGGTTAGGGTAAGGGCTAGGCTTAGGGTTACGGTTAAGGTTAGGGTGGGTTAGTGGGCTGCACCTCTGGGTGCCTCTGACCCACTAAGAAGGACAGTGTACTGGCGTATGGGTTAGGGTTAGGGTTAGGGTTGGTGGGCTTTTTATGCCCTCTGGCACATCCAGAAGTCTCAGTCAAAACCTGGCCATGTGATTGGTGGAATGGCTCCAAAAATTTGCATGGTCCCATCCCATGGCCAGCCCATCATTGCGCAGGTGTAAAAAAATAAAAATAAAAATAAAATAAAGTAAAATCAATGGAGATGTTTTATTGCAAGAAAAACCCACTGCTGCTACTATAAAAAATCAGGCATTTAAAATACCCAGTTTTCAAATGTTTCTGTGGTGCTTTGGTGGGTTTTTGGACCACGATTTAAAAATAAATATTGCGGTCGCCATTTTGGATCCCCCACCTCGCTTGGCATAGGCTGAGATGACGAGGATGACCCTCCCCCAGCCTGGTGCAAGCAGCCCAGGAAAGGAGAGGGGGGAAGGCCGGGGACCCCCCCCCTCCAGAAACCACCCCTCTCTGGTAGGTGCCCTCACTGAGGCAGGCATATTTCCGCCTGCTTTTTTGGCCGGGAATCGGTTTGTTTGTTTTTTTGTTATTTTTAAAACTTTTTTTCTGTGCTGCTTGGCATCGCGCGATTGCTGCGATGCCATGAACGACAACGAAAAATCAGACCCAATTTATCTTTATTTGGTCGGCTTCGAGCTGGAGTGGAGTAATTCTCGTCACCGTTACCCGTTACGTAACGGAAATGACAAACGGTAACAGAAACGAGAATTTCACCGCTCCGTGCCCATGTCTAAGGAGAAAGAAATAAAACAGGCTTCTCATTTTCCCATTCAATAGTTAAGAAAAGACCGATTGGGTTTAGAAAGACACAAAAACAAAGTCTCTAAAAAGTCTAAGTGTTTTATAATCTGTTCATCACAAGAATCTTGAACACAAGTCAATAAACATCAAGCGGATAACAAACCCTATTTTCAATGTAATGTAAACAAATACATTTCCTGTTCCCACTTTAGAGGCCAGTGTTAATATAAGGGGCGTGTGACTAGAGATGGGCATGAAATTTGTGTTTTATTTCATTTCATTGCTTATGGCATTTTGTTTCATTTTGTTACTAAACGACTTTTTGATAGAATTTTTGTAATGAAACAAAATAAGTAATGAAACAATTCAGAAGCTGCCACCACCCAGGTAGGTTTTTTTTTTTGAAAGGTCGGGCTATCCTCACAACCTGACCTGTCCAAAACAACAACAACAACAACACCAAACCATACCAAACCAACCAAACAAACAAAAAACACATTGGAGGCAGGCAGCAAGGCAGAATCAAGCAAGCAGTGCTCTGTTTGAATTTCCCACTGCCTGCTCCATTCTGCCTTGCCACCCCACCTCCAGGGTAATTTTTTTTTGGGGTAGGTCTGATTGTTGGCCCCCAATCCCCACAGCCTGACCTGTCAAAAAAAAAAAAATCTGGGAGGCAGGGGTCGCAAGGGACAACGGAGCAAGTGGGAAATTCAAACAGAGCACTGCTTGCTCTGTTGTCCCTTGTGAATACCCTCTCCCAGCTGAGATTTTTTGACAGGTTGGGCTGTGGGGAGTGGGGGCTGCCCTCCCTCCCCACAGCCTGACCTGTCAAAAAACACCAGCTGGGTGGCGGAGGCAGGGGTGAGAACTGGAGAGTGGGACAGGGCTTTGAATCTGGCACAACCTACTCTGCTTTCCAGTTCTCCCCAGATGGGGCATCCCCCTTCCCCACAGCCTGACCTGTCAAAAAGCCCCACCTGGGAGGTGGGGGCCGGGGTATACGGCAGAAGGTTTCAGGTTTTTTTTTTACCGCTCCCTGATCCCTTCTCCCCCTGCCTCCCAGGTGGGGCTTTTTGACAGGTTGGAGTGTGGGGAGGGAGGGCAGACCGTACTCCCCACAGCCCAACCTGTCAAAAGCTCAAGCTAAAACAGCTGGGTGCCAGTGCTGACGGGGGGGGGGAAGAGGAGCAGATGGCACAAAATTCGAAGCCCTGTTCACTCTCTGGTTCTTGCCACCGCCACTCAGCTGGTTTTGACTGCTCGAGCGGTCAAATCAGCTGGGTGGGGGTGGCAATTACTCCAGTCGCCAGATCTCGCTGCAGTCCCTTGTCTGAAGTGAATTCCTGTGGCTCAACAGTTCGGAAACTGAACCAAAAAAGTAACAGTTTATTTCATTTTGTGACAACACACAGTCTTCCATTTCATTTTGTAACATTTTGAAAGCGTACAGAACAATGAAGCAGTGTTTTTTTTTCGTAACGTGCCCTTCTCTATGTGTGACTACTCAGCGAAAAAAATGCATGTTCATTCCTGTGAGATGGCACTAGAAAATGTAGGTTTGATGGGTTTAAGTGGCCACACTTGAGTCAAATGTCTTGCAGTTCTACTTGCAGCCCAGCATGTGGTGCTATTCAAGAATGTGTTAATAGGAAATGGGATCCCACCAACATTTTGATTATCAGCTTCTGCCATGAGGTTTTGTGCATTGTTAAATTCTTAAAAATAAGAAACTAAAGTAACACAATTGTTACCCATGAGGATCAATTTAACAAAGAATAGAGACTCCTGCTTTTCATGGCAGAATATATGTCTCTCTGTGTGTGCCTCTTTCTTTGTGTGTACTCAGGCTTTAGCGAGATAAGGGGAGAGGAGAGGTGAGACAGTGCTTTGGGTCAGTGCATACCAATCCCTTGCCCTCCCTTTCTGCATTGATTCAATCGATTCAAGCAAACAGTGTTTGAATTGATCCAAAAGCATTCCAAAATTTAAAAAGTAGATGGTTCCTTGATGGAAAGGAGAAGTTATGAACTGAGGGGGGGGGACCCATCGTGTGATCTAATTAACCTGAAGGGTGCAAATCAGCCCAACCCAAACCAGTTGCCATTTTCCACAGTTTTTTGGTAATGTGGTTGCCTCTGAAATCAGGCTGATTTGCGGAATACATGTATGTCCAAATCAAAGAGGGGCTCTCTAAACCAATCTGAATCTGAATCAGAACTTTGCCTGGATTCAGTTGACGCAGAGACTAAGTCTCCAAAGCTGCAGTTTCTCTCCAAATTGTCCATTTTTTAAAAAAGCACCAGGATAGAGAATGGAACGCTGTAGTTTTATGACTTCTAATTGCAATGAATAGCTTTGGAGCAGGGAGACAGGAAGAAAATCAGCATATTGCAGGGTGGTTTGAATTGCTTTTTCTACCCCTAGCAACAGGAATATTAAAAAGCATTTTGTTTGTGTGTATGGGATCTGGACTGGCAACGACAAATGCAAGGTATTTCAAAGGGCTTTTACAGTTGCCATCGTATGTTCCAGTTCTATCATCCATCCACTTTCTCTGGTTTTGATGCCAACTGAGCAGATAAAATAAGGTTGAATCTGTTTTTCATTCCTGACAATCCCCTGGCCCCTGCACTCTCTTTAACTTATGCAGATGTTTTGCCCAAGGACACTTCTGATATGAAAGTGATCTGCAGTAGGACCCCCATATTCACGGATTCATTAACCACAGTTGGCAGAGGAAAAAATTTAAATAATTCTGCAGCCGCCAAGCAAGCTGCTGTCGTAAAACAGCAGCCACAAAGCAAGTTACTGTTGTAAAACAGCAGCCGTAAAGCAAGCTACTGTCACAAAACAGCAGTTTTTTGGGGGGTGTTTTCTTTTATCCACGGTTTTTATTATTCATGCATGGGAAGGCCTGGAAACGATCCCCAGTGGATACGAGGGTCCTACTGTACTAATAAAGATCATACAGTCATACCATTGAGAAAAAAGGTGCTCTAGAGCCAGCAGAAGTGGGAGAAGACAGGGACAGCTCTGTATAATAATAGTTCAGGATAGAAGCATCTGTTGTTCCTGAAAACCCCCTAATGGCCTTTTGTCACAGGGACAGAGAAAGAGGGGGCAGATCACACCATGTTTTCAACTAATGGACATGAGGATTGTGGGGGCAGGTTAAATGCCAACTTACTTGGCTTGATGATACAAACCATTCTGCTGTAGAATCACCAGTCTGTCTCTGGTGCAAAAGAAAGAGTTGGAGGTCAAAAGGACCCAATCTTTTCCCAATGGCTCTGTTGCCACTGCAACTGCTCATACCTTTGGCAGTGCATGTAACTTTTCAGCTCTGCCTGCATTGTGCCCCCCCCCGCCTAGTTAAATGTGCTCATTTATTTACTATTTTGTTTTAGTGCCACAAGACCACAGTGTGGAATCTCTTTTTAAATCTATTTCATTTCCTGTCCTTTTCCACTAGTCATAAAACCTATCTTTGAGCTTTCTCTGAACATTTACCATTTAATTTTCTTGTTCTTGTTCTTGTAGTTCTTGGCCGCTGTGCAACTGCACTGATTTAATGAACTATTAGGGATGGAACTTCTCTTTAAAATGAAAGGGGGAAAAACATGAAAGAAACTTAAAGTCAACCTCTTAAACACCAAAGGTTTGTTTAAAAGATGTCCTTGGTGAAAATATTCCTTCCAGAAAACTTAGCACTTCTTCAGCGAAGTATTTTATTTATTTATTTATTATTTATTTGTTAAGCTTATATCCCGCCCATCTTCCCAGGAGGGAACTCTGGGCGGCTTACAATAAAACCAAGTAAAACAGACAGACACAGTAACAAACGAAAACAACAGGCAAGCATGATCCAAGCAGAGATGGCACGGGCAAAAAAACCCAAAAACAAAACCTAAGTAAAAAGGCCGCCAAACGCCTCCCTGAAAAGGTGAGCCTTCAGGGCCTTTTTGAAGGCGGGCAGGGACTCTGTCAGGCGCAGCTCACTGGAGAGATGGTTCCATAGCATGGGGCCCAGCACAGAGAAGGCGCGGTCATGCGTACATGATTTCTGCGCCTCTCTGGGTGTGGCCACCTTCAGCGAGCGCACCTGCGCCAATCTTGTGGGTCTGGCCCCAGTTGATCTCTGAGAGATACGCTCCGCCAGATACTCTGGTCCCAGGCTGTGGAGGGCTTTGGAAGTCAAAACCAGGACCTTGAACCTAATCCGGAGGACAATGGGTAGCCAGTGCAAGCGAGCCAGAACTGGGGTGATGTGCTCGAATCTACGAGCACCCACCACCAGCCTGGCTGCCGCATTCTGCACCCACTGTAACTTCCAGACCAGGGTCAAGGGCAACCCCACATAGAGGGCATTGCTTTTTCAGAGTGGGCTTCACCACGGTCTCCTTCAATTGGGAGGGGAAACGTCCCTCCCCGAAAGAGGTCGTGGCAATAGCCGAAACCCACTCAGGCATGTTCCCTTCGGCAGATTTAATAAGCCAAGCCGGGCAAGGGTCAAAGGGAGTGGCCACCGGCTGGCAACAAGCCATAGCTCTGGAGTTCTCCACTGGAAACACTGGCCCAAACTCAACCAGGAGGGGAGAGCAGGGGGGTGATGCCCCAGGGACATCAGGGGATGGACTAGAGCAACCGGGGGGCAAGTCGGAATGGACGGCCTCTATTTTAGATCTAAAATGGGCTGCAAATTGCTCACTAGTGAAATCACTAGGAGGAGGCCTCAGCTGACTAGGATTGGAGAGGTCCCGAACCACCCGGAACAATTCCGCCTGGCAGATCGAGGCCTCGCCAATTCTCAGGGAGACATAGGATGTTCTAGCGTCCCTGATCATGCAGAGATAGCGGCCAGTCAGCTGCTTAAGTGCAGCCCTATTCTCTGCCGTCCGACTTGCCCTCCAAATGACCTCTAGCCTCCTGTGTTCTTGTTTCATTGACCGCAGCTCAGCTGTATACCACAGAGAGGAGCAATCTCCACAGCGCAGGAGGCGCTTGGGGGCGATCCGGTCTACCACCCTGGTGGTCCCCTCATACCACCTATCCACCAGGGCATCAACTGGATTGTCTGCCAGGCCGCCAGAAAGCTCCCCGAAGGCTTCCATGAACCTAGTAGGATCCAGAAGTCAAGGGGGATGGGCCCAAATGTAGGACCGACTCTCCCTGCAGGGTGGGAGGCAACCGATAGGGAAAATTTTAGCAGATGATGGTCCAACCATGACACAGGAAGGGGCAAGATACCCCTAACCCTCAGACATGAATCTGACGACATGGAGGAAAACACCAGGTCCAGGGTATAGCCAGCTCTATGGGTGGCGTACACAATTCATTTTCCCATGTAACTTCCACCATGACAAGTTGATAAGCATTACAGAAAGTAAATGTAATGCTTCTAAAGACAAATTTGGGTGTCCTGGTGTGGTTAAATTTAAGCAGAAGGCCTCTGAATAATATATTACTGACTAATGGGTCTTTCAACATATTTTTTCCTCATCCTTGTCAGACTATTCTAATACCCACATATAAGACGCCAATGGACAAATGAAATAAAACAATAGACCAGGTTCTTTCCTGCCAAAAGAGTGAATTTGCTACCTTCAGTTCAGTTGACACCAGTTGTTCTTGATGGCAATGCTTCTATTTACGGTATATACCACATGTGAATGTATGCATTATTCATAGGTTAACATTTGTTGTTAAAAAGTATATACTTTATTTCTAGTGCCTAAGAACAACCACTTCACCATACATAGCTGTTAAAATATTCCAAAAGTAAGAAGATGTGTCCAGTTGAAGGCACTTAATGCCAGTCCTTGTTGAGCTGAAAATGTGCCTTTGTTCCATTTGCTCAGAACTCAACCATCCCATTGTGCATTCTGGACCCTGATGACACATGGTATCAAATATGAAATTGGACTAAATAAACATTAGTTCTTTCAATGCTTTTCCACACAAAAGCAACACCTAAAATAATATTCTTTACCAGTAATTACATATTTCTTTTGGTATTTCAGAGCCCCACATAAAATGCTGCAGAGCAGTTAAGCTAAATCAGCTGAACTCTCAATTGACTCTTCTGATCTGTGCTGCTAATCACTCATTTACAACACATTGTGCAGATTACTTCTGCCAATTTACCACAAAGAACTATCTTGTCTTGCACCCTCTGAGTTTCCAAAAAAACATGTTCCAAAGCTGCCTGTATACATTTTCTATTTCTCTTTTTCCCAGGTTTATACACAGGACAGGATTTGCAGTCCACAAAACACATAAATACATTTGGTTACAAGTGTTTGTGTACAAACAAACAAGCAACCCCTCCTTGTGCAGAGCAAGACATCTGGCCTGTGTAACTCAAAGTGCCCTACAAGGACTGGCAAAGCAGGTCTCTCTGTCGCAGAGTTGTGAACGCTCAGTGGAAGGACTATGTACAGTGTTGGCTTTAACAGCCAGATAGTGGTGCTAAAAATGAAAACCCAGACACAGCAGTGATTCCCTTCACGAAACATATCTGTATTTACAAAATATATACAAGTCCAGCAAACATAACAGAATTGGCAAGCATAAACATAGTCAAAATACAGTCCAGTCCAGTGGCCCAATAATCCAGGAACTCACCAATCCGACTGGCAAAAATGACATGCTGCTCTCTTCGACATACCCCAACCACATGTGCTATATACATCAAGCCTTCTTTTATACTCTTGGCTGATGCAACAATCATTCAGCATATGGAGAACTGAGCATGTGTAAAGTGTCACCTGATGTCTATACCTATTAGACAAATATTCTACAGGTGTTCAGCACCTTGACACTCTCTCGGTAATATCTAGGAGATGTGAGACAGTGGATTTGGGTCCAAAGTATGCGCTCTATCACTGCAGGATGATTTGGTGTTATTAGATCAATATTTAGCATTTAGTATTTAGTATTTATTACATTTATACCTTCCCCATTTGACCATCTGGCCACTCTTAAATGCAACACCCACTTATCATGAGAGGAGAAAGTGACTTTAATGTAGATACAACAGAGCCCAGTACACTCACAATGGATCAATGATATCCAGTGTCTGGAGAGAGCATCTTCCAATCTTGGGTAACCCAGGTGTTCTTGGATAGCAAATCCCAGAAATCCTGGCCAAAACAGCTGGTGGTAAAGGTCTATCGGAATTGCAGTTCAAGATCACCTGGGTTACCCAAGGTTGGGACCTACTGCTTAAGGGATTGCCAGGGGCTGTAAGGGAAGCATAAATCCTTCTTGAGCTTTTTAAGTTCAGCTCACTGCCATGAGCACAGAACATGGAAGTTACACATTATAGGTAATGTGTTACCTTTCCAAGCAATGATTCATAATGTCATTGATTTTTAACTTCATTGTAATGAATGATAATAAAATTACCCATTTTCAAAACTTAAGCCTGTTGCTTCCTTTATGGAGTCAATCCAACCCACAGTTGGCCTTCCTTTCTCCTATCTCAGCTTTCCCCAGTATTATGACCTTTTCCACCGAGTTCTCTTCTTATGACATCCCTAAAGAAAGAAATCCTGTTTGTCATCATTTTGCCTCTAGAAAGTGCTCAGACTTGATTCTTCTTAAGACTCACTTGTTTGTCTTTCTGGCCATCCAAGGTATCTGCAAGCTCCCCTCCAGTACCACAATTCATATGATATTTTCCCTTGTTGACTTCCTTCACTGTTCAGTTTTCATTCTCATAATAGTAGCTGAAGATACAATCATGTGGATGATCTTAGCTGTGGTCACTAGATATATCATCTCTCTTCCCTTTCTCTTTTCGGTGCAATGAGTAATATTTATTTGCCACACATAAATGATGGCTGTAAAGGGACTTTGGGGAACCTTTGAGCATTTTTGTATTTTATATTCTCTCTCCAAGGAAATATAGAAATATAGACTGCTAATGTCTTGCTAATGAATAATATAAATAGGAACTTTTTGAGTAAGGACCAACATAGTGGAATATACACACAATGACCTTTGGTAACTGTGAATGGTATTTCAGAATTACATTTTTGATGTCTTTTCAATAAAACTGCAGTTTTGTTTTCATCAAATGGAATCTTGAGTCAATTATTACTTTATGTGATGGCCTTTGCCACCCCCAGATTACAATGTCTGGGTGACATAACAAACACTGGAAAAATGCTTGGAGAAAATATGACACCAAACTTTTATGGAGCATGGATGCGAACCAATATGAAGTGAGCCACAAAGAGATCAAGTAATAACCCCAAGCAGCTAAGGTACTTCCAGGCTATGCAGAAATTGAGTAGTCATGTAGTCAATAATGTTATGATTATCATTAGAGATGGGCACAAAATGAACAATTTTTCGTTTCTGTTTTCATTTTTTCGTTTTGTTACGTTACAAAATGACAAATGAATTTTGTCTCTAAAATGAAACAAAACGAACAGAAACACCAGACATTTTGTCGTCCATTTCGTTTTCATTACAGCAATACATTGAACTGCTTTAAATGCTCAAAAATCACAAAAAATTGAAATAAATGGAAACAAAACGGTAACAAAATGAACAAACACAAAAATGATTTTTTTTGCAAAAATTCGTGAAAATGGAAACGAACCCCTAAACGACAAATGACAAACGAAACGCCTTTTTTTATTCGTGCCCATCTCTAATTATCATTGTGATGAGACTAAAAACAATCCTTTGAATTAACACAGAGCCAGTCCAGATGCATATGGAACATAATATGTTGAGGGAGCGGAAAATCCTTATTTGATTTTGCTGTTTACGATTTAAGAGACAATGGCTGAAATTCAATAGTAGGTTGAAACTAGAGAAGGCCTGTTCAGTCAATGGAACTTAAGACATGACTCTCCAAAGACCCACTTATTCAATGGGCCTACTCTAGTGTTGACATTACTTGATTTCAGTCATTATTTTGCTTCTACAGACACCAGTAACAGTTACTGGCTACAGCAGCAACAGTTACTGGACAGTTACTGACTGCATCAACAGTTACTGGAGCCATAATAATTGTTTTCCCCTCTAGTTATTCCTAGAGGTGGGCATGAAAAAGAGAACCAATAGTTTGGTTTATTCTGTTTCGGGCCCACCCTCAGTTCAGTTTGTACAAATTTTTAAAACAAAAATTCATATGAACCGTACTGAACCGAACTGCTTCGGCTTACCTGGATGGCACCGGCGGCGATCCCAGCAGCGGCAGTGGCTGCGGCTGCCCAGAAGGCCCTGGCAGCGGCTGCACTGGATGGTGGGATGCCGAAGTTCCAGGCGACGACAAGGTAGGAGACAAGGGGAAACAAAAAAATAAAATGAAACAAAACGGAAGTTTCTGTTTCATTTCGTTTTCCTTTGATGGGTTGCTTCATTATTCATTTCATTAGCTAACAAAATGAATAACAAATAATGAAAGAAATTAAACATTCACTTTGTGCCCATTTCTAGTTATTCCACTGGACTCAAGGAATCATAAAAATGGAGAAGGTGGCTGGGCAGGACTACGTTCTGTTGGATTTGCAAGGCATTAGGGGTCTGTAAGTCTCTCTGACTATAATGCTCCAAACAGGGTGCCTCTCAGAAAACAACCAGACACCTAACACCTTGCAGCTTCCAAAGGGAATCCCCTTGCCATTTCTCTTGGCTCCGTAAACCTCCATCCTTGTATTTGGTTTTCTACAGTGGGAGAGCTCTGTAGTACAAGGGGATTCCGCCTATTGACATACATGTTCATGGCCAGGGATGGCTTTAGATATAGAAAGGCCCTAGGCTACTCCACTCGTGAGGCTCCTCCCAATCATCCACCCTCATGACTGGAAGGAAATGGAAGTGTGTTATAAACAATATTGAGTGAAGCCAAGGATGATGACAGGTATTTAAAATTCTTCAATTCACAATCGCACCTCTAAAGGACAAAGATATTGTTGTTAAATACCATAGTATATGCATTTTTAAAATCTAATAATTCCTGTAGCAGCAAACGCCAGGCTCTCATCCATCAATCAATACAGTACTTCCAAAAAGAACCAATTACCCTGAGTCTCATAGTTGCTGGGCCCGAGTTGCCCTGGCCTTATATGAAGTTGTAAGTTTGCAATTTTGGGAGAGAGGAGACTACCTGCTTTTTTGGGGTGGGGGGCTGTGATTGCCCTGCGTTTTAGAGGCCATAGGCTTCAGCCTACTTAGCCTATATGTAAATCTGGCTCTGGATACAGCACTGAACAGGTAAGCAGTATTTGGCCACAAAAATGGGAGAGAGGGGATGAGGGCAGTGTGGGTGGATTTGCATCCAGCAAGGGAGAAAAAGGGCACTGTAAAAAGTGCAGTGCCACTCTTAGAAAATCAGGTTCTTGGATGCTGACACACACTGTCCAGAAAGTGAAGCCAAGTCACAGTTTCCAAGAAAAATAAATCAGAGCAGAGCAGGAATATGAAATTGCAATTTAAAGGGGAATTTACTGCAGCAGCAGGTCAGCTGGGGATGCATCATACAATTCAAGAGGATGGATCGCAAATTGAAGCAGAAGTAAATGAGTAATGTAGATGGAGCTACAGCTTTGGAGGTGAAAAAAACTTTCAGTAATAACTGAAAACATCAATCTGTAACAATATAATGCTTAGTTTACTCTTATGCAGCAAGAAATCAAACCGTTGTTATCTTGCACTTTTTATAGAAGTTTCTGTTCTGACAGATGGAGGAGCTCCTTTTGTGCTTTGCAATGTAGGCAGCACAGGGGTCCAAGTGTCCTGTATGTAACACATGGACTGTCTTTATGAAGGTTGCAGTGTTCTTGATAGGATCACATAGAAGGTGGTGAGGGGGCTAGGATGCAACAGGGATGAAATGCACACAGGTTACTGGAAAGTCTGAAATATATCACTGAGTAGAACAGTTGGTCTAGGCAATTTCTCCCCCATTTCTAAACTGTAGGTCCATAACTTGAAGTGGAAATTTCACTTCCAAGCACTAAAGGATTAATGTATGGAAAATGCACCATTACATAGACCCAGCTTGAGAATCCTTTGAAGCTTTGTAAAAGATCCAGTATTACTCAATGAATATTTTTTCATTTTATCTCAAGTTCACACTTCCAATGCAGGGAAGAGTATTTTCGTATTTTCTATACAGAGTAAGGAGAGAATTGCAGAGTATATTTCAGCAACTGTTAGAATCAAATGCAATAAATTATCACTGAAATAAGGGGAACTGTACTAATTTTTATGTTCAAAGGATGAGATAAATCTAACTTTTGTTGTTGCCAAATGGATCCTGTTTTCTAGTTGATGGGCCTTTTTGTTTTTAGTTTTCAGATGACAGTGGTGACAGCTGTCAACCATAACAGCTTTAAGAAAGGATTAGACAAGTTAATGGAGAACAAAGGTATCAATGGTTATCATTATGGATGCCTAAGGACAACCTCTGGGTTGGAGAGATAGGCAGGATCTCTCTCAATGCCATTTGCAAGGAATTGTAAGCAGGTGACGATGTCTGCTTGGAAATACCCTGAAGCAAATGGTGAGCCGCTGTGTGAGACAGAATGCTGGACTGGAGGGGCTGTGGCCTGTTCCAGCAAGGCTGTTCTTAGGTGCCGTCAAGTCATTGCCAACTCATATAACTTATACGTTTCAAATTATGCCTGCGGAGCCATAATGAATAACATTTATAAATCAAATATAATATTCTTCTCAACAAACAAATATTATTTGCTTCATTGCTTTACCTTTTTCTGATGGTTTCTTGAAGAGTGATTTCCTTCCCACAAAAAGTACGTACAATGGCTGGAGCATTTGCTCTGAAAGGAAATTAGCATGGGGTCAGACCATGCTTTTCCTCTGCTCTCCTATAGAATTCTTCCGTGTAATGCTGAGATAAAAACTCTGCAAACATCCAATTCTGGCATCAGACAAATTGGCGTCTTCCAAGAGAGTTGCAATGTGAGTTGCTCCAGGAGAGTCACAAAGGATTGAAAGGTAGCTGCAGGTTCAAAGGTCTATTGAACTTGTAGCCCCATACCATGGTCTCTGAAGACCATGGAACAGCAAAAAACAAAAAAACAAAACAAAACAAAAAACAAAAAACAAAAATAAAAAAACAGGTTTTAAGAAAGGGGGAAAGGAGCTCCTGGCTTCAGATATGTTCTATGAAAGGAGGCCTTCACTGAACATGTGCTGGTATGAGGATATGTGTGAGACATATCCTTTTTGATACACAAATGAACAAAAGCTACATGTGTTCCCACAGATCTGCTAGCAAACAAGGTGGTCCTAATTTAATAGTGGCAGAATGACTATCATCTCCACGAAGTGATGTGGTCCAGAGAGCTTTCCCCATCAATGTCTCTACCAATGTGATTAGTGCTTCCATCACCATATTTTGTTATGAACCAAAGTTGAGAAGTGCCACATGAATGTGGTCAGATGGTTGGTTGACAGGACAAGAGGAAAACAGAGGAAAAGCCATGGAGGCATTTATCGTCTATGGAGACATTTGAAGTTTCCATTTGAAGTCACCAGGGACCAGCTCTACTGAAGTTCTGGTTTCACTTTTTGTATCAGGGGCTCTTGTGGAACTTAGCAAACAGATACATCCAATCTTACCTGCTTTCGGAAGCTAAGCAGTGTTGGCCCTCGTTAGTACTTGGACGGGAGACCACCAGGGAATACCAGGTGCTGTAGGCACCTGGGGTAGGAACTGGTAAGCCACTCCAGTATTCCTGCCAAGAAAACTCCATGGACATGGGGTCACGAAAAGTCAGTCATGACTGTAACGATGCAACACACACACAGAGAGAAGATACAAATCATCTATTTAACCAAGTCTTTCATCTGTCTTTCCAGCAGACTTACTGGTTACCTTCTGCTTGGCCAAACTCATCCAGTCAAGGTCTTCAGGTTTATTTTATAAGATAGCAATTGCCCTGGGTGAATATGTAGAATTTACTTGTATAGAGCTGCAGACAAGGAGTGTAGACCCAGAAACATGGAAGTGTTTAAGGCCTCAGGGAAAAGATGTGCCAGAAAAAGCTCAGCTATGCTGAACCTATGTATTAGGTATTGTTACTCCAAATGTTCATCCCCTGCACAGATGATTGCAATAGCCTTTCTCCTCTTTCAGCTGAAAAGCCCCATAGCCTTTGTTTTAGACTGGGGTCCCTCCTAAGCTGGCTGAGGGTCTTGAGAGCTTTAGATTCTCCAGCACTGAAAGAGAAATGTGCCCAGAGTTTGAACTAAATTTTCAGCAGGGTCTGATTAATTATAGTAACATGTTATCATCAATCCTGACTTCTGGTGAACCTTCCCAGACTTTTCTAAAAATAAGAAATGATTTATTATCCCCCTTCTTTTGGATTGCTCAAGAACTAAGCAGCTTCCCAAGGCAGGCTCTTCTCCTGAACTCCAAACCACTAGCCCCATATCCAGATACTAGCTCACCAAACTACCCAACTACCAAAAGGTTGATCTCTCCTGATATAACAAAACAACAACAACAACAACAACAACAACAACAACAAAAGAAAGAAAGAAAGAAAGAAAGAAAGAAAGAAAGAAAGAAAGAAAGAAAGAAAGAAAGAAAGAAA
>JAHTLZ010000010.1:43070929-43094725 GCA_023846285.1 Phrynocephalus versicolor
TTTTTCCTTCAAATGGAGGTGTACTGCTGATTCTGGTCCTGAGCTGTCGTGTACGCGATTTCCGCGCCTCTCTGGGTGTGGCCAGCTTCAGTGAGCGCGCCTGTGCCAATCTTGTGGGTCTGGCCCCAGTTGGTCTCTGAGAGATATGCTCTGCCAGATACTCTGGTCCCAGGCCGTGGAGGGCTTTGAAAGTCAAAACCGGGACCTTGAACCTAATCCGGAGGACAACGGGTAGCCAGTGCAAGCGAGCCAGAACTGGGGTGATGTGCTCGAATCTACGAGCACCCACCACCAGCCTGGCTGCCGCATTTTGCACCCACTGTAACTTCCAGACCAGGGTCAAGGGCAACCCCACATAGAGGGCATTGCTTTTTCAGAGTGGGCTTCACCACGGTCTCCTTCAATTGGGAGGGGAAACATCCCTCCCCGAAAGAGGTCGTGGCAATAGCCGAAACCCACTCAGGCATGTTCCCTTCAGCAGATTTAATAAGCCAAGCCGGGCAAGGGTCAAAGGGAGTGGCCGCCGGCTGGCAACAAGCCATAGCTCTGGAGTCCTCCACTGGAAACACTGGCCCAAACTCAACCAGGAGGGGAGAGCAGGGGGGTGACGCCCCAGGGACATCAGGGGATGGACTAGAGCAGGGGTCCTCAATCTTTTTAAGCAGGGGGCTGGGTCACTGTCCCTCAGACACTGTTGGGGGCCGGACTAGATTTTGAAAAAAAATGAAGAAATACCTATGCACACTGAACATAACAATAAATTACAATTAATAATAATAATAATAATAATAATAATAATAATAATAATAATAATAATAATAATAATAATAATAATAATAATAATACCTTTGGGTAGTGGGCAGCATACAAAATAAATAAATAAATAAACTGCTTCCAAAAGGCTTTGCGGCAGTCGTGGGGAGGGGGTGGGGGAAGACTACAATAAAATAAAATAAAAATGCTCCTTTTTAATACAAATCATTTCAGAGTTGGAAGGAGACGTGGGAATAATCTATAATTCAAAGCACATCCAGCACAGAACCTCTCCTGTTGCAGGACCCTTGACAGAGGCTTTCCCAAGTCCAAGTTTAAATGTGTATACATAGAAAAGGACAACAGACCGATGAAGCTGTTTGGATGAACAGCGAAACGTTTCTATCTCTCAAAAAAGAAGTCCAGTAGCCATGACTCAACTCCCAGATAGTATGAGCCTTGTATGCTCACTTTTGATCCCAGTGGTTCTCCAACATGAGTATTTACAGAGATGGGAAATTTAGTAGAAAATGGTTAATATACAATTTTTAATGAACTCAATATCTATATCTGGAAGAGCTTAACTGCTAATTAAACCTGCTTTCTCTAGTTCTGCAACTTTCTGGTATAGATGCTCAAGGGATTAAGCTAGGGATGTTCCACATATAAAGCACCTCTACCACTGAGGTACCCTCTTTTCTCAAAAGAACTTAGCAATAGTTGATGCACTGCCTCCAAATGAGTGAATTGCTCACACAAAAATACACTTTTGTGTCTTCCTTATGAATATCTCACAGCAAAGGAGGAGTTCAGAGATTACTTTCACTCCACCACAATCATGACAGATGTAGCACTTAACCTTCTCCCTGGAGATTTGTTAGTAAAGATATCGGGACCCCCCTTTGAGCCAGATGTATGATCTTACTGTCACTAACTGTTCTCAATCTAAGATGTCATTCTGCTTGATTCCACTGCATAAAACTGCTCTCTCCTATATCACTATATATTAAACCCATTCCTGGTATTCAGGACTGTACTTTGCTCAGTGAACCTTGAATTTGGTGAATATAGAAACCTGAAGTCTCCTAAACATGTGGGAGGATAATGGGGTTTATCTTCCTGGTTTCATTGACTGGGTTGCAGAAGGAATCTTTATCCCTGCTTTCACTGTTTCACTTGGCAGGTTGGAATTGTGGGTTCAGGTGTGCCACAGGGGAGAATAACCAGCTGTAGCCTTGGGCACAGTCTGGGAGCACCAGTAGAAAAGAGAACTGGCACACTGTTTTTTAATAGTTGCATACCTAAGAAACTCTGGCAAGAGTCACAGTTAGAAATGACGTATTATTACTGTTGTTGTTAATGTAAACATTCACTCAGGCATCCAAGAGTTAGATGCTACCTCCGTGCTGGCGAATCTATGGCATGGGTGCCAAAGGTGGCACACGGAGCTCTTTTTGAGGGCAGGTGATGTCGCCCCCTCACAGGCACGACACATCCCCCTCCGTTCAAAGCATGGCATTGTGCTCCTTGCAGACAGACGGGCTGCTTGTGGGCTCGTTCTTAGCCCCAGTTTACTCTCCAGCCACACAGCTCTGGACATCCCAAAAGTAAAAAGCAAACTGGGGTTATGAAAGAACCTACAAACAGCTGCCCCCCTCTGCATGGCTCTCTTCATGGAGCCATTTCGGTGGTCTCAAGGGTACTGTGGCGATGGGAAATTCAAAAGCCTTGTTTTCGATTCTTGCTTTCCCAAGGGGTGCTACCCTTCATGAAAGCAAGGATCAAAGAGCAGGGCTGCTACCCTTTGGGAAAGCAAGCATCGAAGAGCAGGGCTGCTACCATTCGGGAAAGTAAGGATTGAAGAGCGGGTTTTTGAACTTTCTGTGGCCACAGAGCCCTCACTGTCTCCATGGGCAATTCAAAAGTCTGGATCACGTTCCCGAAGGGTAGCACCCTTTGGGCAAGCAAAGATCGAAGAGCAGGTTTTTGAATTTCCTGTGGCCACAGTGAGGGTACTGTAGCTGTGGCAAATTCAAAAGCCTGTTCTTTGATCCTCACTTTCCTTAAGGGAATCACCCAAAGCATTTGTAACCCGGGGTACCACTGAATTCAGGTTAAATTGCTATATTGGCACCTTGCGAAAAATAAGTGGGTTATGAATCGCAGTTTGAGCACTCGGTCTCTAAAAGGTTCACTATCACTGGCCTAAATTTTCCTATGGCTTCCTCTTACAATCCCTAAAATTAGGACCACTTGAAGAATTTAATTATTTACCTGTTGATTGACATATGGAGGGTAGAGGCATGCATCGGATGTGCTGCTTGTAGAAGCAAAGTTAAACCTTTGTACTGGGGAAATGGATAATGGATAATGGATGCCTGATATTGGGCTTTTCTCAACCTCTTACATTTGCCTTTCACACCAGAATATAGACTTTGTCTGGAGAAAATACCAATACATGTTCGCAAGAAATCCCAGAGGAGGTCAGGGCACATCCAACACCTCCAAGCAAGAAGCCACTCAGGCATGTTTCTGCCCCAAATAGGCTCAGTGCTCGTATGTGCACTCCATTTCCCTGTCAGCCATTTATGAGCGACTCTCATAGTTTTACCCTTTATGTAGTGACTCGTCCGTGGCTTAATCTAGCATAGTTCTATGCTATAAATATAATAGACTTCCTCAAGCCTTGGGCATCTTTGCAGTTTATGGCATTCTTCTGACTGCCTCCACTCTGGAGATTTATATATACCCTGATAAACCAAAGGGTATTTGTTTTTTTTGGCTTCCATTTCATCGGTGGCAGTACATGACTTCAAGAGCTGCAGGGGACAATACTTTTCTTCTCAATGGCTCATTCAGCCTAATCAGTCATCAAGGATGGATGCATAAATATGCCTCTGTAAATAATTTGTTGACCTCAGGTTCAGCCTTCTTCCATGATCTGAAAGGCTCTGCAATGGACAATTGTACCCTTCACCATCACCAGTCTGACTCAGCATTGGAACTCTGTGTCTGTTTCTTCTTGAGCAACTGCTCCATACCTCAGCCTTGGCCTTTACCTTTGACATCACAAATTCAGCAGGAGATTCCTTCAATGTCATCAGGAAGGGACCGTAGGGATCACTGAGTCCAGTTCCTGCCAAGGAAACACAGCGGAAAATCGAACTCCCTACCTCTGTAGCCAGATATTTAAACCATTCAGGTATCTAGTAGCTCACCAGCCTGTAGACTGTAGCTGGCCTGCAAAACACTGATCGGTGGTACAGAGAGTGTGTGGCCAGGATACAGTTTCCTCTGAAAGGAAAAGCAGATGCTACAGTATGTTGAAATGTTGGTTTAAGGCTGCCCACTCTCATTTTATGAAATGCCCCCAAAACAGTTTTGAACCAGGTGAGAGGGTTTGTCCATCTCTCCAGGGACAGGCAGCCTGGGGCTCTCCACCAGTCATTAAAACTACAACTCCCTTTTCACCCCGTCTCTGCCTTCTTTGGTTAAGTAAATCAAATTAGCAGATAACATCTATATGCAGTTAAATCAACTGACTGTATGCTTGAGAATATCGTCCACATTAATAGGTGGTTCTAGGCAAACCAAGGGAAGTATCCCGCCCCCAAATACTTAAAGGCATTTTTAAAAGCATGCCCTGAAATCACAGGGTGTGTGGCTTGCTTCAATGCTGTGCAAGGGGTGTGATTTAAATACATGAAAGAGAAATCTAGCACTGAATATTAGCCTTGATAGCTTAGTGGATGTGAAAGTAATATAATACTCCCAGCGTGACAGGAGAAAAGAGCTGTTTTATTTATTTTATTTTATTTTTTTGGCTTGTCTATCTCTAATTATTGCTCCCTTCCATCTCACTGACCACTGTGGGAAACAGTATGTTGCATTTTTTGCTTCAACCAGCAGAGCACGTATGTACCTGAGGGCAGGGAATACAGTATTTATAGAGTAGAGATGGGTACGCGCTGAAACAAATTTTTGGTGCTTGCTTCGGCGGCAAAAAAAAAAAAAGTTTTAAAAGCCAGCACCATTTCCCCCAACATGCCCGATCGGGTGGGGGAAGGTGTGGGCTTTTAAAACTTTTTTCACCAGCCACTAAAGTCCCATGCACCAGCTGATTGGTGCTTGGGGGAGGGGAGCAGCTGGCAGGGCGTCATGTGCCAGCTGATCTGCCCTTGCAGGGGCAGCTGGCAGGGCCCCGCATGCCGCAACCTATAAAAAATAAATAAATGAAAAATGAAATGAATGGAAAAAGAAATCATTTTTTAAAAAAAATCATTTCAAATGAAATGAAATGAAACAAACTATAATAAAATGAAAAATGAAATGAAACACCATTTTCCCGTTTCACACCCATCTCTATTATAGAGGCATATATTCTTTGCTTAGCAGACTTTATGATTGCCATTTTCTTGAGCCTCTGAATGAGTATGTTTTTCACCAATTCAGAAGCAGAACTGAATCTAACTAATCCTGTTGCATAGCCTAGGTAATAGAGGTAGGGCCACTGAATCAGTGAGTATTTGGCAAGTTAACTCCTCCATAAGTTCCCTTGATTCAACGATGCCTTGTACTTTAGCTGTAGTTTATTTTAGTGCATTCAGCTGCAACTGGAGTAGACCCATTTAAGTCAATAGAACTTAGGAAGGAGTTGATTCAGTGGGGTTCCTCTAGTGTGACTTGCTATGCAAAGATTTCAGTCAGTAGAGATAAGACCCTACAATAAGCAAAATCATTTCATGCTCAGAACATGGTGTGATTATTTGGGAGGAGGGTGGCCAGGATCCCGTTCACTTCAATACCTTTCTGTAACTGTCACAGTGCAAGAAATGTGGTTTGCATGTACAAGCAGGTGCTTGCGTAACTTGGTATTCACTTCCTTCTTGGACAAGTGAAAGCCCTCTTCATTCCAACAGATGATTCTCTCTCTCTCTCTCTCTCTCTCTCTCTCTCTCTCTCTCTTTCTCCCCCAACCTTCTTGGAGACTGGCAAGCTGGCAGATAGCATGGAGCTATGCCAGTGGGGCATTGTGCTATGCCAGCATTCGACGGGAATCTTGTCTTTGGCTGCAACTCCTTGAGCCACTATGGACCCAAAGTGTGGAAAATCTGTGAAAAGCAAAATTGACTGTTATGGAATACAAAAAACAAACAACCCCCCAAAACACCCCAGTGTCTTTCTTTAAAGAATTTGAGGACTTGAGGAAACACATATGTGCTCTGAAAAGTGGTAGTAGAATTAAGACTTCTCTACAGATCCTTCCTTGCTGTGCAATACCTTACATACCAGGAGGGGTGTTTGCCCATCGTTCTTTGAACTTAAACCAGCTTATCATTTTGCTGCAACATTCCAAGATTTGTATATGCAAAGTGTCATGCAAACTAGGTTTAATGTCCTTTATTTGCCTCTTAACAGGGAGTGCGGGAAGGGAGCAAACATGGGCTTGTGATCTTGCAGTGCTTTAGGCTTCTGGCAGGAATGCCAGGAATGCCAAAGGAGTACCCCCACTGACTGCATCGTGCTGCGACCTGCACAATGCTGTGCTGGGACTCTCATCTTCGAGATGTGGACAATCTGCTTGGTTTTTGCACGAAAGACGTGTGCTGTAGGATTACGCCGCCTGTTTTGCATTTCTAAAGCCATGCTCTTTCCTGTCAACCTTCATAGGAAGATTTTATACCCGTAACAATTCTGTACAATACTATATGCTACATTTGATGCTTATCTTCACGTACTGTTTATAGAAGCTGTGCTTGTTTCTGTAAACCACAGAATGGTGCACATACTCTGCTGAAAGTTTCTCATTGAAGCATCAATATATGGTCTTGGATTGGTGTGTGAGTGTGGGTGTGGGTGTGTGCTGAGCTTGAGTCACAATTATGGATTAATCTGTTTTCAACGGCATTCCTATGGGAAAATTGTACAAGGAAAATTTGCTTAACAGCATTTCATTTGAAATGAATCAATTCCTTTATACAAGGTACCCCCCTCTGTTTGTGTGTGTGTGTGTGTGTGTTTTCTTAGCTGGTCTTCCAGAAAGCATGTATGGATACTGTGTTCAGCTTCATCCCTTGTGTGGTGCCCTCAAAGTTCCTGCAGTATAACTGTGACATGACTGGTTATTTCTAACAGATGGCTCACATAAGGCCACATATAGGACACAAGGACATTAGCCTTCTTCTCCTGTCGCTCCTCTGCAGTAGAGGTAGTTCAATGCCACTCTAAATGTGAAGGCTGAATTTTACTATGATCAAGAAAGAGTGCTGGCCATTTAGCAAACTTCCTTTTTCTGTTTTCTTCAGCAAGCTCAGAGTGGCACTTGTGATGTCCTCTTGTTTTATTCTCTCTACAACTCCAGACCTTGGTTAACATGATCTTCACCAAAGATGGTGCCCTTCACTACTTGGTTCCCCTTCAGTCCAAGGCAATGCTGAAGGCTCGTGAAAGCTGCAAGATACAGCACTGCGGAGGGCTGGGTTAGTCCAACCAATATACAATGGACTACTTGCAGCCCTCAAAGAATGTAACTTTTATCAGCCTTCACCATTGACTATGCTGGCCAGGGATGATGGGAACTTCAGTCCAAGAACACCTTCAGGTCATGGCCACCTTTCCAATAGGCAATGATTATTCAAGCCCCTCTCCATGAGTTTCATGGCTGATAAATTGTTATGATCATTTACTCCAGTAACCACACACCAGATCCCTTTGCCCTTTTTAGATTCCAATTGTTATGCACATTTTTGTTGGGAATGTTCAGAAGCTCATGCAGGAACATTTTTTGCATTTTCCGCCTGATTAAAAGCATTTTGCATCTTCCAGGCAACAGTGCCCAAGGGTCATGCTGGCTTTGAAATTCTAGGCAATTTGTTCCCCAAAGAGGGAATTTTGATGCTATGGATCCAGCCCGTACTATGCGGGTTTATACTCTTCCTGAAATCACTAGTTTGCTATCTGTGCACCCTTGAATTTAGCTCTGAACCTGGATGCTCCTGTGATGGCAATGGCCAGGAGTGTTTGAGCACTGTTAAAGTCTAGTGCAACACTTGAGTCCTCTCCAAGGGATGCCTGCTCTGGCCACTTTGAAGCACGACCTCAACAACTCCTATGGATTATGCTTACTTTATGATGCAGGGTTTTGCGGGGCTGCTTTTGAAACGTGCTCAGATATGTCAGCTCTTCCAAAATGCTGTGTCTAGATTTTGGCACAGGGGGTGTCTCCCTTGGTATTCTTTTATTTAGTAGTACAGGTACAAAGTTCCAGTTAAGATTTACAAATCCCTGTTTGGCTTGGGCCTAGGCAGGGCATAAGAAGGACTGCATGCTTCTTCCTCAGGTTTTGAGATCCACCAGGAAAGTGCTCATATCACTCCCATCACCCTCAGGGCATGATTGGTGTGAGATATATCAGAGGACAGCTCCCCCACCCCAGGCTATGGAATTCCTAAAGGAAATTAAGCTGGCTCACTCCCTGTTGTCCTTCTGACAGACATTTTTTTTTTTAACTCAGGATGTCTGTAAAGATTTTCAGTCATCCAGGTGAGTATATCTGGAACTTGAGTCATGGCAACTGGAGTTCTTTTCTTGAGAGATTGAAATGTTTCACTGCTCATCCAAACAGCTCCGTCAGTCTAAGGAAAACTAGTTGTGAGTCCTCCATTTTATAGTTCACTTTGACCTCATGTCACCCTGGTTTGAAATAGGCTAATAAGATGAACAGTGGCCTGAATAGGCTTGTTAGGTGAACAATAGTCTCAATAGGCTTATTAGGTGGACAACGGTCTAAGGTGCTGAAACCCATAAAGTATGAGTTGTTAGTTATGGCTTTGGTGGTGGAGGTGTGAAGTGTTTTTTTATTTGTCTGGGTATTATTGAAATCACTGTCTGATAAGTAGCAGATAGACTATGCCTGAGCCCCCCACCTCTGTTGAGAAAGGGATTTTCAATACTCACATGAATGGCTTCCCTGACTCCTCTCTCAAACCACCTCTCTTCTCTATTTAATATGTGTACCTCCTCATCTTTGAATGAGTGCCCTTTGTCCTTCAAGTAGAGGTGTACTTTTGACTCTGGTCCTGAGCTGTTGCCCCTCCTATGTTGGGCCATCCTCCTGTTGAATGGCTGTTTAGTTTCTCCAATGTAGAGGTCTGCACACTCCTCACTGCATTTGACCACATATACTATATTGCTTCTTTTGTGTTTCAGTGTCGGGTTTTTGGGATGGACAAGTCTCTGCCTTTGTTGGTAGGTTTGAAATAGACAGGGATGTGGTTTTTGCCAAAAATCATTTTAGGCTTTTTGGACACTCCATCCATGTAGGGAACGACCAGGTACTTCCTTCAGCTCTGGGTCTTAGGCTGATCCATTGTTCTTCTGGGTCGCAACTAGCTTTCCTCAGACTGATGGAGCTGTTTGGATGAGCAGTGAAACATTTCAGTCTCTTAAGAAAAGAAGTCCAGTTGCCGTGACTCAACTTCCAGATTCCAGTTTTTGGCAAATGACTATCTGCTGAGCATACATATTAACAAATGTAAATTTACTAATACAATCTCTTTAAATGTGTTTAAAATGTTTGTTTGTTTGTTTGTTTGCAGTTTAAGCAAGGCACTTCAGGTTTTGGAAGGAGAGTGGAGTATATGAAATAAATCATTGCTCACCACCTTAGGTTCATTCTTTGTTAGGTAAGGTATTTATTTATTTATTTATTTAGAATATTTTTACCTCACCTTTCTCCTTGGAAAAAGACCCAAGGTGGGACAATAATGAGGGAATATATACAGCCCAGAACATTTAATACATATTCAAATTAAGAACAGGGAATTAGAAGGACATCTTAGAATATTAAAACGTAACAGTAAAGCTACAAAGAGTACACCAAAAGAAAAAAAATTCCATTATGCAGGGTGGAAAGTAAACATGTAAACACTGGTGTTCTTATAAAATCAGTCAATGCAGTCATGTATGGTACAGTAATTCATATAAAAGTCACATAGTAGGTAGTCCCTCATTCGGGGAAAGCTTACCTGAAGAGGAAGGTCTTTGCCTACTTCTGGAAAGACAGCAGAGATGGGGCAGTCCCGACCTCCAGCAGGAGGGAGTTTCAAAGTCTGGGAGCAGCAAAAGAGAAGTCCCTTTAATGTGTTCTTCTGAGACACACCTGTGAAGGTGGCAGGATTGAGAGGAAGGCCTCTCCTGATGGCCTTCGCACCCAAGCTGGTTCACACCAGGAGATTCAATCTTTGAGGTATCTTGGATCCAGGCCATTTTGTGCTTTATAGGTTGTCAGCACCTTGAAAGGTGCCCGATATCTGATTGGCAGCCAGTGGAGCTGCTTTAGTAGGGATGTACCACTCCAATCAGCAATCTGGCCACTGTGTTCTGGACCTGCTGAAGTTTCTTGAGACCATCCATCAGTAGCCCCAGATAGAGCACATTATATTAGTCCAGTCGGAAGGTCACTAGGGCATGTGTCACGAGAACATTTCTCAAGAAATGGGCATAATCTGCATACTAGTTTTAATTTTGCAAATATACTCTTGTCTACAGCTGTGACCTGGACACCTAGGCTGAAGGATGAGTCCAGGAGAACCCCCAAGCTACTCACCTCTTTTTTCAACTGGGGAAGTAATCCCATCTAGGACAGGTTGCATCCCTATCCCTTGACCTCCCTTTTGGCTGACCAGAAGCAGCCCTGTCTTGTTTGAGTTTAGTTTCAGTTTGTTCTTCCTCTTCCAGTTCATTACCGAAGCTAAGTACTGATCTTAAGTTGAAATATCTTCCTTGGAATCCGGAGGTGACAAGAGGTAGAGTTGAGTGTCATCAGCATACTGGTGGTGACACTTCACCCCAAAACTCTGAATAATTTCCTCTAGTGGTTTCATATAGATGTTAAATAACATAGGAGACAGAACAGAACCCTGGGGGACTCCACAGGTCAGTGGCCGTGGTGTTGAACATGAGTCCCTAACACCATTTTCTGCATTCTCTCCTGCAGGAAGGATTGAAGCCTAGTAAATAAATAGACTGCCTCCACTTGATAATCCACATTTCTTGATGCCCTACACACCATCAGTATGTTGACTGGAGTCTGGCAGTCCAGTGTCTGGAAGGTTGACTGCCTGATTCATGATAAATCTTAGTTTGGGCAAGAGTTCATCATGACTGTAGCAAAAACATTACATTCTATAATTATTGGGAGTTTTATTGTGGACCTTTGCTGCTCATAGGGAAGATTTACAGTTCTTCCTATATACTGCATCTTTATAGAGCAGTAAAGTAAATAGAGCACCTCTATAGTCCTTCTATACATTCAACTGTTGAAAGATTTTTGAGGTCTGTGCTCTATTGAACTATAGAAGGTGGACACTGATATCGCAAGGTGCAGAGAATCCACCTTGGCTGACCAGAAGTCTATAGGTAGATAATTCAGAAGCACACGAAAGTCTCTTAAGTCTTCAGAATTCTTTAACACCAGCACCAGCACCAGCACCAGCACCAGCACCAGCACCAGCACCAGCACCAGCACTACCACCACCACCACCACCACCACCACCACCACCACCAACAACAACAACAACAACAACAACAACAACAACAACAACAACAACAACAACAACAACAACAACAACAACAACAACAACAACAGGTGAATAACTGCTGGATCACTCAGTGGTAAGGTATCTGGTTGCAAAGCCTGAGGTTGGGAGCTTGATTCCCCTCTGTGCCTTGAGTGGACTCATTGATCCATAGGGTCCCTTCCAGCTCTGCAATCCAAAGATGATAAAGATAAGGAGGATGAAATAACCTGTAAATTGGTATATTTGGTGACCTTATGCCTAGCTTTTTTATATAGAAGATATCAGTGTTGCTTGGCCTCGGCATTCCATCTGTTCATTTCTATATATTGGACCAATGCGGCAGAGGACAATCCTCAAAGGAGACTTATATCAATATATCAACAGAGTAAATGACCCCCAGCACCATGGTGTGGCTGGCAATATTGATTCAAATAGGAGGAAATAAACATCTGCTAAAATTACTTGGGAAGTTCATACCGGCACCGGTATATATAGTATATAAAACCACAAACCCATGCAACTGAGATATGGAAAATATCTGAAGAACTATAAGCATTCCCCTCATGTGACCAGGGTCTTAGTTACTCATGAGAAAAATATGCAAAACTGGAATGGAGCAGCAGGTGATTAATCTCCTTGAACAGTTTAGGTGACAATTGTCAAGATGTTTCTTTTTGTTGTCTTACAAGTATCAGATCTGAACTTGGGACAGTTTATACACTAACAGTAGGAAACCATTTTGCCTCTGACTTCTTGCCACAATGATAACATATATTATTTCTTCTGGATTTCTAGTCTGACACTCTTATCAGAACAGAAGGGATTTCCTTTAATATGTGCCTATTTTTTCCAGCTCATCTTTATTTCTACTATACTGAAATTTGCTCTGAGAATTATACTAATGGATGTTGCTTCTGGTTAACTGGCACATTAATAATGCTGTGTTACTCATTCTTACAATGTACGTTGCTATGACACATGTTTAATTCATCCAATTTGCATTCCTTAATCCGGTGTACTCAAGGCAATGAAGAGAAGTTCCCTATAGCCCCAGCATGCTATCTTCACAACAGTCTCATGAAGTGGTTTGAATAATGACTGGCCAAAGATTCTGAATCTCCAGAGATTTAGTTCATTGTTTTTGGGACTACACCACGATGGGTGTGCTCTCCCTCCCTCCCCCCTTGCACGCATTTTTGGTTATACAGTACTGTATAAGAGTTTATCTTTTTACTGTCACTCTACTTATGTACCAGATCATATCATGACATAGGGACTTCTTGTGAGATCGAAACGTTTCACTACTAGAGATGGGCACGACTCAGGAAAAAAACTTCGTTTTCGTTTTCTTTTTCGGCTAGGGTCCGAGTCGTTTCGTTTCCGTTTTCGCGAAAAATCGGAAAAAATTAGTCGTTTCGTTTTTCGTTTTTTTCGTTATCGTTATACTGTTTTTTGGGGGGGGTAGCGGGCTCCTGGAGGCACCTCTGTGGGGTGGGTGCCTCCGCCGGCCCGCTATAAAGGGGACAGCAGCAGCAGGCTCCAAGAGACCCCTCCAACATGGGGGTCTCCCATCCTCACCTGCTGCTGCTGCAAAATGGCATGCACAACCATATGGTTATGCATACCATTTGCAGGCAGTGAGACCAGTGAGAGTCATAGGGTCATACCTGCCCTACACAAGGCTCTTGTCTCGCACCTGCCATGTCCCACAAAGAAGGGAATCGTACTTGCGTGTAGTGCAATGCAAGTCGATCTGGCTATGGGCTAAGGTGGATTAGGGTTAGGGCTAGGGTTAGGCTAATGACGGGTAAGGTTATGGTGGGCTATTGGGTTGCACCTCTGGGTGCCTCTCTGACCCACTAAGAAGCCAGTCTGTGACGTATGGGTAAGGAGTCAAGGATTAGGGTTAGCGGGTTAGGGGGCTAGGGCAAGTTTTAGGGGGCTTTTTGGCACATCCCAGAAGTCTCAGTGGCCAAGTGGCCATGCGATTGGTGAGATGGCTCCAAAAATTTGCATGGTCGTCCCCTCCCACATGGCTGGCCAGGCCACTGGGCCAGCCCATCATTGCACACTGCGCAGGTGTAAAAATAAAATAAAATAAAATAAAATCAATGGAGGACACAGGAGGAGAGGAGAGACATTTTGTTGCAAGAAAAAAACCCACTGCTACTGTGAAAAATCTGGCAGTTCACATTTCCGCGTGTTTCTGTTGTGCTTGTGTGTTTTTGGAGCACGATTTCAAAAACAATATTGCATTCGCCGCCCCATTTTCGATCCCCCGCCCGCACCGCATGGCATGGCGACGAGGCGACTCGAGTCCGGCTGCCCAGGACGGGGGAAGCCGGGACACCCCCCTCCAGACCAGAAACCCCCCTCCGGTAGGTGCCCTGAGTGAGTGCCCTTAGTCAAGCGGGCATTTTCCGCCTGCTTTTTGGCCCGGGAATGGGTGGGGGGAGAGTTTTAAAGTTTTTTCCTGCGCCGTCCGTGCCGCTTGTGTTTGCGGCGGCCGTCGGCGTCTCGGCGAGAGTGGGCTTTTTGCGAGCCTGCGGCGACGAGTCCCACCAGACCAGAGCAGCCCAGGACGGAGGAGGGGGGGAGGCCGGGCGGGGACCTCCAGAAACCACCCCTCTGGTAGGTGCCCTGAGGCACGGCAGGCATTTTTCCGCCTGCTTTTTGGCCGGGAACCGGGCTTTTTAACTTTTAAAAACTTTTTTTTCTGTGCCGCTTGGCATCGCGCGTGATCGCGCGATGCAAGTAACGAGCACGACAAATCAGACCAAATTGTTCGTTCGTCGGTTCGAGCTCGAAGTCTGGCGGAGTAATTCCCGTTTCCGTTTCCGTAGAGTAACGGAAACGAGTAACGGAAACGGAAACGGAAATACCGCTAAGTCGTGCCCATCTCTATTCACTACTCATCCAAGTAGCCTTGTCAGTTGGAGGAAAGTTGATACAAGGCTTCCAATTCACCTGGGTTTCACACCAAACTGATTTGAATAGGCTTGTCAGATGTACAATGATCTGGGGTATGTGAAAATCCCACCCATGCAGCCTTTCCCAACACCCATTAAGTATGGGTTGTTATCAGTGGCCTTCCTGTTGGAGGTGTGAAGTGCTTCTGATTTGTCTGGGGATGAATGAAGGGGGAGCGTGATAAGTCCCCCACCCCTATTTGGAGAGAGATTTTCAATATACACATGAATGGCTTCCCTGACTTCTCCCTCAAACCACCTATTCTTCTCTGTCTAATAAGTGTACATCCTCATCTTTTTATGTCCTTTGTCCTTCAAATTAAGGTACACCACTGATTCTGGTTCTGAGCTGTTGCCTCTCCTGTCTTGGGCCATCCTCCTGTTTAGTGGTTGTTTGGTTTCTCCAATGTAGAGCTCTGCACACTCCTCACTGCACTGGACTGCATATACTATATTGCTCCTATATTTTGATGTCTGGTCTTTTGGGTGGACAATTTTCCTGCTTTAGTGTGCTTGTAAGTTTGAAGTGAATGGATATGTGATGTTTGCCAAAAACCCTTTTAAGCTTGTCAGACACTCCAGCCATCTAAGTAATGAGCAGGTTCTTCCATCATTTCTGGGTCTCAGGCTGAACTATTGTTCTTCTGGGTCAAGACACTGCCTTGTTGAAGGCCCACATTGGATATCCACAGACCTTAAGTCCTGTCTTCAGATGCCTTTCCTTCTTCTTGCCTTCTGTGGAAGTGGGGATGCTCTCCGCTTTGTGGTTTAGAGTCCTGATGACTCCTACTTTGTGTTGTAATGGGTGATGCGAGTCAAACAATAGGTACTAATCAGTCTCTCTGTGTGTAGATTCTTGTAAACCTCTATTCCTAAGCCATGGTTGAACTGAATACCTGGCGGAGCAGATCTTCCAAAGGTCAACTGAGACCCGGCCCACCAGAACATTGTGGATATTCTCACTTTGGTTGGCCATGCCTAGTGAGGCCCCGGAATTGATCACATGAAACTGGGCCTTATCTGTGGCTGGCCCCACGCTTTGGAACAATCTGCCAAATGACATTTGCCTAACAGTCCCTGCTGGCCTTCAAAAAAGCGCTTAAGACCTTGCTTTTTAGAGAGGCATTTGGCAACTATTTATTTGTTTTGTTTTGTTGTTTTTATTGTTGTTTTCTTTTGGATGATGTGTTTGTTCTTCAATATTTGATATTTTTATTGATAAATCTGATTGTTTTAACTGCCCAGAGTTCCTTTAGGAAGATGGGCAGTATAGAAATAAATAAAGAAATAAATAAATATGGTTGAGTCCTATGATAAGTGCACAATCCAGAAAAGCCAGCCAGTTGTCTTGGGTGTCTTCCCAAGTGAACTTGATACTTGGGTCCAATGCAGTGATGTGATCTGTAAAGGCCTGCACTTCCTGAGTCTTCAATTTTACCCAGGTGTCATCTCCATATCTGAACAAGTGGGTTATATCATCCCTGAGAAGATGCTGACTGCTTCTTCTCCACTACTTCCATGTATGGGTTGGCTACAATGGGTAAAATAGCGGAACCCATGGCACAACCATGCTTCTGTCTATAAAAGTCCCCTCTCTAAGTGAAAACAGAATAAACTATAAATAAGAGGCCTTGCTCCAACTTCCCTCAGACTGAAGAAGCTACTTGGATTAGTAATGAAACATTTCAATTTTACAAGAAAATAAGTTCAGTTCCCATGATTCAGCTTCCAGAAAATCTCACATGGTTAACTGCGAATCTTCACAAACTTATGGATCAGATATTACTCAAATATATTTGGGACCTGGAAATGCTGCCAGCACTACCATTTTATACAGTCTTTCCATTTTCATGAAATCAGATTTCATGGGAATCCTGTGCCTAAATCCCAAAGGGAAATTAAGACTAATCACTAAACAAAGCAAGCTAATTTGTGTAATCCCAGAAATAAAAGAAACTGACACCCTGATATGCAGATGCTCACATTAGTTCTAATTTCCCCTCTTAGAGTCATGATAGTGTCTGTTTGGGGCCTAAACTGCTTGTGTCTACTTGTCCTTGTTTCTGATAAGGGCTCTGGGCTGAAATCCAATATGCAGACATTGTTGTCCCGTTCTAACACCGTTTCTGGTAAGTTTTATTCGAGAACTGAACAACAAAGAATACAGATATAAGGTATATTTCCAGAAACATCCTCAGCACAATCTTTAATTTAGCTTATGTCTGTGAATATTCTCAGTCATCCAGGTGAGTTTATCTGGAAGTTGAGTCATGGCAACTGGAATTCTTTTTCTTGAGTGATTGAAACGTTTCACTGCTCATCCAAACAGCTTCATCAGTCTCATCTCAGTTTAGATGAGCAGTGAAACATTTCAATCTCTCAAGAAAAATAAGTCCAGTTGGCATGACTCAACTTCCAGATCAATTTAGCTTCATTCTCAGTGTTGGGAAATAATTGCAACTAGGGTCTGCCCTTGGCCTCTGTTCAGGCCCTGAAAAAAGTCTAATAGTCTATCCTTTCCTCTCCTCAATGCCTGGAAAGGAGAGAGGACAAGAGACAGAAGCATATTGTGCTGACTAGCAGAAAATAATTTTGTGGCATGGAATTTACTTGTTAAAATGTTACAGTAGACTTTTAGGCCACCTTTATGCCAGGAGTTTAAGGAGACAGCAGCATTTGAAAGCCATTATGGTGACATAAATTTCAAATCAGTGTAAACACCATTGGAATTGGGGCTTTAGCTATTCTGTAAAACATGGTGTACTATGTTTGCAATATTTAACCATAAAATTTACAGCCTTGCTATCTGTGAGCTGAACTGAAAACAAACACTCATACAGGTGGAGCGTGCCATCTGTTTACATATAAACAACTGGCCTAATCCAGCCCTCAGGCAATTGCCATAAAGAGAGGATGGGAGAGGCTGTTCATTCTAAGAAACCAATCACCTCAGGCAAAAATTAATTTGTTCAGGCCAGCTGCAAGCATGGGAGAAGGCCTAGGAGGAATCAACTGCATAATACCGTACCAAGGAGGCTAGGTGTTGCCTTGGTATGAACATATGGGTTTCTGAACAACAGAAGCCCAAAATATGAGCCTGCTTAAGATGGCATAAACTCTATGTTTATGGTAACATGACAATGAATCATCATATCTTCAGGATGGACAAGGGGCATTCTACAGCAGGTGCTTTCCAGGCCAATAGTACATTTACTCTATGCTCTTGCAAAAGAAAGCAACAGTTTTGGATCATTTGCTTCAGTTGGTTTGTATTGAAAGATCTCCAAAATGGTAGCATCTAGAATCACAAAATTTAGCATGGATGCTAGTGGTTTCCTAACTTGAAGAACTGGGCTGGGTACTTCTCAAAATCAGTTTACCTGAAGCTCAGAACAGTTCACTTTCTCCAGTTCGGTACATTGGTAACCAGCTTTTATTCCCACCTAATCATAGTCTTTTGCTGGACTCCTGTGTTAAACGGGCATTAACTATATGAGTATACCTGAGAGAGAGAGAGAGAGAGAGAGAGAGAAGTGTGAAAACAGGCAAGGAAGTTTGTTTGTTTTAAAAAAATTACCGCACCTTTCTCCTTGAAAAGAATCCAAGGCGCCTTACAACACTGAAGACTGCATACAGAGTCTGAGACAACCAGTGTAGAACAGTTATCAAGCACATTAGAGACAAACTTCAATGCTAGAACTAAGATTTAGAGGAACCATCGTTCATCATTAAGAAGGCAATATTAAAGCTAACAACAATAAGCAAACAAATAAAAGAGAAAAGGGTGAAAATGGCACTCTGAGGATAGAAAATTGAAGTGAAACAACACGTACAGTACAACAAATTCAGTCTAAACAGTAGTACATAAAAAGGTAAAGGTTCCCCTCACATTTGCTTGCTAGTTGTGTCCAACTCTAGGGGCGGTGGTCATCTCCATTTTTAAGCCAAAGAGGCAGTGTTGTGCAGGTCTGTGGCCATGTGGCGGGCATAGCTAAACGTATTTCTGCACATGGAACACTGTTTGCATTTCTGCTTCTTACAGCAGTGCCTATGTATTTACTTGTATTTACATGCTTTTGAACTGTTAAGTTGGCAGGAGCTGGGGTTAACAGAGGGAGCTTACTGTGCTGAGTGGGACCTAGGATTCGAACCACTGAGCTGTTTGACTTTCCAGCCGACAGTTTTAGTGCTCTAGCCCGCTGAGCCACCACACCCTAGTAGTACATAACAGTCCATCTAATAGTCACCTAACAGGTAGTCAGTCACTCAGGGAAAGCTTGCCTAAAGGGAAATGTGTTCGCCGGCTTGCGGAAAGACAGCAACTATGGTGCAAGTCTGGCCTCCCATGGCAGGGAGTTCAAAAGTCTGGGAGCAGCAACAGTGGAGGCTCTTTCTTCCTGTGTTCTCACCAGAAACACCTGTAAAGGTGACAGGGTGGAGAAAAAGGCTACCGTCTTGTGCTCACTACCATTCGCAAAGTGATAGTATGCATGGGAAACCCGCACTGAAGGGCGCGGCTGTTTTTCAACATGTGCAAATGGTAGGGAGCTTCTTCATTTTCAAATACCATGTCCTTGTAGAACGTTGGCGATCAGTAGCATGATCTGTTTTTTATCTAAAGCTATTCTAAATAAAGAAGCTTTGCTCACTCTGAACCATTGGCTTACATTCTTAAGCCAGAATGGTCTTCTACACCCCGGGCCATGCTTCCCATCTATTTTTCTTTGAAGAAGAACCGGCAGCAGATGACTCTAGCTGTCCAAGGTATCTTCAGAATTCGTCTGTATGTCCACATTTCAAATGCTTCCAGCTTCCAACAGAAAAATGATGGGGAGCACAGGAAAGTATCCAGTAACACTAAAATAAATAGGTACGACTGCATCATAGTGACCTTGGTCTGGTTCTTGAAAATAGTTTTGGCAGAAGATTCATGTTACCAATTCAGTTGGTTACACAAGAGAAATTGAACATTGGATAAGTCACACAAACTGACTAAGAAATGTGTTTGGTTTTACATGTAAAAGGAAAATTTACCATAGGTAGGGACAGAAGGTGTAAGAGCTGTAGCCATGTGGACTACAATATCTCTCCTATCTGGAATAAAAACATTGGCTATACTGTTTGCTAGTCTTACCAGGCTGTCACTGGTTGTTTGCTTGGTTTTTTTGTTTTTTTGATTTTCAGTGTGCAGTGTCAAATAGCAGGAAGGAGTAGATGAATAAAGGAATTATTCTGGGAACTTCACATAATGCCACTATTACATTTTTTTAAACAGACATGTTCCATTCTTAGCATATACAGACCCAGTCTCGTGTTGCTTCACAAATCTTGTATTTCTCTAATGATGTTAGATGCACTTTGAGGATCTAGGGCAGGCAGGGGCAATTTATGGCTCTTCAGATATTGCTGAGACATAATTCTCCCACCCCACACCATGGTGGTGCTGGTTGCTGTACTTATGGCACTTGCCCATTCCCGATTGATCATCATGCTGTCATTGATGATGTGACATTCACGTCGGAAAATCCTTGAAAATTATTTTTATTCCTTGGATTTTACTCCTAAAGAAATATTGCTGATGCAGCAAATAGAGGTTTCTGTGATGTGTAGTTCTTTTAAAAACTTAATCAATCCCTGCAGTAAATAACATAAAATTGGAGGTTTATGGTGTTTGAGCTTCACCAGTGACTTGTGCGGTCAGGGCGTGAATCTGTTGCTGTAATTAAAATGAATGGTTTTCAGTGATGAGTTTTGAATTGTGCACTGCAGGAGGGGTTGTACATGGGTGTGTCGGAGAGGGCACAAGGGGGGATAACCAGATTCTTCTTTTACTGAATACATGCAAACACAGTTTTAGCAGGGGTTGTTGTGCACTTATATTATACCATTAATTCCACTTTGCAATTCGGACTGGCCTCCTGAAAAAGAAATATACTGGGGTTTTGTGATGAGGTGGTTGGCAATGACAGAACAGCTTCCTCAAAAGGCAGCTTCCTTCAATCTCTGCTGGCCCTGTTCTGCAAGCCTGCAGTTTTAGAGAAAAGAAATGTTAGGCATGCTCTGGGATAAGTGCTCAGCTCAGCGGTGAATTTGCAGGATGTCCTGGCCTGGGTAAAAATGAACACCCACCCAAAGCCTTAGCTCTAGAGCCAGGAGGAGGGGAAAGTGCAGCCTTCAGACATTGTTGGAGTCTAGGTCCTACCATTCCTTACTGTTGCCTATGCTGTCTAGGGCTGATGGGACCTGTAGTCCAACAATATTTCGGCACTCATATCCCTGAGAAATTAAAACAAAGCAGAACAAAAAAATAAATAAAACAGATGGTACCTGAGATGTTACAAAAATGCTGAGTTGTATGATCCCATTTTAACCAGAAATATTTTTGTTAGTATGCTGGAAATCAAATTTCATAACAAGAAACATTTATTAATGCATATACTAACTATAGCTAGGATTTCTCTAGCTAAATACTGGAAAACAAAGGAATTACAAGAGCGTTGAGAGCTATTGAACAGATACTTAGGAACTGCAGAGATGGACATTTTGTTGGAACTGCTTAGAGAAAAACATCTACAGAAGGCAAGATAACGTTGGAGACCTCTATATGCTTATTATGAGAAAGAAGCCGGCAAGTGACTTGATTTCTAGCAGACTGAACCTAGAAGTAGACTTTGTATCAAGATTGGTAATGATGTGAGGTTTCATGTAATGTTTCCTTTTTATCTAAAGATCCCGCCTCCCTTTCTCTTAATCCCTGATGTGGAAAAACAAAAACTAAAAGAAAAGAAAAGAAAATATTGTTTGCGTGTTTGTCCAGCACATTCCGCTTTTTTTTTGCTTTTTTTTGGCATCCCATTTTACTAAGAAGTCCCTGAATCTTTCCGTTCCTTTCCAGGTTTTGCCTAATCCCTAAAGGTTTCTCTTTTGGTTTTATTCTTAGTTTCTTATTTCATTAGGAAGGTATGTTGACTTTTTTATTTTTTAAATTCTATTTATTTGTTTTTTGATATAGAGCTGTGCTTCTTAAGACTTCAATCTGCCAGAACGGGATCCTTAACAACTACATTTCTTTATGTGCTTCCTTAGATCGTATTGAATTGCTTGGGGGCAAACTCCATAGGCATGGCATCATCCTGTAAAAGGTTTGTGTTGTGAATGTACCTTTGCCGGGGTTCATTCTCTGATAATCTCTGATATCTGGTGTCTTTATCTCTGATGACTACATAGCAGTGGTTCATACAAGAAGCTCAACATTTTACAAAATGACCAGGGTCTTCATCATTTGATTGCCCTCTGCTGGTAGTGAATTAAAAACAAACCCTCAGTTCTCTATATGCATGTAAGAGGTACCATATTGTTTTTTTCAGGCCTCATCCCAAAGCAGTACGATATACAAGGTTTCTGGTACAGTTCTGCTATGCTAAGGAAAGGGATAATTGTTAGAGTTATTTTTTTATACTAATTTTAAGAGCTGCCCCCCCCCAAGAATTCTTTGGCTATTACATTTTTGAAAAGTAACATAATCAAGGCTTGTTTGAAATAAGACTTGCTCTTGCATTCTGGGTATCCAAATCATGGGAAAATTCCTAACTGGTGAAGAAATCAAATGTTAAAACTGGAAAAAATATTGACTTGAATACTGTTTGGGTTGTTGTCTGCAGTCAGCACAACATATACCACTGCTAGAATGGATGCCAAGGATGGAGTTTTCAGATTTCTTAGACTACAAATTCCATAATTCTTCATTCTGAGGATTCTACCTGACAAGACACTTTATGGACACCTAAATATGGATCACCTGAGAAAAGGGTATCAACTGAAAGACTTTTAGGGTGTCCTAGGTCCCCCCCTGTGTGTGTGTGTTGTGTCTAGAGATGGGCACGACTAGGGAAAATGACGTTTTCGAGTTGTCGTGTGTCGGAGGCAGCCCGTGTCGGCTCGTTTCCGTTTTTCGCGAAACTTCGCAAAAAATAGTTGTTTCGTTTTTTGTTTTTTCGTCTGTCGTTATACTGGTTTAGGGGGGTAGCGGGCTCCTGGAGGCACCACTTTTGGGGGGTGGGTACCTCCGCTGGCCCGCTATAAAGGGAAGCAGGCTCCTGGAGGCGCCCGTGGGTGCCTCCTATCCTCACCCGCTAGGAAGGGGAAGCAGGCTCCTGCAGACCCCTCATGGCATGGGGGTCTCCTCTCCTCACCTGCTGCTGCAAAAGGGCATGCATAGCCATATGGATATGCATACCAAGTTGCATGCAGAGACACAGCAGACTGGCAGAGGCACCCCTCTTTTTGGGGTGCCTTCCCTGCATCAGTCAGGAGGACTCGGGGGCATGGTTTGCAGCATGGCACACATGCTGCCGAGCCGAGCCTGCAGGAGTCACCCAGAGCCACAAGTGGCGGACTGGCAGACTCTCTGCACTCGCTGTGTCTCACTAAGAAGGGAATTGTACTTGCGTGTAGTGCAATGCAAGTACAGATCTGGCTTAGGCAACAGGGTTGGCGCAAGGGCTAGGGTTAGGCTAGTTACTGGTGAGGTTAGGGTGAGTATTGGGGTGCACCTCTGGGTGCCTCTCTGACCCACTAAGAGGACAGTGTACTGTGGCGTATGGGTAAGGAATCAAGGATTAGGGTTAGGGTTAGGGGGCTAGGGCAGGGTTTAGTGGGCTTTTTGGCACATCCCAGAAGTCTCAGTGGCCAAGTGGCCATGTGATTGGTGGGATGGCTCCAAAAATTTGCATGGTCCACTCCCACATGGCCACTTGGCCAGCCCATCATTGTGCAGGTGTAAATAAAATAAAATAAAATAAAATCAATGGAGAGAGGACAGGGGAGCCGGAGGAGACATTTTGTTGCAAGAAAAACCCACTGCTGCTACTGTAAAAATTCTGGCAGCAGCATAGCAATTTTCGCATGTGGTGCTTATGAGTTTTTGGACCATGATTTCAAAAAAGATATTGCGGTCACTGCCCCATTTTGGATCCCCCGCCCGCACCGCATGGCATGGCGTGGCAACTTGAGTCCGGCTGCCCAGGACAGGAGAGGGGGGAGGCCGGGACACCCCCCCCCCCCAGAAACCACCCCTCTGGTAGGTGCAGTACTGCAGTGCACACAGGCATATTTCCACCTGCTTTTTGGCCCGGGAATGGGGGGGAGTTTAAAACTTTTTTTCTGTGCCGCTTCCGCTTTTGCGGCGGCCGGCGGCGAGACTCCCCTCCGCCATTGCTGGTGCGAGCCTGTGGCGGCGAGTCCCACAGAGCAGCCCAGGACAGGACAGGAGGAGAGGGGGGAGGCCGGGACCCCCCCCAGAAACCACCTCTCTGGTAGTTGCACTACTGCATTGCACAGGCATATTTCCGTCTGCTTTTTGGCCCGGGAATGGGGGGGGTGTTTAAAACTTTTTTTCTGTGCCGCTTCCGCTTTTGCGGCAGCCGGCGGTGAGACTCCCCCCCACCGTTGCTGGTGCGAGCCTGTGGCGGCGAGTCCCACAGAGCAGCCCAGGA
>JAHTLZ010000010.1:43103325-43127838 GCA_023846285.1 Phrynocephalus versicolor
TCTCTCTCTCTCTCTCTCTCTCTCTCTCTCTCTCTCTCTCTCTCTCTGTGTGTGTGTGTGCGTGTGTGTGTGTGTGTGTGTGTGTGTGTGTGTGTGTGTGTGTGTGAGAGAGAGAGAGAGAGAGAGAGAGAGAGAGTTCCTGGGTACATGTGGAACAGTTTTTTGTCTTGCAAAGCATTCCATAGGAAATTTTGGGTCATGCAAAGCATGCCTGTTCCCGGAAATGTTTTTCCTTCTACACGTTTTTTGTCTTAGGAGGCATTTGTCTTAAGTCAGACATACAATTGGCCTTAAAACAACCCAATGACATTAAAGGTGGGTAGTAGTGCTGCCATACTGGAATTCATTAACCTCAAGCCAAAACCCTGCAATTTTCTGATGGATAATGAACCAGAAAAAAAAGAGAGAAGGGGGGGGAGAAAAAAAAGGGAAAGAAAAGGGGAAACAAAGGAGGAAAGGGAGAGGGAGAGGGGGAGAGAGAGATGAGCTGGTGTGCTTCATCTGTTGTTCATCATTCTGATGTTGCCGCAGATGTCCCAGGAGCCGGACTAAGAGAGGTCGAGTCATCTTGAATATTCCATGCTTTCAGAAGGTGCTGGCCTTCCTCCAGGGAGTAAATTGTGTGCTGAATAGAACCTTTCCAAACTTTCAAAAAAAGGGGATGACCCCAAAAGTAGCGAAAAATTGTGTTTCTGTAGTATTGTTGTTACTGGTTTCATCGATTTTCGCCATTCTTCCTCAATAATAGTTAATGATGGAATGACCGAACAAATTACCCTAGGCCGGGGAACTAGACAAGGATGTCCTCTCTCTCCAGTTCTCATTTGTATTGTTATAGAACTCTTGGCAAATGCTATAAGGGATGACGAATCCATTAAAGGTATTGGGAAAGATGGGCTAACCAAAATTAGCCTATTTGCGGATGATGCCCTACTGACAGTTTTAGACCCAATAGAGAATATGCAATACTCCCAATAGACAGTAAAAATTCATCGAGAAGAATTTGGGGAAATTACTGGATTGGCAAAAATCAGAAAGTTTATTGTTTAATTATGGAAGAGAAGATCTTAAGATAATTGAAAACTTTGGGCTGAAATCCGGAAAAAGTATTAAATATTTAGGATTAGAATTCTATAAGGAGTTTACTAAGACTAAGGAAAAATATTTTAAAATTAAAAGAAGAGATGAAAAATAGAATACAAAGTTATACTAAATCGAACTTATCTTGGTTTGGTAGAATAGCATTGGTAAAAATGAAGATACTGCCAAAAATCAATTTTATCTTTAGAATGTTACCTGTTCAGTTTTTAGAAAAGGATCTTAAAACTCTCCAAGACATGATAAATAGGTACTGTAATGGTGGGAAAAAATCAAGAATAAATAAAAGTTTGTGGTATAGATCCCAAAAAGAAGGAGGATTGGGTATACCCAATCTAAGAAATTATTACATAGCTAATCAAATTAGTTGTTTGGGGGAAATTTTATTCAAACCGGAGAAGGTAATATGGTGGGAGCAGGAGTCATTGGATATAAAGGGGGAAATAAATAAAATTTTGTTTAGTGATTTTAAAAATAAGGTAAAGATTGAGAATCCCCTCATGAGTGGTTTAATGACTACATGGAGAACATATAGAAAAAATTTATCACCAAAGGGTTCCCCATTATGTTTAGTAACAGACTTGGAAAATTTCCCTACAAACTTGAAGCACTATTTAGGGTTATTTAAAGCTAAGAAAATAGCTAGATTAAAAGACTGGTTGGCCAAAATTAGAACAATCCAGGATATAAAAAAACATTCTGCAATCTAGTGATTTAATATGGATAAACTATATCCAGTTAGGAAAATGGACAAAGGACTGGGTCAGAAGAAACAGTCAACTTAGAGAATGTACAAAGTATGAACAGTTTTTATTATCGCTTGAATCTGACCAGGATAATATAGAGAAAGGATTAGTACATAAAATATACAAAATAATAAGGGACTCATTGGAAGTGAAGGAGTTAGATTCTCTGAGAGAGGTCAGGAAACAATATCTTAATGTAGAGATAAAAAAAAAGAAGACTGGGCGAAAATCTGGAATATGAGAATCTTGAGATCATTATCGGTTAGGATAAAAGAAAATTATTTTAAATTGGTTTCTAGATGGTACTTGACACCAATTAGGTTGAATAGAATGAATGCTGAATACTCTAAGATGTGCTGGAAATGTGAAAAAAAGATAGGTACATATATGCATCTCTGGTGGGAATGTGAAATAGTTCAAAAGTTTTGGAAAAGGGTTTTCCTAGAGCTAAGTGACATGATTAAAGTAGATATTGATTGTAATCCAGAAACAGCACTGTTATAATTGTTAACTAGTAAAGATTATGATGTTACAATAAAGGAACTAATAGCAAATCATATGATAGCTGCCAGATAATTATTGCAAGAAACTGGAAATCTAAACTAGATCTCAAGATGGAGGATTGGTATAACGAGCTTTGGGATATAGCCATAAATGATAAATTGTCTTGTAGTTTAAAAGTTAAACGAGGAGAAATGAAAAAAGACATTTTTTTATGACATTTGGGGAAAATTTATAAACTTTGTATTAGTAGAAGGGAAGGGGAAAGAGCCGACAAATATTTCAAGACAGTCCTGGAGAAGAGGACTTTAAGAAGAATATTAGAACAACAGATGTTGGAGTAATAAAGAAGAACTCATGGAAGAAATGGATGGGCCCGGGGGTGGGGATGCACTTGTATTGTTATTTGTTTGTATGTCTTAATTATTAGAAATAAAATTTATTAAAAAATAAACCAGAAAATACACATTTCAGAAGGTTTAGTAGAGTACATGTGACGGACCTTTGCCATATTCTAGCTCACATGGAGAAATCTTACACATCTTTATACAATCTTAAATCACAATGCTACAGACTCTCTTTGTCACAGCATTTCCATACGAGGAAGCCAACAGCAGAGAGAATGGAGCTAGAGTGATCTCTCCAAAGTGTGTGATACGCAAACACTTTGAAACATGTGAATAAGACTACTGACAATGAAAAGCAATGTTGATAGTTTGTCAGCCTTGTCCAGGCTATGTACATAGTCATTAATATCTTTTGGTAACTGATCGTTGCATTTTACAATCTTTTTTTTTTGTTCCAGCCAATCCCCTGGGCCTTTGGGAGTGGGAGGAAATGATTTATTGCACAGTCCAGAAAACTGACTGCACATACTTCTACAACACCTCTTCTCTTCACTGAGTCTACAACCTCCATCTTGCAGCTACAGAAAGATATGACAATCAGGCTAGGTTTCAGGATGTCTTTGTGTATATATATATATTTTGAAGCATAGCCTTATTAAGGTGACTGACAAGTAATCCTGGAGAGTGCCACTTAACATTTTAACTTTGGTCGCATTTTAGTTGTGCTAATATAGGGCACTGCCAACTCTGATTAAAAGTATTCTAGTTTGCCACAATATTTTTAACCAAGCAGGAGCCTTCACAATTTAACTTGGTTTTTGTTGTTGTGAAACTTGGTATTTTCTTCACCTTCCAGAATAGCCAACTCAAAAAAAGAAAATAAATGGGCATGTTTAGGATTCAGGAATCTCTCTAATAATCCCTTTTAAAGCTCCAAATTAGAGTGTACAGGTTATGAAAGGAAATATGACCAAGAAAACAGCCTTGGCATTTAAAACAAATGATAGGCCAACCACCGGAGATTCATACAATGAAAGGGACACATGTTTCAAAGTTTCTGACCAACTTTGGCCACTCTATCAGGGTTGCTTTGAAATCCATTGGACTCAGCTTTTAATTATTGGGCTGGCTATCATAGTGAATGTCTTCCTTGACATTTGTTAACAACTTCAAATACAAAGGATACATTAGAAACATTAAACTTGTGTTTTTAAAGACAAATTCTTCCGAAATGAAAATCCCTTTTGTGGGATGATTCAGTTCACTTTGTCAAGCTGAATGTTTAAAGGGTCCCTTCTTTTTCAGTTTAGTTCTCCATCCGTTGTACAAAGATACTTGAAAAAGTATAGTTTCTACTTGCAACAATTTATTTTTGACAAATGTACCACATTACCTAGGTCCACAAGCAAAGTTCGGCAGTCAAAAGCTTTGATGGCTTCAAACTTTTTGGTCACTGGCAAATTCCTAGTGTAGTGCTTCTGGAAATGAAGGATTAGCCAGGTATACATCATTGCCTGTGTGTAATCACAATTTTCCCACTTTTGGGGAGGTTTTTGTCTCCAAGCTCCAAGATAGCAAAGAAAGCAAGATTTTGGAACATTGTCCTCCCTCAAAGTATTTGGGCAACTGTCTGGATTACAGATGGGCAAGAAATGAATTTTTAATTCATTTCATTATTTGTTATTCATTTCATTATGGAATGAAATGAATAACGAACAGGTCCATCAAAGAAAAATGAAATGAAACAAAATGGAAATTTCCATTTCATTCGCTACATTTTTTGTTTTCCCATAGGAATGCATTGAAGCAATGCATTCCTATGGGAAAAAGCCAGAGGTCCCCCCTCCCAATGTGGGGGAAACCGTAGGCTTTTCTCCCCCAACCAAAGCCATCGCTGATTAGCTGAAGCACGGGGCTTCGGCAGAAAAAACATTTTAAAAGCCCACCCTTTCCCCCACTTGATTGGGTATGATTAGGTGGGGGAATAAAAAACAGCTGGTAGGCATGAGAATTTTTTTTTTTTAAAAATAAAAAATGCACCAACCCGGCCCACAGGCCAGCTGGTCAGCACGATAAGTGAAAAATAATAATTAAAAAAAATGCTCTGACCTGGCTTGTGGGCTGGCTAGTTGGTGCAACCAAAAATAATAATATATATATATATATATATTAAAAAACATGCCAACCTGCCCCTGGGCCAGCTGGTCATCGTGAGTTTAAAAAATAAAATAAAATAAAATAAAATAAAATAAAATAAAATAAAATAAAATAAATAAATGTGCTGACCTGTCCCACAGGCCTGCTGGTCGGTACGAGAAAAAGAAAATTAAAAAATGTGCCAACCTGCCCTACTGGGGCAGCTGGCTGGTGTGAGTTTAATTTTTTTTTAAATTAAAAATTAATAAATGTGCCGACCTGGCCCGTGGGCCAGATGGTTGGCATGATAAGGGGGGGGGGGATAACCTGCCGCATGGGCCAGCTGGTCAGTGTGATAAGGAGAAAATAATAATAATTAAAAACAAAACCACCGACCCGGCCCGTGGGCCAGCTGTTCGGTGTGTTATGAAAAATAAAATAAATTAAAAAACCATGCCACCCTGGGCCCCATCAGCTGGTTGGCATGAGTTTGAATAATAATAATAATTGAAAATTAAAAAATGTGCCGACCCAGCCCGTGGGCCAGCTGGTCAGCACAATAAGGGGAAATACAAAAAATTAAAAATTGTGCCAACCTGCTTGTCGGCACAATAAGTGAAAAAATAAAGTGAAAAAATGGAGGGGGGAAATGCCAACCCAGCCCGTGGGCCAGCTTGTCAGCATGGTAAGTGAAAAAATAAATTTAAAAAACCATTGACCCAGGCTGTGGGACAGCTGGTCAGCACGATAAGTGAAAAAGAAATGAAAAATGAAAAAAATGCATCTTGTTCCCTTATTGTATCAACCAGTTGGCCCGTGGACTGAGTTGGCACAATTTTTAATTTTTAATTTAATTTAATTCATTTCTTGTGGCGCTAGAAAAATAAAATAAAAAACATACCAACCTGCCCCCCTGGCCAGCTGGTCAGTACAAGTTTAAAGAAAAAAAACCAAACACAACAAATGAAAAACGAGATGATTTTTGTTAAAAAATATATCCAAAAACAAATTTAAAAAGTGAAAACAAAACAAAATGCCATTTTGGCATTTTGTGCCCATCTCTACTCTGTATCAAAACCTAAGCTGCAAAATCTAAGCTGCTGCTGTTGCTGCTGCTGCTGCTGCTGCTGCTGCTGCTACTACTGCTGCTGCTACTACTACTACAAAATAAAAGAAAAACCCACAATAAATTATCTAAACATCAAACAGAAAGTCAAACAGAAGAATAATCTGCTGAAATGGGGCAGGACAGATTGACTGTGGAGAAATTAAATCCATGCAGCATTTATATGAATATTATTTATTCCCCTCACATGTACAAAAGAAAATATAACAAAGGATTGAGATACTTGTGAAGTAGCCTGCTTCTCATCAAAAATAGTCTAACTATCTCAACGGTTTAATTTGATTTCATTTTCATTATATTTAATGTTCTTCCATAACTTTAAATTGTGCAATGTTCTGATATGTATAAAGAAGGAAAGAATAATGTATTCTCGATGGCTTTCAGAGAATACATTAGTTCTCTGAGCTCCTTGCCCTCTGAGGATGCCAGCCACAGACTCTGGCGAAACACCAGGAAGAAAAACTTCCAGAACACGGCCAAACAGCCGGAAAAACTCATGACATCTAAAAGAAAGATTACTTCATGTGTGGCAGTAAAGCTTGTCTCAAACTTGGCCTTAAATAAAATCAGTTAAAACTGGCAACCTTAAGCCAAATGTAATAATAAACTGGAATAGTTGAGAAAAGAAACGAATGGTTCCAGTTTCCTTGCAGGTGCTGCATCAATAAAAGGCAACATGTTTGTAAACATCAAAACCAAGTCAATTTTTTTAAAAAATAGCCTGACTAGTTATTCAGTATATGATTCATATTAAAATGTAGAAAGGTGCTTCCACTGAATTAGGCCATTTGACCATCTTGCCCAATCACATCTGATTGGCAGGCATTTTCTATAATTCATTTTCTTTAGATCTGTCTAGAGATCCTTGTGGTGATCTTTCATTTAAGCACTATCCAGGTTCAACCCCGCTCTCCTTCCAAAATAGGAAAAGATAAAATGTGTTCAGCAGCATGCTCAAACATGTAATATTCCTTAGAAAATGCAGCCACTTTCTTATCCTGTTGTTATCTTTTTTAAATTTTTTAAATAGACTTTACCTTTACTTTAAATGACTTTAACTTTTAGAGAAAAATCCAAACCTAGCTTGCAATTATAAATAAATCATTCTTGGAGAACACTAGCCCTGGAGCCAAAAACAAAATGAGGAGTGTCTTCTCTCTCTCTCTCTTTCTGTCTCTTTCTGTAATTCATATATATATATAATTCAAACACAAAGTTAAAAGATTCATTTGAGTAAATGAAAAAAGCAATGTATCTTCAAATCTCTAACAGTAACTTGTTTTATATTTGCATGTGTTTTGAATGAAAATTGCCAGAACCATGCAAACCAGCAACTAAAAACGTCATTTTAGATAGATATCTTGAAGCACAAGATAAAAACTAAAATATAGCACTCAGTCAGGTCTCCCCTTTGGACTCACATACAAAAATACATTTGCATCCTTCTTAGTGGGTGCCCCCCCCGCCCGCCACTGGATACTGTAGAATCACAAAATCTAACCATCACTCAATTTATTTAGATTTGTAATGTTCTTTACTCACAGTCTTAACTTGGTATTTCAACTAGCAAGTCTCCTAAGCTTTTGCAAGGTTTATAACATGTACTGTAACTCTGTGTGATTTGCATACACACACACACACAAAAAAAAAAAACTAACTGAAGACTAGTCTCTTTTCTTTTCCCAGCAAAGTTGCTGATCCATCCTTTACTTTCTCCAATCCACTTAGGTGAAAAAGTAACTAAAATGAGTCAATTTTATACAGTGTCGGGCAACAGTTGAGGGAGCAGCTGTCACTGGTGCCTGTTGGTGTTCTTTTTTCGCATGCCTTAGGACTGTGAGCATCAGCGCATGGGTCAATCTGGGACCTAAAGAAACGTCATGATTGGCTGCTTCTCTTATTTCATTGTAAAGAATGGATAGTGTATCGTTGCACATGAATATATTTCCTACATGTATATGTTGATAGGGCACAAACATGATGAGATGCTTAGAGAGGAGATCTGTGACCGCAGAAGTATTTATAGACTCTCGCTTATCATGAGTTCTTTTTTCTAGTAATCTTTTGATACCAGCAGAAAAGGACTTAAAAACTCTCACAGACCCTGTTATTTTGGCTAGTTCTATAAATATGTCAGCAAACAGATATTAGTCTTATTGCTCATTGCCTTGTAAAGGATCACACATTGATTTAAATTATCAAGCTTGAACCAAGGGATGGAGGTGGGGGAAACCAAGATAACTCTAAGCCTTAATTATGACGTAATATCATATGAACCTAAATATTACTTTACTGGGCTATGATTTGTTTCCACTTTGCTAAATTAATCAATTTTTATTCATACAATGGGTAATTTCTTGTCTTCTACAGCTGATGTCACTTCATTTATAATGGTACAATTTGTATAATAGCCACATGCACTGGATTATGGAGAAAGCCAGAGAGTTCCAGAAATACATCTACTTCTGCTTCATCAACTATGCCAATTAGCCTTTGACTGTGTGGACCACAAAAACTATGGCAAGTCCATAAAGGAATGGGAGTACCTGACCACCTGATCTGTCTCCTAAGAAATGTATATGTGGGACAAGCAGCAACCGTCAGAACTGGATATGGAACAACTGACTGGTTTAAAATTGGGAAAGGAGTACGACAAGGCTGTATACTAGAGATGGGAATGACCAGAAAAAATTACTTTTTGAGTTGTCGTTTGTCGGGGCAGGTCCGTTTCGGGTTGTTTCCGTTCTTCGCGGAAAGTTTCAAAAATTTCTCGTTTCCATTTGTCGTTTGTCGTTTGGGTTGGGGTTGGGGTTGGGGTTGGGGCTGGGGTTGGGGTAAGTGGGTAGTGGGCTCTGGGAGGCACCTCTCTGGGTGCCTCTGACGTCTGACCCACTAAGAAGGGAAGGGAAGCGTAACGCGAAGCCGCCGCGTACCATACATTGATTACATTATGTTAGGGTGGGGGGTAAGTGGCAGAGACACCTCTCTTTCTGGGTGCATCTGACTCACTAAGAAGGGGAGCGTACTAGCGTACTGGCGTACAGGTTAGGGAATGGGATAGGGGATAGTGGGCTCTGTGAGGCACCTCTCTAGGTGCCTCACTTTGACCCACTAAGAAGGGAAGTGTACTTGTGTACGGATCCGGGTTAGGGTTGGGGTTAGGGTAATGGCTAGGCTTAGGGTAACGGTTAAGGTTAGGGTGGGTTAGTGGGCTGCACCTCTGGGTGACTCTGACCCACTAAGAAGGACAGTATACTGGCGTATGGGTTAGGGTTAGGCTTAGGGTTAGGGTTTGGGTTAGGTAGTGGGCTTTTAATTCCCTCTGGCACACCCAGAAGTCTCAGTCAAAACCTGGCCATGCGATTGGTGGAATGGCTCCAAAAATTTGCATGGTCCCATCCCATGGCCAGCCCATCATTGTGCATGCGCAGGTGTAAAAAAATAAAAATAAAATAAAATAAAATCAATGGAGACGTTTTATTGCAAGAAAAACCCACTGCTGCTACTATAAAAATTCAGGCATTTAAAATACCTAATTTTCAAATGTTTCTGTGGTGCTTTGGTTTGTTTTTGGACCACGATTTAAAAATAAATATTGCGGTCGCCATTTTGGGTCCCCCTCACCGCATGGCAAATGGAGACGACGAGGATGCCCCCCCCGCCTGGTACCAGCAGCCCAGGACAGGAGAGGGGGGAAGCCCTCTCTGGTAGGTGCCCTCACTGAGGCAGGCATATTTTCACCTGCTTTTATGGCTGGGAATCGGGTTGTTTTTTTAAAACTTTTTTTTTGCTGCGCTTGGCATCGTGCGATCGCCGGCGCCGTGATGCCATGAACAACAACGAAAAATCAGACCCAATTTATCTTTATCGGATCGGGTTCGAGCTGGAGCGGAGTAATTTTCGTTGCCGTTACCCGTTACGTAACGGAAACGACGAACGGTAACGGAAACAAGGATTTCGCCGAGTCGTGCCCATGTCTACTGTATACTGTCACCTTGCCTATTTAACTTATATGCAGAGTACATCATAAGAAAGGCAGGTCTGGATGAATCACAAACCGGAATTAAGATTGCCGGAAGAAATATCAACAACCTCAGATACGCAGATGATACTACTCTGATAGCAGAAAGTGAGGAGGAATTAAAGAACCTCTTAATGAGGGTGAAAGAGGAGAGTGAAAAAATGGGCTGAAGCTCAACAGAAAAAAAAACTAAGATCATGGCCACCGGTCCCATTACCTCCTGGCAAATAGAAGGGGAAGAAAGGGAGGCAATGACAGAGTTTATTTTCTTGGGCTCCTTGATGACTGCAGATGGCAACTGCAGCAACGAAATAAAAAGACGCCTGCTTCTTGGGAGGAAAGAAATGGCAAACCTAGATAGCATCCTAAACAGCAGAGACATCACTTTGCCAACAAAGGTCTGGATAGTCAAAGCTATGGTTTTTCCAGTAATGATGTATGGAAGTGAAAGCTGGACTATAAAGAAGGCTGATCGCCGCAGAATTGATGCTTTTGAGCTGTGGTGCTGGAGGAGAGTCTTGAGAGTCCCCTGGACTGCAAGGAGATCAAACCTACCCATCTTGAAGGAAATCAATCCTGAATGTTCACTGGAATGACAGATTTTGAAGCTGAGGCTCCAGTACTTTGGCCACCTCATGAGAAGAGAGGGCTCCTTGGAAAAGTCCCTGATGTTGGGAAAGATTGAAGGCAAAAGGAAAAGGGGACGGCAGAGGATGAGATGGTTGGACGGTGTCATCGATGCAACCAATATGGATTTGACAAAACTACGGGAGGCAGTGGAGGATAGGAAGGCCTGGCGAGCTCTGGTCCATGGGGTCACGAAGAGTCTGACACAACTGAACAACTGAACAACAACAACATTTCATAAATCATAAAAGTTCCAATAGAAGATAAACAGTGGTTGGCATGGGGTATGGAAGTCAAAAATTACCTGGACTGTGACTTCCAGAATACCAGACCACTCTCGTGATGATGGAAATTGTAGCATCTAGTAACTCCAAGGGCTGTCATTTAAGAATTGCCACTTCATCATAGCAATCACAGTTTGTTAGGTCTGGTTCACACATTTCACTGTTTTCTGCTCACATCAGGCCCAGAATTTTTTTAGTTGACACAATATAGATTGTGGGTCCTCTGATTAGAAATAGCTTTTATTTTTAAAGAAAATTTTAATACAGTTTGAGTGTTTATAAAATTCAGTGCTCTGCTTACTGACCAGTTGCTCTCTGCTCTCTCAGGTTTTGTTCTCTCTCCTGTACTATATGGAGATTCCATGCCCTGAACTCAGGACCTTTGGCATGTGGATCATGTATTCTATCCACTGATCTAAGGCATTTCCCTGTGTATACCTTTTTATTCAATTTAAGTGACAAGCTTTCTTATCATTTTAGGACTAAAAGTGGCTGAGAATTGTACCAAGTTACTTAGGCAGTTACTTCACGTCCGTTTTGTCTCTCTAAGTGTTGCACTTCAGAGCGGTACAAAAATATCTTACTTCACGTCCGTCGTGCAACAGCTGAAATTTGTCTTGACCACACCCCCAGAACGGGTGCTAAGTGAGACAAATCTGTACCTGGTGCTGGTGTATGGTATTTCCTTGTCATGGTTTGTTCCCGGTTTCTGTTCTGAAACAAGACACTGTGAGATAACCACTGTCATGCAACAAAACATTTGTTTCTTTCAGAAAACTATGTCCCAGGTACTGGGCTGGGTGTTATGTTCAAAGTGCCCACCCACCCCAGATGATCACCACCCCCTTGCCCTTCTCCATTAAATACCAATAAAACAAACCAGATTTCAAAGCCAGGCAAGAGGGACACCAGATAGACAATTAGCAAGCAAAAGGAATAAATACCAAAAAAAGCCAGAAGGCTATCACCCGCAGCATTCCATTGCGGCCATGTGGCGAAAGTGAAAGCTAGCCAGACTTCTTCCTTGCTTGCAAAGATTTTGACTTTTCAGAAGCAAAATATAAAAAAAGAATTTTAACCCCTCCCCCCAAGGAAAAAGGAAGGTAGACAGATTCAGTGTTTGTCACGGTACAAGACTGTGGGGTAACACTTGTCACGAGACAAGTTACCACGACCATGGGAACACTGAAACAGGGACAAAACCATGTGATCACGACCAACACTGGTGGTTACTTCACGTCCTTCCTCGAGCCGAGGTGAACTTGTCTCCGTGTTGAAATCAGTTTTCAACACGGATCGAGAAGCGGATTGAAAAGATTCCTGAGCTCCAGGACGGGAATCTCTCACCCCGCTTGGAGCACAGTTCAGGGGGCGTGGTCGGGGTGAACTCGGATTGACCCCACAAGGACGTGAGGTTCCGTTCCTTCGAACTCGGATTGACCCCACAAGGACATGAGGTTCCGTTCCTTCAAACCGGTCTCCAGCGGGGCCGCGAACTGCAGCGAGAGGGACGTGAAGTGTCAGCCACTACTGTCATGATACAAAACTAGTTGTGGAACAAAGAAGGATGCGAAGTAACCACCTTAGAGATGCTCTTCTCCCCAAAGGAACCACTTCATGATGTCATAGGAGGGGAGAAAAGGTGACTTTCTTCACCTTCTGAGCAGCATATGTCTTCCAGTTTACGTTAAACAGTGTTATGGTTAAGATTAAGTGAGGAACAGCCATGCGGCACTGTGATGTTATTTGCTGTGAAGTGATTTAACAAATGTTTGAACAGCTGTTGACGAAGAAGGGCTATTGATATAAGCAAGGTAATCCCTGCCGTTGTTTCCCATGTTTATACAAGAGGAGGATAAATCAAGGAGAGGAGAATATAGTCAAAGGCAATGTGTTTATGGAGAATTACTTCCTACAGGTGAGTATAAACTCAAGACAGACATATACATACAAATATATCAGGGTTTAACTGAATGACTTTGTTGAGGTTTAGGCTACCCAGTTACAGTGAAGATGCAGACAACTTACTGCATACTTGGTGAAATATGCAGGAACAGGGATTATGAGTGCTATCTTGTATTTTGGGCCAAATAACACATCACCATCACTAAAAACTCCAAAGAAGTGAAGAAGACTTTTACAGTCAAGTTAGTCCTACTTTTGCCGCCCGCGTCAACTCCTGTGAAAGGTTTCACCCCTTCTTGTTTTATTAGTAATTTTGCCTTTTGCTCTTTTGTTTGTTTGTTTGTTTTTTCTTTGTTTTATTGTATTTTCTGGTTTAATCATTTTAACTGTAAACCGCCCAGAGTTCCGTTTCGGAAGATGGGTGGTATAAAAATGTAATAAATAAATAAATAAATAAATAAATAAATAAATAAATAAATAAATAAATAAATAAATAAAATACTTACAAACAAAGCTCCTGTGTATGTGCAAAAGACCAAATGCAAAACAAATTAACCTAATTTGCATACTGCAGGTGTGAATAGCTTCTGCTATGCTTACCATATGTCATTAAGCAGTTGAGGAATCCTCTTCTCTATGGATTGCTCGTCAGCCAAGTATAGTGTGGTCTGAGTCATACTACTAGTCTGTCTACCTTGGTGTACTCTTAGAGAAACCAATAGGATGCTTAGTTGATCTAGAATGGGCAATAATTCTATTCATATTCATCTGTTTTACAAAACTGAATTGTTTTGTAGGGCTCCCTAAACTTATCTGCATATCAAGTGATGCTCCTGCAGTTTTCTGGTAAATAGCAATACAACCAGTGTTGTGTTGCAGTTTTGAATTTTGGTTAAATTCTTCTAGCTCTGCAGCAGAAGTGCAGGGATTCAAACAGCAAAAATTAGCATCAAATTCCACAGAGTAGTCCACCCCTTTTTCTCACTAACTGGCACTTACAGTCTCAGTCACTCACTCTGAGACTTTAGTAAAAGAAAGAATTAAAAGTTCCATTTACTTTCAATTGAATAAATAAAACAACAAATGAACAAAACATGGCTGACTGACCTTGGCAACAGGCTGAGTGCTTCCATCAGATAAAAGATGGGGAGAGTGAAAAAGCAAAGCGGAAAAGTGAGATGCTTTTTGAATCAGGAATGATTGGTTGCTGCTGGATAGATTGACAGTGACCTCAGCCCGGAAAGCTCCTTCCCAGCCAAACCTACTAAAGAGAGCATGCAAAGTTACCCCAAACTTCATTTGTAAAAAACACTGAGCTATGGCTCATAGGGAGTTAGCGCTGTTATCATTTTGATTGTTCCCTTCATCGCCTTTCTCAGTAGTATCCTATGTGTTCTCTGTTGAGCTTGGTGTTTTCTGTTCTGAAATGACGGCATAAAATCTTCCAAAAAGTCACACCATGATTTGTATAGAGGTCTTACAGGATTATCAGTTTGATTATCTCTTTTACTATTCATCCTCTGAATGGAGTTTGCTTATTTCTCAAAACAGCTGCACACAGCTTGTTTTCTTCAAGCTGTGCAACGTGACACAGAGCTCCTTTTGGTAATCATACATTGCCAGCTCATATCCCATCAGCACTTAGATTTGGATCTTTCCCCCCAATCTTATACTTGCTTAAATGCAACCACTTTCCCCTCTATTCCTCAGATTTCCTTCCTGAAAACAGCAGTTCAAGCATGAGTATCTCCTTTTCATTTGCTGCAGTGATAGTTGTTGTTGTGTCATTACAGTCTTGACCAGCGCTTTGTGACCCCATGCCCATAGGCAGCTTTGACAGGCCCCTGTGCTGGGTGGGACTCCCTTGTCCACCCACTTGTGAAGGGGCAGTTTGGTACATGGGCCGGGCGGTCGCAAATTACCTCCCACAGGCCAGACGACCCATGACCGGGGCTGACCAGAGGTCACATGGCCACTGGTCTGAGCCCTCTTTTAAGATCCGGCAAAGTGAGAATGAGATTAGTTGGTCATAAGGGCCAGATGGGAATTTTTGGCTACTGCTCTGATTGGCTTTGAGTGGTGTCGAGTTTTTGCCCATCCCATTCTCTTCATTGTGGGGTCCCCAATGCCCCCCCAACTCGGTCACAATTGGCGGTCAAGGCAAGTGGCTCAATCACCTCACGTCATGATCATAGTAGGCAAAATTAGAGTTAGTACATCGGCAGCTCTCAATGCTTTTAGGAATACAGGATTATATTAGATATGACAGATTAGGATGATTTATGACCCAGAACCGGAAATGATTTATGAGGCCTGCCCAGTCACAATAACCTTGAAAAGCCAGAGACATTTGCATTTGTAGGTCCCCTTGGAAAAGAGAACAGGTGCAATAGCATGAATTAATACCAATAAATTGTGGTCCTACTTTAAATCCCACAAACTGTCTTGTTTCTTATTTCCGGGTTGGGTGGACAAGGAGTTTTCTTGGCAGGAATACTGGAGTAGCTTGCAATAAATTTAAATGATTCTATCAACTTTTTTGCATTCTCCTTATCACTCTTATAAATGCAGTCACAGAATCATGTAAGTCACAAAGGCAAATGGCCTCTAATTACCAAAGCATTTGTCATATTCCTGTTTGTATGCCTAGTTACGTGATGGGCACCCACCAAGGATGAGACTGATGTTTCATTAATGAGCGGCAATTCACTGTCACAATGTACAGTACACGATTTCACAAATGTGTGTACAAAACGTCAAAAGGTTTCTAACCTAAGTTTCTCAAAATTCTCTTTTTAAATTCTTTTTCTTCACCTTGTATTTATTTCATGCATACATAAGTTTACATACATATTACATACATATGTATGTATTTATTTCATGCATGTCCGTGTTCTGTTTTCATTCCCTTTGTTTGGACAAGGGTTATGTGTTCTGAAAGAAAATATTGTGATTATTGTCATTGGTGAGATGCCCAGTATGGTGTATTAGATAGAACGATGGACTGGAACTCAGGGGTCTTTGGTTTGAATTCCTGTTCAGACATGAAAACGCAGTGGATGAGTGGTACTGGTAAAATGGCTCCTTAAACATCTCACTTAGCTTGAAAGCCCTGTTAGGCCTGCTATAATTTGGTCTCAGCTTGATGGCACATAACATTGTCATTATCGTGCACCTGGTTGGGGGATTCTGGGAGGCAGAATCACAGTAAGAGCAACAGTAACAACAACATGATTTCCAAGTTCCACGCATGTAGCCCATTGCAGAGTAAAACAATGCTTCACCCAGGAAGTCGAATGAAGTTTGTTTAAAGATGCGGAGCTGGAAAAGAATGTCTTCTGGATATGAGGCTTGGCATGAGAAAGTGTCTGTTGCAAATGGGTCCCTGAAGATGTATCTGATGAAGTGTAGCTACTGTCCATTGGAGCTTGCGCCAAATGAAACTGTTAGTGTTAACCTTTTACAGTGAAACAAGATTCTTCATGGCTTTAGATGCAACAAACTGTTTACAGCCACCGCTCAGGAAACACAAAAGCATCCCTCTTGCATTCTACAGAATGCAAAAGGATGTGCTGTAGTTCATTCACATGTCATATTTTGGAGAAACTGTACTGGAATGAATGGGGAGAAAGAAATTACAGAGGACCAGCAGAGTATTATAATTTTGCATTAGAGATGGGCATGAATAGAAAAAACTGGCGTTTCGGTTTTTTGTTTTTCATTGAGGGGGTCTGTTTTGGTTTGTTTTTGTTTTTCACGAATTTTTGAAAAAACTTGTTTTTGTTTTTTGTTTTTCATTTTTTGTTTTTGCCCACTTTTTGCATGATTTTTAAAGCATTTCCGTGCGCAGGCATCCCCAAACGCCCTAGATCAGAGGGAAAACACTAAAAAAAATTGATGCTGGCAGAGACACAGTATAGACTAGGTACGCAGGGAGGCTGCAAAGGCAGTGGCAGGCGTTGCCCAGGGTGCAAGGCAGCCGCAGAGTGAGGGTACTCACCGAGAGGTACGCACACACGCACACAGGGAGGCTGCAGGACTGAAGCTAGAGAGAAATCTCTTCTTTCTCTCCCCTAAGAGCCAGTCTGCAGCCGGCAGGAACACAGAGACACACACCTGCCTGGCTGGCCTAAAGTGAAAATAACGAGTCACAATCCCACCTTAACTCCCACCGAAGACTGCAAGGAGGACGGGGGCTGCCAAAGCTTTTTATGCCCTCTGTGGCTGCCAGACCTGCCCAGCCTGCCACCTGGGCATTCTATTGGTTGAAGTTGTCCAAGAATTTACATGATCCCATCACATGGCTTGCCTCCATTTTGTGGCTGGCGACATCCATTTTGTCATCCTTAAATGGAAAATAAAAATACATTGTGATGGGAGAAGACAAAAACAAACAGTTTAAGGACCCCCCCCCCGGTAGGTATTATCAGACAGTATAAATAATTATCGCTGCATTTTTATGAATGTCCAGGACGTTTTTTTAACATTTAAAACAGCTCATTTCATTGCACATTGCCATTAATGAAAAACAAAACACAAAGAACCTAATTTTTGTGGTTCTGTTTGGTTCATTCCAATTTCATCACAATGTTCGTTATTCGTTTCGTTACGTAATGAAATGAATAATGAATAACGGAAACAAAAAGTTTGTTTCGTGCCCATCTCTATTTTGTATTAGAAAAAATATAAATACTTACATGAATACTGTTGAACATGCAGTCTTATATCCTTGTTGTGCAACTAGAGATCAACCATTTGAACAAAGTGGGCTTTCATATGCACAAGGAAATGCCAGATAACTCTTTGTGCAAAAATGCTAAAATAAATAAATAAATAAATAAATAAATAAATAAATAAAAACTCAAACCACTGGTGCTACACCCATCCCATGTGCTGGATAATTCAGGACTGCTGCATTGTTCCGGAGTTTAGGTATCTGGCCATGAAGCCAGAGTTGGGGAGTTCAGTGCCTTCCTGATAGGGGCTGGACTCCATCATCCTTAGGGTCCCTTCCAGCTCTGCAAGGAATCATTAGATGTGCTTTTAGTAATAGTTAATATGTTTCTCGTACACAGTGGATAAATGCCTGTACTGCAGCTAAAACTGTGCTCACAAATCACGACCTGGGGTTCAATCCCAGGTAGCAGGCTCATGGTTGACTCTGCCTTCCATCCTCCCGAGGTCGGTAAAATGAGTACCCAGCTTGCTGGAGGGGCAATGTGTAGCCTGCATATTGTAATTAAACTGTAAACCACCCAGAGATTACTTGAAGTGGTATGGGGTGGTATATAAGCAGAACACTTGTTTGTTTGTTTTTTGCTTTCCATTTGAAAAATCAATCTTCTAATTACAGGTGCTTGCATGCTTGTCACTGTTCACCTCATAAACAGTATTAGAGCAGGTGATGTTGCTATTGTATACTGTGCATTTAAAAAACTCTCTTCAGAATTTTCAGTGGAAGACTTAGTATCAAGAAGGGGAATTATTCCCCTATAAAGCAAATTTTCCCTACAAGATGCATGCACACTTGAGCTTTTTTTCCCTCTTAATATTTGAGTGTTGCTTAACAAAGATTGATTCACTACCAGGTATGTGCAATCATTGTAAAACATATATTGAACCATATAGTTCCATAAGACTAGACAAGGAAGCAAAGCAGTCTTAGAGAACTGTGAATATGCTTGTGCTCCATTTGCAGTCATTAGCTGGCAAGAAGTCGGTGTGTGTGTGTGTGTGTGTGTGTGTGAACTATGTCTTTTCACTTTTAGCACAGCAAAATGAGAGAAAGGCTTCTTTTTAATTGGTAACCAGTGAATTTGTATGACCTACGCCCTGCTCTGAACTATTCTTTCCCCCCTCTGAGACATCAGTCTCATTAATTCTGCTGAAGTTATATACTGTCAGTAAGGATGTTTACAAGTTCAGTTTTAGCTGGGTCTCTCAGGAGCTGAGTAGAGAGAGACGCAGTACTGGAAGCTGTGAAGTTATCAGGATGTAGTGACTTGCAATACAGTTTCATTATATTTCGTCCTGTCAAACAAGACCCACCCCCTTTCCTGTACATTTTGTGCCTCCTTCCTGCATATCAGAAGATAAAGCCCCAAAAGATAAAAAGAAAAAAGAAAATCCCTGCTGAGATATAATGTAGATGTTGCTCACTGATGTGATTTTTCTCCATTGCCTATGAAAGAGGTAGCAGCAGGACTGATAAGTTGCTCTCTTACATGGATTCAGCTTCAATTATTGGACCACAGCTTCCATGCTTAACAGCTGCCATGGCTGTGTCTGGTTACTTCGTCAAAAGTAGGCATGGTGTTGCAGCAGACCTTTGCAGATATGCTGGACTCCCAGAAACTCCTGGATCAAATCAAGACTGGGCTACCTTGGGAGGCCATAATGTTGAAACTGGGGCTGTCCTACTTTGGGCACATAATGAGAAGGCAAAGCTCTCTGGAAAAAAAGGCAATAATGCTAGGGAAGGCTGAAGGCATCAGGCAAAGAGGAAGACCAAATGTGAGATGAACCGACTCCTGAAAGGAAGCCACTGATTTAAGTCTACAGGAGCTGCGCAGGGTGGCCGAGGAGAGGACATTGTGGCAAGGGATCATTCAAGGGGTCACTATAAGTCAGAACTGGCCTGACGACACATGACAGTAACAACTTAAGTAGATAAGACACAGTATCAAAACCATGATCTTCAGATTGACTCTAAGGGCTGAATTTTAAATAGTGATGTAATATTTACTGATTCCCCTGCTCCTAGCCACTCAAATATCCTCTGCTCCCACAACTGGTCGGGAATATTTAAAGACAATGCCAGGTTTTGAACAAGAGGCAGAATGGGCAAAAGTGATGCCTTCTTCCTGGGTCCTCTTTTGGAAGTGATTGATCACTGGATTGAAGTATCCTGGAAGGTGTTTTCAGCACACTGGAGTATACCGATCTTCTTCACCTTTGTCACTGGTCTCAACCCACTCCTTTATTCATTCAACCGAGCTGGAATAAGATATTTTTAAAACCCCAAATGTCAAATGCAGATGTTAATAAAGTGCAGAAAAGATCAGACCCAAGTTTGTGGCCCATGCAGCAATGTCATTCTTTTCCTGAAACTGCAACGGTAAAGTCATCTTAAGGTATGATCATCCTAAGCAGATTTGCTCTTGCTGAATTTGTCCCAATTAGCATGTGTGTGTGTGGGGGGGGGGAAGCCTGTGGCAAATGTAAATAAAATACTATCAAAGAGGCAAATAGATGGGCAGGGAAAAGAAACTGCCCCTCTCGTTTGAGCTGTCATGATTTTAGACCTGACAATGGGGAATGGTCATCCTCAGTAAATAAATACATCACCTACTCATTATATACAGTAGTACTTTGTATAAAGGAATTAATTCGTTCCAAATGAAATTATGTTAAGCAAATTTTCCTTTATACAAATTCCCATAGGAATGCATTGAAAACAGAATGATCCCATTTTTATGTTGTACAAATTCACCCCATAGGCAATTATGTTAAGCAAATTTCTCCTATCTCCGGAATTTTTTATGTTGTACAAATTTTATGTTATACAAACTGTTTGTTATACAAGAGTCCACTGTATTCCCCGTTGTCAGATCTGAGATCATGAGAGCTCAAACAAAAGGGGCAGTTTCTTTTCCCTGCCCATCTATTTGCCTCTTTGATAGGTTTTTGGAACAACTGTGAAAGTGGAGGGATGGCATATCAGCACAAAGTGACTTGTCCTGGCTGCGTCTGGTTCAGTCCAGATTTCTAGACAGAGAAATTTACTTCCCCAAAGCCTTACGATTATTTCACCAGAATCTTTTAAAGCCAGTGCTGGGAGTAGTCATGTGTGCCTGTCTTACGTCCATAGATGGATAACTGCGGATCATTTGGCGATTGCTTAACAGTTCATTTTCGCTACTAGCCATTAAAAGTGGGCATGCATCCAAGATATTTTCCTTCAGGCAGGCATAGGAATTTAAAGGTGGAGCAGGGCAGGTATTTTACTGGTGCCGATACGTGTCCTGAATGGGTGATAGTCATTCAAGTCATCAGTGGTCCCTGTCCTTGGGTAACCTAGGTCTTCTTGAACTGCAACTCCCAAAAACTCTGGCCGGCACAACTGGTGCTGAAGGCTTCTGGGAACTGCAGGCCCAGAATGCCAGGGTTATTCAAGGTTGCAAACCACTGATCTAGGCAATTGATTCAACCAATGAGCATAAACATTTAGGCATTAAATCCATATTCTGCTGCCTGCTTGCTGAGACCCCAGAATATTTTCCATTATGGTCACATACGGTACCTCCTCCCTTCAGACAATTAAGAATTTCAAAAAAAAAAATCTCTGTGGCTTGATCCACAGCTGAGATTGGATTGTAGATCATGTTTTTAATTTTACCTGTATTCCACAAAGCACCAGAATTTTATATTATGCATTAGAGATGGGCACGAATAAAAAAATAGCATTTCGTTTGTCGTTTGTCGTTGTTACCATTTATTTCATTTTTTGTGATTTTTTTTAGGATTTTAAGCAATTCACTCATATTGCAGTAACGGAAATGAAACGCACGACAAAATTTCTGGTGTTTCTGTTCGTTTCGTTTCATTTTAGAGACAAAATTTGTTTGTCGTTTTGTTACGTAACGAAATGAAAAAACGAAAACAGAAACAAAAAATTGTTCGTTTCGTGCCCATCTCTATTATGCATCTCTCTTATATGAAGATGGACAGAGAGAAAGCAAAGCAAAGCAAAGCATAACATAGCAACGCAAGGCAAGCAAGCAAGCAGGGCTATCAAATTTGACATTTATATATAGCAGTAGGGCTTTTTCACTCTCCCACTACATATTGGTGAAGGGCATGATTGGCACCAGTGTTTTATGCAGAGGACACAGCAAGGAAGTACAATGGTATTCAAAGACATAGAGGGATTCATCTGAACACCTCCCCGCAAAGCCTCTGGCAAAGGTTCTGATAGTTTGCATATATATAAAACAGTGTATGCCCAAGTAGCACAAATAACATTCAACCTAAATGATTATCCGAACATTTAAGCAGCCTTCTTGCACACACAGGGTCATGTAGTCCCCTCCTGTCTGAGTCATGAATGTTATTGGATAGGCAGCCCAATATAATAGCTTGCAGTTGTGCCAGTGCCACAGAACATGTTTCCCTTCCATTAGAAGACAGATTCATTCTGTAACTAAGCGGGTTTTTTATTAGACCATTAATAACTGCCTTGTGCAAGGAGGCCATGGTGCCCTTAACATAACAACAGCTGTTAACATACCTAATGACTACTTTGGGAGAGTGAAAGCTGACCTTCAGGTCCACTCTTGTCATCTTCTGACAAAGGAATTGTTGCTTGGGGACAGCTGGCAGTCTCTTGAGAGTTCACCTTTAATTAAATTCTCCCTGGACGAAGTGACTCATTATGGAATAGTTTCTCTAAGTAAAATAAATGTCTCTGTGTGTGTTGTGTCGTTACAGTCGTGACCGACTCTTTGTGACCCCACGTCCATGGAGTTTTCTTGGCAGGAATACTGGAGTGGCTTGCCAGTTTCTACTCCTGGTGCCTACAGCCCCTGATATTCCCTGGTGGGATCTCATCCAAGTACTAGCCAGAGCCGACCTTGCTTAGCTTCCAAAATCAGGCAAGATCGGATACGCTTAGGGCATCTAGCTACTAATACATTTTTGCCTGTTGCAGGACTAGTGAAAGCACCAAGGCCACAACATTTGGTAGAGAGATCATTCCTTTTGGAAATCTAAACATGAGGGGAAAAATGATAGCTTGGAGTTTATTTTCTGTGTGTGTGTCGGGGGGGGGATGCCCATTCTGTTTGCAGCTTTTCCTCATAATTAACTGCTTTTGCATAAATAGAGACTGAGATCTAAACTGTAATTTCCAGTCCTCCTCAAAATGGGCTTATCCCTCAGCAACAAACTGTGAACTATGTGTGTCATGTCACACACTGTTTCTGAAACTTTATTCTGCTTTGAAAAGAGTTTGTTGAGCAGCAGGAAACTGGAAGGGCTGCTCCTCAAGAAGCAGAGGGGCTATAGGGGAGAGCCTTCGTTTCCGTCCCACCATTCTTAGAGGCACATTGGGTAGAAACTTCAAAGAGGGGTTTCCTCAGGGGTTGGTCTTGGCCAATGGAACCTTGTTCCACAGGAGGCCCAGCTGGTTCCCTCCCTGCGACCCTTTGGGTGCCAAGCAAGAAGGTCTCTATTCAGGCCCCTTTTAGGCAAGACATTGAAAGGTCTTTGGTATTACAGTGTTGTGGTTTAGGATGGTGTTTTGATCTGTGTCTTTTTAGTTAGTCTTCAAGTGGAGGCCTTGAGTCCCAGCTATGATTGGAAAGTACAATACCCATCCAATCGATCAATCAAACAGTAAAATCAGTGAAACATAAGCCCAAAGTCACTTTTTGAGTGACAGAAAAAATATTGTTAAGTGATCTGGCTCCATGCCGTGGCACACCTTTCTCAAACAGAGCAGAGGTGGATGAATATGATCATTAGGAGGGAGATAATGTGTCTTTTGAAAAAGGAATGTGGGAATCCTGGTGAGTGTCCCACAATTGTCCACATAGATGTGTTGAGACTTCAACAATTGCCCTTCTGGACATATTGGGGTTCTAAGGAGTTGCCATGCTTATTCCAGATACAGCAGTCCAAAATGTCCCAGACAGACTCACAAGCAGCAAATGAAGCTCCTTTCCTTCTTCCCTCTTGAGTTACCTGGAAGTTCCATCCTGATATTACCTTCCGTTGATAAATATTCAATATACAGTTCCTTTATTTTTGTTCTCTTCCATGGGATAATCAAGCATTTCAGACTGGGTTCAAGCTGTATGTCAAAGGGTAAGTGGTGGTGATGGGCTTGGTTTGATAGCATGGGAAGCAGGCATCTGCTCATTGGAACTAGGTGGGTTCAGAATCTACCAGGAACTTCTGCCCTGCCGGCTTCCCTCTCTTGACCCTGTCTCACCCATAGCTTTATTCTCAAGCAGCACCTGTTGCCTGCTTTCCTGCTAGGGCTGCTTCAGTCCACTCCCTGAGGCCAGACCACCTTCTGCCCAGTGTTTACAGCAAACACTGGCAGGATGCCTGGCTTCTACAAGCCACTGCTCATTCCAATCTCCTCCCTTCCACAAGTCGAAAAGAGCCCTGCCATTGAGTCCAGACACCCTCCCCCTTCCTGCACAGCGACAGGCATGGCACTCTGTGCCTCCTTGTTATTTTGTCAAAGTGCATCTCTGAAATCACCTTGTTTGTTTTCTGAGGCCAAGGAGAAAGCACTCATTGCTATTAAATGGCTCACACGCAGAGTAGGTGTATAACCAAAATAAGGAGAGCCAAGCTTAGACCAAACATTGATATGAGCTAGAGGAGATCTAGGAGGACTGGAGATTTCTAAGCAGACGTGCAGTCAAGAGTAGCAAATATTGAAAAATGGGGACATGGAAAGAGTCCTAAAGTCAACTTCACAAAAGAAGAGAATCACTGTGAACAGAGTCCCCACAGAGTTGTGGGGAAGACCTCATTGAGCACAGGCGCAGTTATGGGCTCCTGTATCCCCCAAGTTCTTCTTGCCTCCAGTAGAGATGGGCACGACTCAGGAAAAAAACTTCGTTTTCTTTTTCTTTTTCGGCTAGGGTCCGAGTCGTTTTGTTTCCGTTTTCGCGAAAAATCGGAAAAAATTAGTCGTTTCGTTTTT
>JAHTLZ010000010.1:43128338-43150695 GCA_023846285.1 Phrynocephalus versicolor
GTGCAGTGTTGTACACTATTGTTTGGATGATGGGAGGCTGTCAGTAATGGAGATGATGGAGTGGATTGTCCTGGAGAAAGAATGTGGGACTAGAGGGGATCTTTTTGGCTTCATTACAATTCTGGCCTTGAAGCTAGGAATGGGTGTATAAATCTCATTCCATAGTATGTCCGTGTCATAGATATTGTAGTCATAAATCAAATCCATTCAATTTATGTCCCTTTGTATAGATTTTCTATAAAAATGCTCATTTTTGTAAGCATATTTAAAGTTAAGAGTAGTGCAAATTTCAAAGGGAAGCACCATCTGAAGAATAACTAGGTTCTCCCAGCCATATATTGATTTGATCTGCATGACGTTCCAATCCAAATATTAGCGCAGGAGGTGGAAATTAAGTGACCCTTTTTAGTAACAGAGACAGTGGAACATTTTCTGGCATGTTTTTAGACTTGGATTCTTGAAGTAAGACATTGATATCATAGTAGCTGCCAGGATTAAATCTGATGGGTTTTGAAAATAAGTCAAACACATGGTGTACAACTTACATGACAACAGCTAATTGCTCCTTGTTCAATACAGAGATGGCAGCCAGCTTAGATGACTTGAAAATAACACTGAGGCAGAATGCTGGAATATATGGTGGCTGGTATAATCTGGAAAATGGCTGAACGGAATGAGTGAAGAACCGTTGGCCTTCCAGATTTCTTGAACGTTGACTCCCAGAAACCTCACAAACAATGGCAGTAATAAGAGATTTGGGGATTTCTAGTCCAAAACAGCTTCAGGATTTTTCTATGCATCCCCATGCAGGTATGGCTTTCCTGTAGAAGTGCAGCCGATCAAGATGTTGAACTAAAACCAGCTTCAAATGTTCAACTCATGTTCTACATTATTTAGATTTTTTTAGTCAATTAACCAGCAAGAGCAAAGCACTGCTTTCACCGTACCACGTCTCAGGAAATCATACGCTAATGTGAACAATTGCTCACTGTCCCATTTTGCAAATGGGCAGCACTACAACAGATTCAGGCTCATAATGGAGTCATTTCCCTGCCCTGTGCCCTGCTATTGTCTGTATGGGGTGACACTGTATAATCATAACTGCTGTCCCCAGTTGTATAGTTTTGTCTACAACACTTTCCAATAAAGAAAAGAAATCTAGGGCTCCACTCTTAGCCCCACCTATCTGTGGTCCTAATATTCCAGTCTCAGTTATGCCATCACCTGCAAGATTGCTGTGACTCAGCATATTCCTTCCAGCCAGTTTCCTCTGCCTCCTGTTGTTTCCGGGCTCTGCAGAAGCTTCATCCCGTAAATGGATCTATCCTCCTCCTCTTGCAGTTTCACCATTCCTGTTGTCTTTCTTTCTTGCCCTGATTTTGCTCAGTTGTATGGGGTTGGAGATAACAAAAGCAAAGCTAAGCAAAGCAAAACAAGTTCCTGTTTTGAAGACGCTTATGCCCTAAGCACATCTGATCTTCCCTGATTTCGGAAGCTAAGCAGGGTCGGCTCTGGTTAGTACTTGGATGGGAGGCCATCAGGGAATACGAGAGTAGGAACTGTCAAGCCATGCCAGTATTCCTGCCAAGAAAACTCCATAGACATGGAGTCACAAAGGGTCGGTCATGACTGTAATGACACAACACACACACACACACACACACACACACACACACACACACAAACTGAGTGTATATCTGTTTGGTTTCTTCTCACCGGGAGTAAACTGTGCCAAATTCTTCCCCTCTTCTTCTTTTCTAAATTACATCTAAATGCTCACCAGTGGCTGCAAATGTATATTTTGGGGGGAGATTGACATGCCAAATTATGTTCACGTTTCTCCACAGGAAAGGTGGGGGGGGGAGGGAATGATGAATGATGAAGGGGAGAGCCAAAGAAATGCAACAAAAATATTTCTAAGAGATTTTCATGTTCCACACCGTTCTGTGTCCTGATTCCTCACTTGAGAGCTCACAGTTGTTAAGCAATCATCACCGCCGCCACCGCCGCCGCCGCCACCACCACCACCACAACAACAATGGTTGAACTGCAAAGCTAGAAGGGAGCCTATGGATCCTCTCAAGGAGGCAGAGTGGGGAATTGAACTCCCAACCTCTGGCTCCTCAAGGCATCATGTAATTCTTTATCTTTTCTTAACTCACGTGCTTGGCCTCATAGAAGCTGATTTAATGGTTAGGCATAGTTCACCTGCCTCTAATATGTTTGTTTGTTTGTTTGTTTGTTTGTTTGTTTGTTTATTTATTTATTTATTTATTTAACTTATATGCCACCCACTACCCAAAGGTCTCTGGGCGGCTTACAATCCCAAGAATAAAACAATTTAAAATGGTTAAAAGTAAAATATCAATAAATCATCAATAAAAACCTTACACTAAAAACATTATTCTAAAATTGTCATCAGTGGACCCACAATCTATATTATATCAATTAAAAACCTTCTGGAACAGGAAGGTTTTTACCTGGCGCCGGAATGTAATCAGTGTTGGCGCCAGGCGGATCTCGATCGGGAGGGCATTCCATAGCTTGGGAGCAGCTGCCGAGAAGGCCGTATGTCTACAGGCCATTCCTCTCACCTCCTTGAGGGATGGCTCTTTCAAAAGGGCCCCCTGGCTCGATCTTAATTGCTGGGTAGGTTCGTATGGAAGGAGGCGGTCCTTCAGGTACCTAGGTTCTAAGTCATTTAGGGCTTTGTATGTCAGAACAAGCACTTTGAATTCAGCTCGGACAGCAACTGGTAACTAATGAAGGTTACGCAGAATCGGCGTGATGTGATCCCTGGTGGCCCCACCACTTACCAGCCGCGCTGCATGATTCTGAACCAGTTGCAATCGCCAGACCGTCTTCAAAGGCAGCCCCATGTAAAGCGCCTTGCAGTAATCAATACGGGATATCACCAGTGCATGCGTAACTGTCATGAGGCTGTGCTCGTCTAGGTAGGGGCAGAGCTGGTATATTTTCCGCAGCTGAAGGAAGGCACCCCTGGCCACCGAATCCACCTGGGCTTCCAGAATTAGACCAGGGTCCAGAAGCACCCCCAAGCTGCGGACCCTGTCCCTTAGGGGGAGTGCAACCCCATCCAAGACAGGAAGATGGCCCTCTAACCTGTCCGGCAAAGCACCCATTAACAGTACTTCTGTCTTGTCTGGATTGAGTTTCAATTTATTAACCCTCATCCAGTCCATTATCTGGCCCAGACACAAGTTCAGTACAGAAATCGCCTCACCTGGATTGGTGGAGAACGAGAAGTAGAGCTGAGTATCGTCAGCATATTGCTGACTCCTGATGACCTCTCCCAGTGGTTCCATGTAGATGTTGAACAGCATGGGAGACAGTATGGAGCCCTGGGGAACACCGTGATGTAAACGCCACGGGGCAGAGCAACTGTTCCCCAGCACCACCTTCTGGACACGGTTAGCCAGGAAGTATTGGAACCACTGCAGAGCAGTGCCTCCAACCCCCAACCTGGCCAGCCTATCCAGAAGGACACCATGGTTGATGGTGTCAAAAGCCGCTGAGAGGTCCAGGAGTATCAACAGGGTTGCACTCCCCCTGTCTCTCTCCCGGCAAAGGTCATCATACAGGGCGACCAAGGTGGTCTCCATACCAAAACCCGGCCTGAAGCCCAATTGAAATGGATCCAGAAAATCAGTTTCATCCAGCAGTGCCTGGAGTTGTCCGGCCACCACCCGCTCCAACACCTTGCCCAAATAAGGGAGGTTCGCTACTGGTCGGTAGTTAACCACCAGCCCTGGGTCCAGGTTTGGTTTTTTTAGGAGTGGTCTAATCACCACCTCTTTCAAGGTGGTGGGGACCACTCCCTCTCTTAAGGAGGCGTTAACAACCTCCTGGACCCAGGTGCGAACCCCCCTGGCAGATCTTTCAATTAGCCAAGAAGGGCAAGGGTCGAGTGGTGTGGTTGTTGCACAGACAGATCCAAGCACCCTGTCCACATCCTCAGGTCTCAATAATTGAAACTCATCCAATAACATTGGACCTAAGCACGGCACACTGGATACATCCCTTGAATCTGCATCAATAGTGGAGTCCAATTCCCTGCAAATCTGAGCGATTTATTGTTGTGACAATACTTCTGTAAACCTTACTCTGGCTGCTTGTGTGAACCACAGATTGAATTGGGTAAACTATATTTTTATGTTAATTCCAGACTGAGAAATCAGAGCCTGAGTCACCAGTAAAGAGAAGGGAGAGAAGCTGTAGAACATGAGCATAGTGGTTAATAACGGGGCATCAAATCATCACCTGGCACTAAACCATCTTGCATGGATCTTAAGCTTGCAATTTTGTGTGCCCATATCTGCAGGTAACTCTCACTGAAGTTGAGAGAATTTACTTTGGGGTAGACACACATTTTTTTTATAAAATACATCCTAACATTTATAGCAAGTACTGGACAAAGCATTTTACAGTCATGTTTTTTCACTGGATAATTCTTCAAAGTCGCCGTTAGGCTCCTTTTTTGAAACTAATTTTAGTTCACCAGAATAATCATATTGACTTGGGAGAAGACCTGAAATGTTCACTCTAGGAGAACTACCAACATGAAGATGAAGCAGTTGGCTAAAAAAGAGATAAATGTTTAATGAACAGTTGGATGTGATCTTCAACTATCATGACGAGCCTCCATTTTAAATTTGTTATATCGAGTCTTAACACGTTTCCTTCAATGGAGGAAAAAGTAATGGTACTGCCTAAAGGCATTGTTGAAATTTTAAGCTACGTTATGCATAAAATAGATGGTACCATACCGCTGGACAGCATTTGTGGGAGAATTAACTGACGTCTGATTTGTTGCTTAAGCATAACATGGTATACTATTTATATAGAGAGAGATCACAGAGTTAATGCATGTGCAGTGAGCATGCTTGAGTGAGTTTACTGTGTGCTGAGGAAATCTTGAGGGCAGATTTGAAACCACCAGCAGCTGTTGCCAGGCAAATGACCCAAGAGAAGGTGTGTGCCACCATGGTTACTATGCTAAACCTGTTCAGGATGATAATTAGGATGTTAGTCACTACAGGTACTGGCGATAATGCAATCTTACCAAAACTTTGACATTCATCTTCCACCATGTCTATTTTTCTTCTGATATGCACAAGGTTTCGAACACCACTTATAATTACTCTGAAGGAACCTAGGAATGTATCTGCAATGATGTATCAGCAATTGTACTTCCTGAAGCTGTCAATTAACGTGCCTACAAACAACACACTGTGATGTTTCTCGACATGGAATTCTGAGGTATCTGAAAGACTGTCTGGATAGGTAGAATCAAAGAACAGAGTGACTCATTTCCATCACAGCAATTGGTTACAGTATTATAATTTATTATAGTATATAGCTCTTGCTGTTCTAAATTAACTGTTAGATACTATTTCTGGGGGGAGTGGTGGGGGACAAAGCTGAAAATATTAGTTTAGTGGCACAGTGGTTAAATGACTGTACTGCAACTAAAACCATACTCACAACCAGGGGTAGCCGGCTCAGGGTTCACTCAGCCTTCCATCATAAGAACATAAGAACATAAGAAGTGACATGCTGGATCAGGCCAAAGGCCCATCTAGCCCAGCTCCCTGTATCTCACAGTGGCCCCACCAAATGTGTCCGGAAGGGCACAAGATTAGATATCTGTCTCCTGCTACCACTCCCTTGCATCTGGCCCTTGGTTTGAAGCCTGGTTTGAAGCCTGGAGATTACACATCTCCATCATGGTTTGTAACCTGTGATGGACTTTCCCTCCAGGAATCTGTCTAATCCCCTTTTGAAGGCATCCAGGCTAGATGCCATCACCACATCTTGCGGCAGGGAGTTCCACAAACTAACAACAACACGCTGGGTAAAAAAATATTTTATTTTGTCTCTTCTGTTAACTAAACACCATGGATTGGTAAAAGGAGGTTGGTAAACTATCCAGCTTGCTTGGGGGGGGGATGTCAATGTGTAGCCTTATTAAACTGTAAACTGCCCAGAGACTACTTGAAGTGGTATGGGGCGGTATATAAGCAGAACATTTTGCTTTGCTTTAATCAGTGACAGATGTGGCTGGTGGCTATATCATGCCTGCTTGGTCCATAAGCCACATATGATGCTGATTTCCCTTAAGCAAGGTTTGGGAAAAGTTCTCCCCTCCACTTGGTCTGCTGCACCTGTAAGTTCTAGCTTAGCATAGACAAATATGAGAAACGCTGGGAGCTGTTGTCCCACATCATCCAGCTATCCCTCCTATGTGTTATTTCTGTGTTCAGCCTTCCAAAATATTTTCCTACAATCCAGTGTATGGTCTGGTTGTCTTTGCTTATCCCAGACTTCTACCTACCTACCTTATTGTGTCAAACAAGGCCTAGCCTGTTTGTTCTTTATAGAAAAGCATTGGTCAGAAAGCTGCTGTCAGTATGAGATGGCAAAAATGTATGACCTAGATCAGTGGCTCTCAGTCTACAATTCCCAAAAATCTTGGCCAGCATAGCTAGTGGTGAAGGCTTCTGGGAGTTGGATTCCAAGAATATCTGGGGACTACTGACCAAGAGAATTGTTCTGATTCAGTGTAATGGGACTTCTAATGCAACTTGGATGAGCTGTAAAGCCCTTATTAGAGATGGGCACGACTTAGCGGTATTCCCGTTTCCGTTTCCGTTACTCGGTTCCGTTACTCTACGGAAAAGGTAACGGGAATTACTCCGCCAGACTTCGAGCTCGAACCGACGAACGAACAATTTTGGTCTGATTTGTCGTGCTCGTTACTTGCATCGCGCAATCGCGCGATGCCACGCGGCACAGAAAAAAAGTTTTTAAAAGTTAAAAAAACCCGGTTCCCGGCCAAAAAGCAGGCGGAAAAATGCCTGCCGAGCCTCGGGGCACCTACCAGAGGGGTTGTTTCTGGAGGTCCCCGGCCTCCCCCCCATCCCCTATCCTGGGCTGCTCTGGTGGGACTCGCCGCAGGCTCGCAGCCAGCAAAAAGCCTAGTCTTGCCGCCGGCCGCCGCAATTAAAGCACAAGCAAGCAGCACGGAGTCACGGACGGCACAGGAAAAAACTTTTAAACTCTCCCCCCACCCATTCCCGGGCCAAAAAGCAGGCGGAAAAATGCCTGCTTGACTAAGGGCGCAGGGCACCTACCGGAGGGGTGGTTTCTGGTCTGCAGGGGGGGTCCCGGCCTCCCCCCTCCGTCCTGGGCTGCTCTGGTGGGACTCGCCGCAGGCTCGCAGCCAGCAAAAAGCCCAGTCTCGCTGCCGGCCGCTGCAATTAAAGCGCAAGCAAGCGGCACGGAGTCACGGACGGCACAGGAAAAAACTTTTAAACTATCCCCCCACCCATTCCCGGGCCAAAAAGCAGGTGGAAAAATGCCTGCTTGACTAAGGGCGCATGGCACCTACCGGAGGGGTGGTTTCTGGTCTGGAGGGGGGTCCCGCCTCCCCCCCCCGTCCTGGGCAGCCGGACTCGCCATGCTATGCGGTGCGGGCGGGGGATCCAAAATGGGGCGGCGAACGCAATATTTTTTTCGATATCGTGGTCCAAAAACACACAAGCACAACAGAAACACGCGAAAATTTATAAACTTCCAGATTTTTCACAGTAGCAGTGGGTTTTTTCTTGCAACAAAATGTCTCTCCTCTCCTCCTCTGTCCTCCATTGATTTGATTTTATTTTATTTTATTTACACCTGCGCAGTGCGCAATGATGGGCTGGCCCAGTGGCCAGCCATGTGGGAGTGGACGACCATGCAAATTTTTGGAGCCATCCCACCAATCGCATGGCCACTTGGCCACTGAAACTTCTGGGATGTGCCAAAAAGCCCCCTAAAACCTGCCCTAGCCCCCTAGCCCCCTAACCCTAATCCTTGACTCCTTACCCATACGTCACAGACTGTCTTCTTAGTGGGTCAGAGAGGCACCCAGAGGTGCAACCCAATAGCCCACCGTAACCTTACCCGTCACTAGCCTAACCCTAGCCCTTGCACTAACCCACCTTAACCCTAAGCCAGATCTACTTGCATTGCACTACACGCAAGTACGATTCCCTTCTTTGTGAGACATGGCAGGTGCGACCCAGTCCTGACGGAGGGTCAAACCAGTGGACTGGTCTCACTGTCTGCAACTGGTATGCATATCCATATATGGTTATGCATGCCATTTTGCAGCAGCAGGTGAGGAGGGGAGACCCCCATGTTGAGGGGTCTCTTGGAGCCTGCTGCTGCCCCTTCCTAGTGGGTGAGGATAGGAGGCACCCACGGGTGCCTCCAGGAGCCCGCTTTCCCTTTATAGCGGGCCAGAGGAGGCACCCGCCCCACAGAGGTGCCTCCAGGAGCCCGCTATCCCCCCCAAAAAACAGTACTAACGACAACGAAAAACGAAAAAACGAACCGACTAATTTTTGCGATTTTTCATGAAAAACGGAAACGAGCCGAAACGGGCTGCCTCCGACACACGACAACTCGAAAATGTCATTTTCCCTAGTCATGCCCATCTCTAGCCCTTATTTTTTAAGAGTGGTGTTGCCTAGCCATTCACTGCCTGTATAGATATATACATGTTCACCTGCTTATTCATTTCCCACTAGTGTAGTAGTTCCCAACCTTGGGTAACTCAGTTGTTTTTAGACTATAACTCCCAGAAACCCCTGATAGTATAGCTCTTAGTAAAGACTTCTGAGAATTATAGCCCCCAAAAACCTGGGTTACCCAGGGTTGGGAACCACTGCCTAGTGCATGAGTGTAGAGTTGTTACTGCACTATAACTTGCTCCTTAAATATAGGCTGATTCTAAGATCTGTAGTGTTTTATAGGATTCTCTCAGCCTTTTTGTGAGTAACTCCCAAGTGTATGACCTTTGAAAGGAGGGTTTATATCATACAGAAAGAAACAGACAATAACATTGGGTAACGACTTGCATTGTGTGAAACTTGCATCTGTGTGAAATAAAAATGTTCCCTTCTAGATGTGGCAGGAATGGGTCTGAGCAGCTCTTATCTGCCATTGTAATGACTCTGAACATTCTATAGAAGCCAACCCAAGACTAAGCTCTGAGCCATTCATCCAACTGCACACATGATGTTCAGTTAACAGAATCGAGTGAGGATAATAGAATCAGCTAATGCAGGTGTCTGTTGGTTCTGCCCTGGCAACTCTGGACATCCTTTCAGGAGTCGGGAAGCGGTGTAGTCCAAAACTGCAACATTTTCCATCCCTAAATAAAATTCATTTTGCTGGGAGTTCTTCAGACTATAAATGTAGTGTAGCCATGGTCAGGATGTACACCATGACCTGCCAGTTAATCTGCAGACTGGCTCTCCTGCCTCAGAGGAACCCACGCAGACAATGCTAGGTTCTTGAATGAGCAATATGGAACATTTCAGACTCCTGCTGCAGTCTTGCGAAGCACACCTCTTTGTGGAGAGATAGGCAGGATATCTCTCAATGCCATTTGCAGGGAATCTTAAGCAGTTGAAGGCATCTGCTTGGGAATGCCCTGGAGCCAATGGTGAGCCGCTCTGTGAGACAGAATGCTGGACTGGATGGGCTGTGGCCTGTTCCAGCAAGGCTGTTCTTGTGTTCTTATGTACAAATTAATTAGTCACAATCTGGAAAAGGATGAACGAAGGTGCCATTTGCACCACCACCCCTCATAGCTGGACTTTCCTCTCACAGCTGCAATGCACATGGTGCCTTCTCCCTGTCAGAAGCTTCCCTTGGTTTCCACAACCAGGATTCTGGCAGCAGCAGAAACAACAGCTATGACACAGTCGTCCTAGACAAAACACTTGTATTCAACTTATCCTTGCATGGTTTTTAGAGTCAGCTAGCTGAAACGTTTTTCAGGCTCAGGTAAACAAGTCAGTGCCAGTTTCCTTCCCTTACCATAACCATTAGCAAGAGAACTGGAGGGAACATGGTTGCCTCGACTTAGATTTAGTGCTTTATTTTCATGCTTTTGCTATTTGGATGGTTTGATCATGGGACTCGGGAGCTGTCCTTTATAGACTTGTGTCTGTTAATGTTGGCGCTCCCCCCCTCCTCCCCAGAGACATTCAGCAAAGTTTCAAAGATGAAGCACTTAATAAGCGCCACCGCAGCCATGGTTCTGCTGTGCCATCCCATGGAAGGTTTCCACAAACTTGCCATTATCCATTTCCATGTCCCTCTTTCAAAGAAAAGAACATTTGAGTTAACATTGCCAATAAAGCTTAATTAGATGAGCTCCCCTTAAGGGAGCTCCTCGTGCATTTCTCAGCCCTTGATGGTCGTGCCGTCTTCCCTTTCAGAGGAGATATTTTGTTTGAAATAAAGAAGCCGTGAAATGAGATGATGAGTGTTTCATAAGGGCTGAATTGCCACGAAGCTCCGGGGAGCTCAATCAGTTTGCTCTAGGCTGTGGAACATTAGAAAGTGTCGCTCGTCCTTTGGGAAAGATAAATCACAGTGAATTACACTTTACATGTTTGAGGACAAGCACTTAATGCTTAGTTTCTTTATGTCAAAGGTTCCCCCCCCCCAACCTACAAAGTTATTACCAGAATAGCACTAGTGATTCATTTTGTTCTTGGAGCAGTGTTATCCATTTATGATAGAAGGAAACTATTAAAAGAGCCTCCTAACCATTATAAATTGCCATTAAGTGTGCTCTAAACAGCAGCATTTTCCTTTCCAGCTGGTAGTGCCCATTGTGGTCGAACAAAAGATGCCTATGAAAGGGAGGGTATACCAGGGATTTCCTTTCCCGCTTGAGATGCTCACACAATAAGTACAGTCATACCATGCATAGTACCATAGGTTGTCTCCTCTGCAGTGGCACAGTGTGGCATTTTAAACAGAGTGCCCATGCACAGACCAAAGCACAGTCTCAGCGCCTCTTTGCAAAATGTTGTGCCTCCCACTAGGGCTAGCTTCATGTAAAGTGACAATTGGCATATTAACAGAGGCGTTCTGCAGGGCAGACTGCACAATGATGTGTCTTTTGTGCCGCCCAAGAGAAGAGAGAGATCACTGTGGATCTCAAGTTTCCATCGCACATCTGCAGTGTGGGGCATAGGGCAGTTCCTCCTCCTCTGTGGCACTAGCAGAACAATTGTGAGGATCCATACTCTGCATCCTCCTAGAGATCTTGTCTTTTTAAGGACATTTTCCCAGCCCAGAAAAGAAGACCTTTGTGTGAGGATGAAAGATTCCATGAAACAGGGTGCCACATGCTAGCTCCCCGCCAGCTGGAGTTGAAACACTATGCTGTTGCAGCAAGCTGACTTGCCAGTGGAAGTACAGTAATACCCCCGTATCCACTGATTCATTATCCACTGATTCAGTTATCCACGGTTGGCAGAGGAAAAATAAATAAATAATTCAGCAGCCACAAAGCAAGCTACTGTCACAAAGAGCAGCTGTAAAGCAAGCTGCTGTCATAAAAGAGCAGCCATAAAGTGTTCAGCTGTAAAGCAAGTTACTATTACAAAACAGCAGTTTTGGGGAATATTTTAGCGTTCTCTCTTATCCACAGTTTTCATTATCCATGGGAACAGTTGGAACCAATCCCCAGCGGATACTGGGGTCCTACTGTATGTATCCTGTGTAGGTGACATGAGGTGCTGGTGATTTAAGGAAAAGAGCACAAATATATAACAAGGATACAGAATTACTTTCTAATCATGGGGTTTGTTTTGTTTTTCATTTGGTTGTAAAAGTTCTACAGTTGTAATTCAAATGCCTTTAAATTAAATTTTAAAAAACCCTAAAGGAAATTGATCTTATATTTTAATAACTCCTTAATATTTAAATACTGCAGCTGGACAATATATACATGAGGTGAGAAATCTGATTAAACTAGCCCCAAGCCTGCCTCTCTTTATTAAACATGAGACTTAGATGTCAGGTGTAGGGGAGAAATAATATCAGAAAAAAGCACAAAGGGGAGGACAGGTGAGGAAACTGGAAGAAGAATTGATTGAGAAGAGATAGCAGCTCACAGAATAGGGCAGTCATGAGATCTGCATTCCTTATGATTAATGGTAGGTCTGTGAATGAATAACCTGAAAAGGACAATTCACACCTTAGCACTGGGGTTGAGAGAGATGTAAATTATTTTAATGAAATTGTAAGATCTTTGTCTGTTGTTTGTTTAGCCATGTCACATACACAGTAAAAACTACAGAGTGTTTTATAAGCTGTTCATTTTCTTATAAAAGCCGTTTGATTGACTTGACTCTTTAAAGCCACATGGTACACCGAAATGCAGCGGGTGCATGTCCTGAGCCTGAATCTGGTGAAGGTTCATCTAGGGTTTCTTTTCTCTAAGTTAACAAAAGTTTTAAAACTTATGGACATAAAGCACCAGAAATGTACTGTATATATGGATTTAAGCCCAAAATGGTGCTCTGATCCATGTTGGATTCCACGAAGTATGAATTGCAATAACATGGAAACCCAACTAATGTCTAACCCATTTCTATTCCATATGGCTGATACCTGTATTTATAATAATAATTTGTTCTCTAAAAAAACAACAACCTGAATTTGTACCGCTCAGTGGATTAGATATCTGGCTGCGGAGGCAGAGGTGGGGAGTTCGATTCCCTGCCGTGCCTCCTTGACAATGGCTGGACTTAGTGATCCATCAGGTTCCTTCAAGCTCTGCAGTTTTAAGATTATTATGATCTCATACAGATGCTGGATTCTCAGTGTGGTACAGTGGGTGGAGCAACAGACTTCGACCCTGGAGAACAGGGTTCCAAGCTCCATTTGGCTATGGAGAATCACTGGGAGGTGGGGAAGGAATTGATTATACTACTCCTTAAATACGTCACTTCACTTGAAAACCTTATTAGGGTCACAATAAATCAGTTCCGACTCGACAGCTCGGAACACACACACAAATGCATACAGATGTTAAGCTAGCTGGCCATTTATCAGTTTAGCTTATATGACTCCACCCCACATCCCACCTGAATCCCTTTAGACTAGCTACTTTTAAGTCTTCCAGTATTGAGGTCCAACTGCGGGACATGTTCATGTAGAAAATCCGTAATTTTACATTTAAAATTTTCTAAGAATGTTTGGGTGAATGCCGTTCTGATCCGGTGTTTGTCATTGGCCTATAGCTGCTATTCTTGTCATTGCTCTTTGTCTCAGTTCTTCACGGTCTATTCCAGAAACAATCATCTGTGGGTCTTCTACATAGACACATTTTTCAGCTTCTATGCCATTTCTTTATTACCCCTTAATTGTCCAACTCCCTCCTCAGTTGGTCTTCCATTTTTTGATCAACCTTCTTGCCTTTGAGAATTTTCCTGATTCTTATCATCAACCACAATATCCACATCCTCTTGAACTCTGAAATATCTTTCCTGTTCTGTGGACAGGAGAGAAACAACAGTAAAACACAGAACAGGCCAGCTTTTCCGTGCTAAGTGTCTTAGTTAAAAAAAATGGAAGAGGCCAACTTATTTTCTTTAAAAGGAAGCAATATGTATATAAATATATGCCTATATGCAACAATATTATTTCACTCACTCACTCATTTATCACATTTCTCCCCAAAAGAGGTGGTTCAAATAAATAATAATACAATAGTACATTATAACAATAATAGAATAAAACAGTTGTTAAATGTTTTTAATTGTTAAAACTGAATCAAAATGCAATTCAAAATAAGTTAGAGATAACACTTAAAAAGTGCAGCACTCAACTGCTATCAAGTTTCACCTGTAGCAGCCAATCAATTGCCGCCAGCCTGTCTGAATAAAAAAGGTCTTTTAGGAGAACAATAGGGAAGCCATCAGAGGAATCAAAGGTTATTGGCCAGGACAATCAGTTTTGGAAAGGATTCTGGGATGATTAGTTGACAATGCTCTAATCCAGTGGTTCTCAACCTTGGCTCCCCAGGTGTTCTTGGACTGAAACTCCCAGAAGCCTTCACCACTAGCTGTGCTGACTGGGTTTTCTGGGAGTTGTAGTCCAAGAACACCTGGGCTACTTTGGGTTGGGAATCACTATTTTAATTTGCACTTGAGGTTCAAGATGAAAGTGCTTCTCCACTTTCCTACTGCTTTCTACATATCTAGGTATATAGTTCTAATTGGTTCAATGGGAAACATCTTCTCCAGGGTTCAAGGAATGTGAAGCACCAATAGAGCTGCACAACTGAATGGAATTTTCCTTTAGCCACCAAGGTGGGTCAGAGAGCACCTTCATTTCCACCTGCATTTGTTCCTATAGGAAATATGATGTGGAAGCAAAGGAGCTAAAGGATCCTGTTATTCTCTCTGATATCTAGTTGAAGAATTCCCAGCAGGTGAAAAGGAGCAGTAGGGGAATGTGTTCCCAGTAGAGTTGCTGCTTGAGTAGAGGATTTCCTGGACTCTTTAAATGTAGTGGGACCCCTGTAGGCTGCAGTATGTTGGGAGGGGACAGAGATTCTATGCACTTGGTAAAAGCACTGGTTGTATTTTCCCAGCAATCAGTCAAGCATTTCGTTCTGATCAGGGTGACACTGCTTTTGTCCTTTCTGTCAGTGTGCCAAAGGGCACTGGCAGTTCTCAATCAAGTGCAGCTAGTTTCCATTTCCTACAAAATAATAATACTAAAGGTTTGAACTCAGTGCTAAAACAGAGTTTTGTTAAGTCTGTTAGAAGGACTAAATTAAAAGAAACAACAGCAGTGAAAATTGCCGAGTAGCACCTTGTTAGCACCTTAAGGCTAGTTCTGTTGTTGAACCTCACTGGCCTTTTCACTACTGCCGACTCCTGCAGTTTGGCCAACAGGAGGCTTAAAGAATGTCACACAATGAAACCCAACTGATCGTTTGAGTAGTCACACTTTATCACATAACTGCATTTCCCCCACAGTGCCATCATAGCCTCAGTCTGGGAGCGATCGTGCTACCATTGTCTAGAAGGAAGAGGTCTTGCACAAGGTGAAGAACCACAACTGGACTAGAAGCTCCGCAATAGGGAGCTGTGCTCTCTTTCACTCAGCTCCTGCTGGCTTCACTGGAGCTTGCCAAGTCAGAAGCATTTTAGGAGGACTGTGCCACTGTGTGTGTGTCTGTAAGTTCAAGAATTATTTGCCAAACCCAACTGAGGAAAAAAAAATATCAGCATAGCCAACTTGTTAATGCACAGCCAGCTTTGGTTGGTTGGTGACATGGAAAGATGAGTCCTTATTTGCTTCACCAACATGGGAATGCTTAGAGAACAGTGCCTATTTTGAATGACGAGCCAAGCCAAGTTTATCGGTCTATCTGCTTTTGTTCAAGCATGTGACAGGAAAACTGAGGGGAAAAGATCAGTGGAAGATTAATTTGCAGAATTAAACAATGTCTCAACTAAGGTATTGTGTTGAACTTTCACAAGCATGAAAGGCCTTTGTGTTCAGTCTTCCAGCCAGGAAGGTGTCATAAAACAGTAGATACTCACCTTGAAGTCATTTCATAGGTAACAAATACCATAGGTGGGGGCAGTGTTAGTTTCTGTTGCTATAAAGCAGTGATGGCGAACCTTTTAGAGACCGAGTTCCCAAACTGCGATTCAGAACCCACTAATTATTTGCAAAGTGTCAATAGAGCAATTTACCATGAATACAGATAGCTGAGAAAGGGCGATATCGGGTCACCACAGAAAGGGCTCCGAGTGCCACCTTTGACACCCATGCCATAGGTTCGCCAACAGTGCTACAAAGGAATATCTTTAAAAGGCTCAACCACTAAGCAAATGACAGTATGGTGCATGTAAGAACAGAGCTAACTTAATTTAAAACTTGACAAGGACATGCTTGATAAAAAAAATGGATCCAACTTACTGGGTCCAGCATTGCCGGTTCCTTGGGGGAAAGGCCAGGGAAACATGGCGCCGACCATGCGGCCCCTTATGGAGTCCGGAGGAACAAGTCACGCAGTGTGCCTGGGCCAATCCCAGACACCCAGCGTGTCTTGTGGTGTGGGTAAGCAAACCTCAAAACAGGGAAGAATAATACACACCCTAGTGATTGTCAAAGGGATCCCTAAACAGTCAGGTTTTAACAGCTTTTTTGAATGATGCCAGGGAAGGAGCCTTGTGTATCTCACTCACTAGTTTGTTCCAGAGAGCTGGGCTGGCCACCGAGAAGGCCCGATTGCGCGTTGCAACTAGAGATGGGCATGAAACGCAAAAATGGTGTTCCGTTTCCATTTTGGTTCGGGCCCTTTTCATTTCGGTTCGGTTCCATTGAAATGGATTTTTCTCGGAAAACTTTGTTCCGTTTGTCATTTTGTTTCGATTGTCGTTTTCCCATAGGTATGCATTGAAGCAATGCATTCATTTGGTAAAAAGCAAGCACGGAAACCGCAGCATTTTTTTTGGAACAACCCCAAGCGCCAATCAGCTGTAGCATGGGCTTGGGATTCAGCAAAAAAAAAAAAAGTTTTAAAAGCTCGTGCTTTCTGGGTGCATTGGGGCGGAAGTGCCCTGGCTTATTTTTAAATCTCCTTTGTTTTTAAAAGAACAAGAATAATTCTCGCCATCTTCTGCCACTTCCCCTGCCTCCCAAATTCCAGAACAGGTGCTCGCTTTCTTAAATTCTCCCCCCCAACCGCCATTTACCATACCGTCACAAAAAAAAGCAAAATAGCAACATAGCGAGCTCAGCGAAATACACCCTCTTTTACCCCGACCTTGATTCGGGATCTCCTCCTGGGGTTGCTGCCTCCTCTGCCTCATGGTCCCTCACCCTCACTGCCAAACGGATGCAGAAAGACAACCCGCCCCTTTAAGGAGCACAGCATTGTTCCCAGAATCCCCACCAGATTCCCCCTCTTCTCCATACACATGCACGGTGCGCACATACACACACACACGGCACGGGGGGCATGACCATGAGGGCGGAGGAGGCAAGCCCGGGAGATCCGGAGGAAAGGTGAGGCCAAGGGGGTGTACTTCGCTGAGCTCGCTCGTTAATATTTTCCTTTTTTATGATGACACGGCAAGGGGGGGGGGAGGAGAATATAAGAAAGCGAGCACCCAAACCTTGGCTAGGAATAAATCGCTTCATTTATTTAGGCATTCTTGACCCAGGGTTCCGGAGGTGGCAGTGGGAGGCGGAGAAAATTATCTTCTTGTTCTTTAAAAAGCAAAGGAGGTTTAAAAATATGCCGGGGAGCTTCCCTTCCCCAATGTGCCCAATCGGCACCGGGAAAGCAGGGGCTTTAAAAACTATTTTTTGCCAAGCCCCAAGCCCCCCGCACTACAGCTGATTGGTGCTTGGGGCTTTGCCAAAAAAAACCTGCAGTTTCCTGCGCCGTTTTCCCCCCACAGCTCCAGTCCATTTTATCGCACGCCGCCACTAACGGAAACGAACAGCACCAAACAAATTTTTGATGGTTCTGTTCGGTTTGAGCCTGACCCATCCAAATTGTCATTCTTCGTTTCATTATGTAACGGAAACAGTAATTTAGTCGTTCCGTGCCCATGTCTAGTTGCAACCGTACGGACCTCCCTGGGGGTGGCCATGGAGGATCAAGTGGGCCGGTCCAGTTCTGATCTTAGGGAGATATGCTCTGCCAGATAATCAGGACCCAGGCCATGGAGGGTTTTGTAAACCAAAACCAACACCTTGAACCTTATACGGGAAGCAATGGGCAAACATGCAGGCTAGTCAGAATTGGGGTGATGCGGTCAAATCTGCTTGCACCAACCACCAATCTGGCTGCTGCATTCTTCACCCGCTGCAGTCACTGAACAAGGGTCAAGGGGAGCCCCATGTAGAGAGCATTGCAATAATCTATCCTCAACATGACCAGCGCCTGCACAACTATCCTCAGAGAGTTCCCATCAAGGTACAGGCAAATCTGAGCGATGAGCCTAAGATGGTAGAAGGCCGACCTGGTCACAGCTGGCACCTGGGGTTTCAGGGACAAATCCAGATTTAGGACAATGTCCAGACTCTTCACTCTTTCTGCCAGCTGGATGGTGGACCCACCCAGACTGGGAAGAGGGCCACTGTACCCATCTGGGGCACCCTAGAAGAACAGAACTTCAGACTTCTCGGGGTTGAGCCTGAGCCTTTTAGTCCTGGACCATTCCAAGACCACAGCGAAGCAGTGATCAAGGGTCTGGACAGCCTCCACTGCAGAGGTGGAGAAGAAGAGATAGAGCTGCGTGTCATCAGCGTACTGATGACAGCAAGCTCCAAAACTCTGGATGACCTCAGTCAGCTGCCTCATATAGATGTTGAACAGCATGGGGGAGAGAGACAACCCCTGAGGCACCCCATAAGAGAGTGTCCAGGGAGACAACAGGTCACCCCCCAAGCTCACTTGCTGAGCATAGCCCTCGAGGAAGGAGCGGAGCCAGCCAAAGGCTAACCCCCTATCCCCACCTCAGAGAGCCGGCTCAGGAGGATACTATGGTCGATGGTATCAAAGGCTGCTGACAGGTCGAGAAGGACCAGCAGGGTAGAGCAACCCCTGTCGGCCCTCCTCAACAGGTCATCTTGCAGTGCAACCAGGGCAGTCTCAGGGCATGATGCTTGCTTGCTTATTGTTGTATCTTTGGGGTGACTTAAATTGTTCCTTTTGTTTTCTGTCACAGCTACAGTGTTTGGCGGTTTGGAGGCATTGGGACCGGATCCAGGCAGATGTGGCTGTAGGACGGAGCCTGCACAGCATGGAATCAACAGGTGGCAACAGCAGACCTGGGAGGGAGCACAGAGCATCCCAGCTTGGGTAGGACAACACACAGCCTCTCTGCTCAGCTCGGGGAAGGAAATCCCAAAGAAGCCTGTGCCCCCGGGGGTTTCTGGAAGCTGAGAACAAAAGGGTGCTGCCACCTGGTGGTGCTACCATGCACATCAAGGGACAGGTGGGTTCCCCGATGAAATGGATCCGACCCAATACCTGGCCAGAGTACTGCAGTTTGCCACCAATGCCAATAAAGCTGTGACCACCACATTTTCCCAAGAGCCAAAGTGTTAGTGTGGTTAATTTGTCAGCAGACCCCAAGGCTTAGCATTAGAACACAAAATCATTTGTGTCACATGTAAAGGAAATTATTTTTAAAAAGCTTGATTATTGCTCTCGGTGATCCACTGCTAAATGTGTGGGGCCTGTAAAGGATAATGGGGAAAGCATGTACTACCTGGAAAGAGGCCAATGTCCTAACAGGTGCAGCTGTTAGAAACCTTTTAGGCTCCATAAAATGACACTGTAAGTACACACACTGTTGCAGGAAACATACAAAAAAAATCACCCACAATGCAGTGTAATGCATGCAGCCAGGATAAAACCACCTCCAACCAACTCCTGGTTCCTTTATGCAGGAGAAGCCTCAGTTCAAAAGAGAGAGAGAAAAAGGGTAGTAGAAGAACTGGTTGCCATTTTGATTGTTTCCCCCATTTATTTATTTTTTTTTGGCCAAAGTTGCTAGTATAATATTGAAGAAAATGCCCACAACTCAGCATATGCTCAGGTCTCTGCTCAAGTCATAAGATTTCTGATCATACCAAAACAGTTTTTGGCCATGTAATAGCCTCCCTGTGCCTTTGGACAGGACACACATGGGGAATTAATCACTGAAGCACTTTCATTTGTTAATTGTTTGTAAACTAAATGTCTGTTTTTGATAGGCAAAGGGATGTTTTAATGGTGATGATGACAACAAAAGTGGCATTTGTTTATTCTAAGGCCAGTTCTGATGTTGAGCTTCAAGAAGGAAGTAAAGTAAAGTACTGTTATCATAATGAAGCATCCATTAAGTGATTCTTGCATTTCCCTCCAACACCTCTAAAAAGCACATATGGAGAAAACCAAACTATAAACAAAAAGTAGTAGCAGTTTAAAGACGTAATGTTATATTTCAATGCGAGCTTTTGCCAGTAAAATATCACCTTGAAGTATCACAGTTTGTCTTTAAGATGACACTGCATTTTGTTGTTTTTTTTGGGGGGGGTGTATTTGTCTCGATATTCTTCAGCTACTTCTTTGAAAATGCAGAGCAATGCTTGCACTGCAAATTTATTGAAACTGAACAAATAAAGATGAAGAATGTTATAAAACTTGCAATTTATTGGTTTTCATAACTCAATGTATTGGTTCCTGGGGTGCCGGGAGGGGGGGGGAATAGCACCCCATCCATTGATCATTCTCAATCTGACAAATATTTTCATACCAATGAACCCTCTGGATGGAAATATCTCCTGGGATTTCAAGAGCTTTGGTTTTATTTGATTTTGAATTTTCAAAAAGCATGGGTTTCTACATCCTGGTATGCCCTGCAAGTTCAGTCTTTTCCATTACTTAACATTCTTGCATTTATTTATTTATTTATTTATTTATTTATTTATTTATTTATTTATTTATTTTAGAGTATTTTTACCCTGCCTTTCTCCTTGGAAAAAGGTCCCAAGTAGTGTTGTGTTAATCAAGATGGCCAGTCTATAGAAGCGATTTCAGTGAGGCTTATTTCTGACTGTAGTCATGCAGAGGATTGTGCTGCTTATGATTTATTTGACCTGTTTTACTCCCTGATCTGAGAAATATATCTGATGGGGAAAATTTCCCAAAGAAGGACATCCTGAGGTGAATTAATGGGGTGCCTTCTTTTCTCTGAATACTGAATGATCTCCATGAAGATGCGGCATCTGCTGCTGCCAGCTTTGTACTAGCAATTACAATGAAAAACAAACACGCGTGGTAGGCAGCATGTCTTGAGATGGTTTGAACAGGACCGGTCTGCTTCAGGTTTCAGTATTATTATTTTTTTTTAAGGATAACAGTGTGGAGCACTTTCTTGTTTATAGGATAAACACAGGGGATGGAGTGTATCTGTGTAGCACAAAGGAGCGGCTGCCAACCCATAACATTGTGGAGAATGCGAGGAAAAAAAAATTCCACAACACGTTCCCTTTGCAGAACTACCCTGCAATCTGCTTGCAGGAGGGTTACAAGGTAAACAATATTTAAGTCATCCGAGCAGAGAAGAAGCCAGGTATGTTTGGAATAATGTGTCATTTGGGACGTTTGCCGGCTTTTCCAGCTGCAGGAACCTAACTTGAATGTATAGACACAAATGAACTTTAGAGAGAAGTAAACTATAGATATAAAAAGTACTTTAATATCAAAACAAAGCTGAACCCTACCATGAATATGGTTCAGAGGATTCTTTTTCTTTAAGGCAGGTGCATTCGGGGTTTTTTTTTTAACACCCTAACCAAATCTTTCTCCACTATGATGGCAATTTATAATCTCTAGACTCAGAGGTAGAAGGCCTCTGAATGCCTGTTGCTACCTGACATAACACATCATTATTTTGTCATCCTTTGGGATTTGATATTCAGTATAGCCCACCAATATGACTGCCATTCATAGCCTGTAACAACCATCCACTACCTCCCTATCTTCCACTGCCTCCCGGAGTTTGGTCAACCAATATGGATTTGACCAAACTCTGCAAGGCAGTGCAAGATAGGAAGGCCTGGCGAGCTCTGGTCCATGGGGTCACGAAGAGTCGGACACGACTGAACGACTAAACAACAACACCATAGCCCACCAATATGACTGCCACTCATAGCCTGTAACAAGAGAACTGTTGCTAATCACATCCATCCAATCCTTTCTAGCCAAAGGGCAAAATGACCATAAATGAGCAATGAAACAAATTATCACCATATAAATCTAAGAGCAGTAAACTAAAATAAAAATAGAAATATACAAGTAATTGTACAAATAAGTTATTTTTTAAAATTCTCTTAATTTTCACCTCCAATATTCCATGGCATGAATTACTCACTGCTTGTCTTGTAGTGTTATACTTTGTTTTGCATTTTTTTTAGCTCAATCATCTATCCAGAGCTAATGTTCATTGGTATCTTTTCTGATTAACTGGCAGTGGCTGAAATACTGTTCTCCACATGAGCCAAAGCATAACTTTCTGCTCATTCCTTCCTGGTAAACAAAGTGTTGCCCCTGTGATTCCTGGGAGAGTAAGTGCACACTCTGGTTGCATTTGTGTGTCCTTATGCCCCCTCCCCTTCTGCCAGAAATCTAGAAGCAACACTTTATATACCAGGAAGAAATGGATGGAAAGTTGGCTTACACTGCAAACAAGATTTCAGCCTCTCTCACCTTCTCAAAAAGGGGGAGATGTTACTAAACTGCTGGTTTCACCAAACACTTGCTGAATAAAAGGTGTAATTTGCAAATACTGTAAATTATAATTGTAAATACTGATGGAGTGGAAGACGAGAATTAGATTTATTTAGTTTTGCTCACAAATGTTCTTCTCCCTGGATGGTAAGTAGCAGGTCCTTGCAAACTTCACCGATTTGGTCCCATATTGTTTTTCTTATTTCTTTCCTTTCCTATTGTAAA
>JAHTLZ010000010.1:43153001-43194981 GCA_023846285.1 Phrynocephalus versicolor
TACTTACTTACTTACTTACTTACTTACTTACTTACTTACTTACTTACTTACTTACTTACTTACTTATACTATTAGAATGATAATGTTTGGAGACAAATCTTCTTTATTAAGGAGGAAAGTTTGAGAATGGCAACACTTTCTGGAAATGTTTGTGTGCTTCAAAAAAGAGCTTGCATCAAGCAAATCATTTCTGTCATGGAGACGGCGTACAAAATTTTTCCACCAGCACAAATTGTTGCGGTATCTGAACAACGCTATAAAATGAAACACAAGGCACGGCCAAAACTAATAAAAAGGAGTCAAGGAGGAAAAAGAAGGAAGCAAGAGTGGTAACACTTCCATTGAATATCTCCGTCTACAGCTATGCTTCTTGGACTACTCCAAACTGTTGAGTGACTGGAGGTCTATTTCTGTTTAATGGGGAGGTTCCACACAGCCTGGTGCACCACCTTCCTGGAGGCAATGTGTAAGACAGGTTGTGTGTGTTGAGGCAGGAAAGCACAGCTGCTTGCTTGCCAATGTAGAATGTCAAATTAGCCAAGGAAATAAGGCTTTCGTTTGTGCTGTGTACATAATTAAAGCACAAGTCTATAAGACAGTGTAGATCGTCTCATGATTGAAATGTGACATAATGGGGGAGGGTTGGGTGGGTAGTGGAACTACATCCATAAAAGAAAAGCAGAAGACCTAATGGAAAAACCAGTCCGTGTCTCTCTGCCACACTACTTCTGTAATGCAAATAATTTTATCCCAACACTGTTGTTCCTGTCCAGCAGTTTAATGAAACCAGCACAAAAAGATAGAGATTTCAAAGGACCCAGTCTTGTACGCTTTCTGAAAGTGTGTGGCATTTGACCTTGGCCAGGGCAATAGGTTCAAGACATACAAGGCTGAAAGTACTGCCTAAGCTCTGTTAGCAGCTGCTCCCAGTTATTTTTTTTTTTTTTAAAAAGGATCAGGAAGCAGAAGAAAACTTGGTCAGAAAGTTGAAGAACTTTGCCTTTGCTTGTAAACTTTTCCTGTTCCTTGTAATAAGATCAAACAGTTACGGCTATCAGAACACAGCTTCTCCTCTTTGCAGTTAAAAATGTTCAGACCTTTAGCTGCATAACAGCTGAAAGATGTGACATATTCACAAATGTTTTATTCTCAGCAATTTTCTTAGTCTCCCCACCAATATTTCTCTGTGTAACTTCAAGATTTCCATGGAAAAAGTATTTTGCTTCCCCACCACAACTTCATGTCCTTTCCACTGAAGTCATTCAGTGAGAAATGCCATTTGGCTCACAAAAATAAATATCATGAAAATTCTAAGAAATCTCATAAGACTTCTCAGGGCTAAAAAGTTCTCATGGCATGAAATGGCACAGCAAGATAACAGAGTTATCGTTTCTGGCGGTTACTTCACGTCCTTCTTTGTTCCGCAACTAGTTTTGTACCATGACAGAGTTGGTCGTGATCACGTGTTTCTGTCCATGTTTCAGTGTTCTCGTGGTTGCGATAACTTGTCTCGTGGTAAGTGTTACCTCATGGTCTTGTACTGTGACAAACACTGAATTTGTCTAGCTTCCTTTTCCGTTTTTTGGGGGGGGATTAACAAATTCTTTTTCGATATTTCGCTTCTGAAAAGTCAAAAAACAAACAAACCCGGACACAGTTTTCTGAGAGAATGTTTTGTTGCGTGACAGTCATTACTACATGGTGTCTTGTCTTGAGAGAGAAAGCAGGAACAAAGAGTGTACAGTATTGTTGCGCTTAGCACCCCTTCCGGGGCCGTGTTTGAGACAAATTTCAGTTGTTGCGTGACGGACGTGAAGTAACATTTTTTTGTACCGCTCCTAAGTGCAACACTAACAGAGACAAAGGGCCTTTTTACACGACCCCTAAACTCTGCTGCCTGCTCTCCAAGGGTGAAAAATCTTAATGCGGATGTGCCGGGCTCTCCTCGCTTCTTTTTGTTGTTGTTTTTTGCCTCCCGCCCCTTTAAGAGAAGGAACCAGGAAGTCACGGGACTCCCGGCAGCTTCCACCGGCACCGGGGAGGTAAGTCTTTATTCTTTTGTCTCTTTTTTTCTCCCTCCCCTCACGCAGCCAGCAGCCAGGACATGCAGAGGGGGTGGGAACGCACAAAGAGCGACAAACCCCTAAGATCTCTGGTCCGAATTAAAGTGACCAGCGGATCTTAGGGGTCGTGTAAAAGGGCCCAAAATGGACGTGAAGTAACCGCCTCTGGGTTTCTCTCTCAAGGTGAGGAATTCACTTCCCCAAGCCAAAGAGTTCAAATTTGTCATCATTAGACCATGTCGTACTGGTTATGCTAGACTGATTCTAACAATGATAGCTCTTTGTGGTACCATAAAATCCCCAGAATGTCTGATATCACACCAAACATGATGTCTCTCATGTAGCTTGCCAATTTTCTATCAGGAGTAGCTATACCAGTGATGGGATGGTCATGGTGGTAGTCTTAGGCACAGCAGTGGATGGGGAAGAAAGAATGATCTGTAATAATCTAAGAATTGCAGAATTGGATGGGATCATTGAGTGCTTTATCTCTTAAGGAAGCACAGTACAAAATTAAACTCAACACCTCAGGCTAACCACCATTGTGACCTGTAGCTCCTGTAGCTCTGGTTTTGTCCTGAAGATGAGTAAAGTGATGACTACAAACAGCACCACAAGAGGATGAGGGATAAATGGAGTCAAGAACTGAATGCACGAATCATGCAGCAAGCCCTTTCTTTCCTTCTTTCCCCTTTAAAGCTGGCGCTAGCAGAAGGCATTCGGATGCCGATTCAGGAAGAAAAGCCTTTTGGAATTACAGAAAAGCACTGTTGCTTCCCCACTTCCCCACTTCTTCCTAAATAATAATGGATATAGGCTAATGCATTCTCTTCTGTGTCACTTGCACAAGAGAGTCCTCTTAAGAAATAACTTTTTTCTCTTCATTAATTTGTGTTTGTAAATATCAAGACTTGACTTACCAAAGATTATCTTGATGCTGTCTTACTGTAAGCTAGCTCACCGCTTCCTGGTTTCTAGTTGCTCCTTGTGATAAAAGGTATTTTGACCAATTTAACACACAAAGGACCAAGAGTTACAGCACTGTAGACCTCTGCTTTTGGGCTAAAACTTCCAGAAACTCCACAGGCAGTATGTGGTTTTGTCAGGGGCAAGGGAACACATGCATCCATTTTTGTTTCCTAAAATGCTATGCTGCCATCTAGAGTTTGAGTAATACAAGAATAGGTGTACATTTTGTGCTATAAGCTGACTGTGTCTGATCCCATAGCATCTTTTTGAGTGAGGTTTGGAAGGACAGTTAGTGTCTTTTGATGCACAATGTGGTGTAGTGTATCTAGCTGGCAGCTTATTTCAGGAATGCTACCTCAGGGAGATGATGAAGATGTTCTGTGAGGATTAAATGTGTCTCCCCTGGGTAAATGATGAGTAAAGGGGGAGGAAGTAGATTATTCCAAGAATAGAAGGCAATATACATAAACCAGTTTATTATTCTTTGTGCGTTTACAAATATAGGCTTATGTTAAATAAGTGAAAGATTAAGACAAGCATCACACTGTGCTGGATTCTTTTAAGCTCATTGGTACCAGAAAAAGCTATTGCACACATCATATTCTATTTTCTGACACGAGCACATAGCTGCTGGGAGAAGATGGGCAATTTTCTACTTTAGGCATCCCTTTGAGCTGCACTCTCAAAGCTGGGATCAATCAGCCAACAATCTCAAGAACCTCTCCTAAACCTGTGCATGTTTGAAGAATAGGAAGAATATTCCATGCAAGAATCATTTGGGTATAGGTACTGCATCTTGTTATAATTAATAATAATAATAATAATAATAATAATAATAATAATAATAATAATAATAATAATAATAATAATAATAATAATAATAATAATAATAATAATAATAATAATAGAAGAAGAAGAAAAAGAAGAAAGAAAGAAAGAAAGAAAGAAAGAAAGAAAGAAAGAAAGAAAGAAAGAAAGGCAGACAGACAGACAGACAGACAGACAGACCTTGTGGCATTCTCAAATACATGGACTATGCATCTGATGTAGTGGCTACAATCCATGATAGTTTATGCCATTTTAAAAATAAAAATGTAACCATGAAGGTGTTTTAAGAATCTCTCCCATGTTTATTATTATAACAACAGGTATGATTGCCAGTAATCAGAATAACACAGCTTTTAATGATATCTCTTATGGGCAGAAATCTTCAGGTAAAGCTTGACATGGAACTATATATTTTCACCTGTTCATTGCTGTAAATTGAGCAGCTGCTCAAGTGACAACCACAAAATCATGTTCAAGAAATCAATGCTCTGTGACAGAGGGATTGTGGCTTTACAGCAGCTTAGAAGAGTTACCTTTCTGTATTATAACTCTTAGCCAGTATGGCCAACTTCTGAACATTACTACAGTTGTCCCCCACCCTTTCGCAGTTCATATACTGCAGTCTGGGTATATCACGGGTCCGTAGTATATGAAAAAAGGCCCCCTGGGGTAAGGAGGAAAGGCCTTCCCAGGCCCATCAGAGGCCCCAAAAGTGCTTTCCTACAAACCAGAAGTGACTTCTGGTAAACCAGAAGTGATGTCCAGATCACTAGAAAGCACTTTGGGGGCCTCTGGGGGACTGGAAAGCCCCCTGCAGGCCCGTTTGGGGCAGCACCAGGCCTGGGGTAAGTACAAGAGCCCCCAGAGAGCCCGCCCAGTCCTGACCCAGTATCTGCATATTGCGGATTTTCAATTATTGCGGGTCAGGTTGAGTCCCTAACCCCTGCAATAGGTGGGGGTTTACTATATATCTAAATTTGGCAGATAGGAGATAGAAAGAGTTTATTTAATTTATATATTTTGTTTTCTGTAGTTGGGCAGCTAACCATTGAATCTATCAAAAACTGTTTTGTTGTTTTGCAGTTTGAAAAATAGTGTGTGTGGTATAATGATTGTTGTTTGAAAGAGAAAGACCATTCTAGAGCCCCCACTAGGTTCTTAGGTTTTTGGTTCTTTGGATTTTGTGTGATATTTAGCCTTTACTAGCTTTATACATTTTTGCATGTTTGTTGTGATTATGTGATGTCAAATTGAAACCAACTTAAAGTGACCCTAATCGGACTTTCCAGATAAGTGAGATACCAGTATTTAAGGAGTTGAGTTCCACACCTATGTATGGGTTTCCATGGTTGTGTAGGAATTCAAAAGCCAGGTTTCCCGAGTTCTAATCCTTCATTGCACCACACATTATCCATTACAACATGCTGGGCATCTTTATACTATATTTTTTTTGTTTAATAACATTTATTTTAGTAAACAAAAATGTTGAAACTATTTAATAATGTATGTACTGTGAGGTACATATAAGTATTTTAAGATTATCACTACTATCACCATTATCTTCATTATACCTTATCTCTTATCACTGTATGAGCCATCTTCTTATACCAGGGACCACCCAGTTTTACATGTCTGGTTAAAAGCCTGGTCTGACAGCATCCACATGTGTTTCTTTACCTTCTACTGTGGGAACTTCAAGTACACAGCAGTATAGAAGACTATTTGCACAAGTGCAGCACATTCAACATGCAGTAAGAAGTTGCTTGAAAAGCCTTTATTCCAAAGGTCTAATTTTTCCAATCTTCACTAATTTGAAACTGTGGCTTGCTGACTCTGTAAAAGCCCAGATGAATGTATGTTTCCACACAACACAGCATCCTCAGAATTAAATTTTTAATGTGTGTCATGCCAATTTCGACTAGCTGCTTCGTCTAAAAACACTTTTGCACTAGGCTAGGGTGACTGATGTGCTCTAAAGCATGCATGTCCAAAGTCAGCCTGGCAGCTGGCCCCTCTCCATAGCGGTTGGAGGCCTTAGCTTGCAGTTTTATGGTTTGCCTGCCCTCTCTGCCTCTGTCCATCCCCCCAGCCACCTGCCCAGCCCACCCACCCTAGTTCCGTTGCTGCATCCTCCTCCTCACTTCCTTGCATGTTATAGAGACTTGTCCAAAGTCCAGCCCGGGGGCCAAATGCAGCTGAATGGTCGGCCCCCCGCACATTTTCACCTCACCAAATCTGGCCCTCCTTGCAAAAAGTTTGGACACCCCTGCTCTAAAGTATGCTTTGAGAGGATTATGGGGGAGCCAAAGGGAGTGCCTGGGGTTTTTTCATTCTATCCCATGAATTTATTCTTGTGTCATTTGACAGGGCAATTGGTTCTCCTACCAATGGAGCATAGGAAAATGTCCCTGAAAATCTTTGGACTAAGCAACTGCCTGTTTGACCTATGAACTGTCTCTGCCTCCTACAAGATCCAGAATAGATGGGGAAAAATAAAGGAGAAGGGGAATTAAGGCCACTCAGAATTTGAAACAGAAGGAATATTTGGTCACAAGTTTATTGGTTACACACAAGCAGTACTCTGGCTGAGTCATTGGGTCAGATCCAATGCATCAAGGACCTTGCCAGCCCCCTGATGCTCCCATGTTACCCACCATCCTTTTTGAGAACACCCAGAAAATTTTAGTTGCAGGTTTCCCCAGGGTGTCCACCCCATTGGTATCCCATGTCAATTATTCTGTTGGCAGGTCCCCCAAGGACTGTAGACCCCATCATTGGCCTGTGTCATTAAACCTTTCCTGAGGCCTTTGAGTGTCCCTTCGTGATTCAGCCCATGGCCCTTTTCCATCTGACGTGACCTTGTCAGTTGTTCTTCCGGAGCGCAGGTTCTTGCCTGACACTTTAACCACTTGGATCCGTCCCAATGTCTGCAAAACTGCCACAAGAGCCAAGCTAATAACAGAAGAAGCTCAGTAGAGTTTCTCTGATAAATGCTGGATTTGATTTCTTCTGAAAGAAATGACCAACACAAAACAAGTACTGTACTCTGATTGTTCATATAAGTAATATCAGTGAAGTATAATATATTCAACCCTATAAGACGTATCCAACTATGTTCAATTTCATGTGGATTCTATTAATTGTACAAAGTAGAGTTCAGAAGAATGTCAATACACCCAGTGTTACATTTCTGTAGGAATCATTCCATGCATTGCCAGGAGCAGTATACTGTTTGTGAGGGCTATGTACCTGAAAAGAGCAGAAGTACTAAACATGTCATTCCCTACTTGGGCAATGTGTGGGAGGGTGCACGTATCATGCCAGTTAGCATGCATCACAGTCATCTAGCCTCAGTGTGAAAAGGTATCGTTGTAGGTTTCATAGTTAGCTTTTAAAGAAGGTTTGAATGCTTTCCCTTGCAGATGTCGAGTTGATAACTGTAAAAGTCTTTTTGATCAGAATTGAATCATGGGATACTAGGTTTAATGATGAATCAAGAACTACTCCAAGATTATGATCTTGAGTGATGAAAACAAACCAGGCCTCCTCTGTAATTTTTCCAACTTTTTCCTTTTTTCTGTCAGCACTCTGATTTTGTTTCAGTTTATTTGTGCTGATTTGCATATTGCATGCAGATTCCTACCATCAGCAGATACCGGCCAATGCTATGTCTCTGTTCTTTAAAAATTACAGTTGTAATTTTCTCACTGTATGAAAAAGCAGAAACAATATTGATTTGGTAAGGACACGGTCAAGGCAAGTGCCTAGAAAACACACAATAATAATTATCTAAAATATTTTTACTTAAAGAATGTTCCTATGTGTGACTTTCTAGATATGATTTTCAATGAAGTAGTGATTTAGTAGCCTTTAAACCCAACACATTTAATTCTGTATGAGCTTTCATGGATGACAATTAGGGATGGGCACAAAACAGAAAATGAAATGCTGTTTCATAATTTTGTTATGTACTGAAACAAAACTCAATGAAACAATGAAGCAGCATTTTGTTACAGATGAAACAAAATGGTCAATTTTTTTTTTGTAAAAATGTACCACTTCGTTTCCTCTCTAACATGGCTCTCCGCCACAGGTTTTAAAAAAAAGCACCAACCCAGCCCACGGGCCAGCTGGTTGGTGCAAGGGTAAAAAAAAGTTGTCAGTTCAGTCTTTTTTCACCCCAGCTGGTCGGCGCTAGGGTGAAAAATAAAAAGCGCATACATGGCCTGTGGGCCAGCTGGTCAGTGCAAGATAAAAAAAGAAAATACATAAATAAATAAATGTGCTGACCTGGCTCATGGGCCAGCTGGTCAGCAGGAGATTTTTTTTAAAAGCCAGTCTGGCTCGTGGGCCAGCTGGTCAGCAGGACATAAAAAAGAAAAATAATAATAAAAAAATTAAAAATGCACCGACCCAACCCATGGGCCAGCTGATCGGTGGGAGGAAAAAAACCAAGACTATGGCCCCAACAGTGTAAAAAAATGCAAAATGAAACAAAACAAAATACGAAACAATTTTTTAAAAAAATCATTTTGTAATAAATGAAACAAAACAAGGGAAGAAATGAAAAACAAAACAAAACACCATTTTGGCATTTCATGCCCATCCCTAATGGCAATCCACTTTCTCAGATACAGTCTGGGAAAGTGCATTTCTGAGGAAGTGGATTGTAATCCTTGAAAGTTTATGCTGAATTAAATCTGTTAGTCTTGCAGATTGTTGGATCGCCATAGGGCTAAAATTGTTAGATGTTTCTGCTTATTGTTGCTCTTTTTTTGCTGAGATTAAATTTACAGTTGCTGTGAAACTCACATTTCTAGAGAAAGGTTTCAAACAATGACAAGGAAATTAAAATGTTCTTTTCAAAGTACCGACTTTACAGGGATTTATCTTGAAAGACCTCATTAAGTGCCCATGCACGTATAAGTAAATATTTCAACCACTATTATAGAGGAAGCAAAAACACAAAAACACACGCAGAGGAAAAACTCAATGAGTCTTACATGCCAGTAAATGTTCATGGAAAGTGGCTTTAACTGTACTTATTTTTATAATGACAACGACAACATGTACTTATCAGTAATCAGAGATTCCAAGTGTCAGAATCCCCAAATAAACATGTTCACTTGAGGTTTTCTGGATGGTGCAGTCGAAAAAAAAGTATATTTTCAAGCTGTGCTTTGGAGTCAGTTTCCTACTACAGTAAAACTTTAGCACTGAAAGTAGTGGGGTGAAGGTTCAGGAAGGAAGCAGCTTTTAGTGGACTGTGTGTGTGTGTGTGTGTGTGTGTGTGTGTGTGTGTGCGTGCGTGCGTGTGTGTGTGTGACAATAACATTTTAAATCTGTATATGTGAATATACTGAAGGAATGTGAAGGAAATCACACTTTGTGTTTTCTTCTGATTTTTGCCATTTCCCCTTACTTGAACATTTCCTCTTACAAATCAGTTGACAGTGTTTCATTCACTGTGTGGGTTTTTTTCCAGCATTCTCGTGGAACTGTGAGTTTCAAAACATGAGAGTGGGGAAATGTCATATTTCCTTAGAACCCTGTAAATGGCAAAATGCCACTATTTCTGCATATGTACTGGTCACATCTGTCTTTTTCTTCTTGGATTTGTTATACATAATTAGAAGGGAGTTGTGCTATATTTACCAAGACTTGCTTCTTATTAAGTGTTAAAATGTGTTACAACCTTTTGCATCTGTGCTAAACTGAAACAATGGTACTACAGCCTGTAACAAATACAATATAAGTAACCCTTTATTTATTACATGTTATGAATGTAGAGTGCCAGTTTAAAAAGCTGCGAGTTCCCATAATAAATAAGTGAACAATGTATTTGCACAGACATGTGCTAATTGTATGTTACAGTCTTAGATGGATGTTTAAATCCACACTGATTAAATGAGCATTTATCATAGGGAAATACATGACAGATATCAGCAACAAACAGAAATTTAAAAAGCACAATGGGATGTCATTAAAGTTTAATGGATTTCAAAACCCTTTGACAAATAAGGTTGTTTGTGGATAAAAGTCCTTCATGAAACTGGATACTTCTCCCTTCATATTTTCCTGTGAGTTAAATTTGCATATAGTTTACTTGCTAGTGACTGATTTTCTGACTGACCAATAATCAAATTAAAGTTCTTCTATTACCACAACACCAGGAATACAACATCAAAAATCATAATCAAAAGAGAAGGTGAGTGATACTTTTATTAGACTAAAATCTCACCAACAGAAGCTAGTTTTCAGTTCTCCGGAGTCTTCATCTCAGCTGGAGTTGGGATGCTGAGTTGATTCTGCATGTGCCATTTTGGAAGTTGCTTTAAGCAAGGAAATGGGGCCTGCACATCTGGCCACATATTTTGGAGCTTATTTCCCCATCTACACACCTTCAGCTCTGCAGTTTCTGTGAAACCTGAGTGCTCTAATAGAGGTATCACCTGACCTTCATGTTCATATCTGTTTCATGTGTCATTTTTTGTTTATAAAGATCCTTTACATGGCAACCTGATAGCCATTCACTTGAAAGTAGCCTTAATTTAGTAAGCCTATGCAGGTTTATGTTACCACATTTTTTCTCTGTAACTTTACAAACATTACATATAATCTTAGAAATGCAGAGCTGGAAGGGACCCAATGGATCCACTAGCCCAAATTCATTCTGCTATCTCAGGCCCATATGTTACTCTTGTCTCTGGAAATATATTTGCTCCTTTCCCTGATAGATCATAGCATATGGATAAATCAGGCCATATATCTCAACATATGGAATGTTGCTTCATATACAGTATCTAGACCAGACAAATGGTTCTGCAGAAATACTAGGGGATGAAGATTCAAGACATAGCTCTCAGTGCTGCATGTGAGAACTGGGCAAGGAAATATGTAAACATGTCTCTGCTTGTAAACTTGTAGGCCACAGACTTCAAACTGCAATCCTATTCCTAAATCTACAGCTTACAAAAGTTATTCTTGAGTCAGCAACACCTAGATATCTTGGGCCAGGCTGGGAATATTCTAATTGAAGACACGTGACTGTAACAATTCATACTTTCTTTCTACCACAATTAAATTAGACTCTTTTTATTCTCTCTGAGGATGATTTCATAATATTTATCTCTGTTTTCTGTTGGCACTGTTTGGAGTTTTAAGGAGTACGTTTATTTATTTTTATTTTTATTTATTTCATTTTGAATATTTTTACCCCACCTTTATCCTTGGAAAAGGACCCCAGGTGGCTTAAAATAATGAGGGACAATATACAGTCCAGAACATTTAAGATATATTCAAGTTAAGAACAGGGAGTTTGAAGAGGCATCTTAGAACATTAACAGGTAACATTATAGTTATAAAGAGCATGCAAGAAGAAAAGAAAAATCCATTATGACGGGTGAAAAGTAGCATGGAAAACACTTTGTTGCTGTTCTTCAGTCATTCAGTCATGTTCGACTGTTCGTGACCCCACAGACCAGAGCATGCCAGGCCCTTCTGTCTTCCACTGCCTTCCAGAGTTTGGTCAAATCCATGTTGGTTGCATCAATAACACCATCCAACTGTCTCATTCTCTGCTGTCCCCTTTTTCTTTTGCCTTCAATCTTTCCCAAAATCAGGAACTTTTCAAAGGAATCCTCTCTCCTCATGAGGTGGCCAAATCTGTCCTTAGAGTGAACATTTGGGGTTGATTTCTTTCATAATGGATTTGACCAAACTCCGGGAGGTAGTGGAAGATAGGAAGGCCTGGCAAGCTCTGGTCCATGGGGTCATGAAGAGTCAGACGTGACTGAATGACTGAACAACAACAACAACAACAACAACAACAACAACAACAACAACAACAACACTCAAACACTGGACATACATTCCATGTTTTCCCCCTTGTAGTTCTGCCTCTGAATAGGCTGACACCATTTTCAGTGACTGATTAATAAATAGATCAAATATGCTGAAGAACACTTCTTCATTTGAATGATCTGACACCTCATTTTTAAAAAAACTCCGTATCTATCTCTTATAAAAGTTCAGAAAAGGTAGCATTCCAAATTTAAATTGATGCTATCTAAAATCATAGGCAGAATACACTGAACCTTACTGAGATATAACCACGCATTATAGCAGGATTTCATGCATTGCTTTTGCAGAGGATTTGCATTTCAAAAAGACTGCATAGAATGCAGAATACATTGAGAAAATCACTTTCATACTGGAAGATTCTGTCTCCTACATCTGAAAAGTCAAAAAGTGGGAAATACTTGTCAAACCACTTACAAATTTTGCAGAAGCAGTCCAGTGGAAGCAACAACAGTGTTGTTTCTTAAGAGTCAATGGAACTCCAGATACAAGTGAGCACTTTTGCTAAATGTTCTGTACTTAATGCATCCTGAGTACACTATATGTAACTGTGTCAGAGGCAACTCTAAAAGATAGTTTAAGAGTCAGAAATGATTGTATTTTATATGTTATATTATTTATTATGTTTTCAGTTGTTAACTGGCTAGTGTGACCATTTGGCCATACGGGCAGGATATAAGTACTGTATACTAAATAAATAAATAAATAAATAAATAAATAAATAAAAATTAATGACTTAACACTGCATAACATTTGCAATTGTAAATATAGAAATGAAGAGTGAAAAATCGAGCATTACATGAGCATAATACTTCCTCCTGCCTGCTTTCTCTGTATCTCAGAAAAAGACTGCCCTGAGAAGTAGGAGAGTCTGCAGAACACTATGAAACATGTTTGGTGACATTCAAACATCCCTTCAAGGGGATAATCATAACACCATATTTTAAAAACAGCCTTCCCTGAACTTAATGGCCTTGGATAATAATCTAGCAGTCTGAAATGTTCTTTCCCCGAGGAAGAAATGATGATGTCTCAGCTTTAGATGTTTTGAAACTGGAACTTCTAATGTGCAAATCTGAATTTTCAGGTTTTAGATATAGTCTTCAAAGTCTTAGATATAGACTTTGAACATTTAAAATTAGTGCTTGAGCTTCATTTCCTTCACAAATGAAGGAATTTGTTTTGGTCTCAACAATACACATGTGGGTCATATCTTGAATATTATAACACACCCTGTGTGGGGGCTCCTTTTAAAGACCTGCCTAGTTAAACCTAAGATTAGTTGTGGCTGCCTATCCTTTTACAAGCGCAACATGGAAGTGGTTGTCTTAACTGATGGCACTCTCAGTGACTTTAGGTTAACAGAAGTACTGCCTTCCTCCTACTTGGAGACCTAGAATTGGAGATCTTTCAGGGATGCCTTTAGCACAGTCTTTTCAAGTACTTGAAGAGTGACAGTGTGTTGAAGGGCCTTTTCTGTACCAGTCCTTCTCCATAGGTATTCTCTGTCTATGGTTAGGAAAGCAGTTAAAACCTTTTAAACAGGCTTTCAACCTTCTGAGAGAGAGAGAGAGAGAGAGAGAGAGAGAGAGGAGATATGTTGAATGAGTTGATTTACACTCCAGCTTTTCTCATAGGAACCTAATAATCTCTATAAAAATATATATGAAAGAATAAATTGCAGACATCTAAAGCATAAGTTATGGATATCTAAAGTAATAGATTACAAATGTTTAATAAAATACAATACAGGTACAGACAGTAAAAACAAACAACAGAAGACAAATAAAACAGTGCTGATTTCCTGAAAGCTTATGAATAAATAGACTTTTCACTGAAACCTGGAAGTCGTGAGGATGGTGGATATCTGGAACTCTGGTTGCAGGATTCAGGCCACTGTGACTTTGCTGTCACCCACTGTCCACATTGTTTTGGTGATTTTATTGTGTGGTGCACTGCTTTTATTAGGAAGAAAGAGCGGAATATGAATTACAACAGAACTACCTAAAAGCTCAGGAATCAGCAGTGTAATATCAGATGATTATCATGCAGACTTCTTGATATAGAAATGTATTCTGAAAAAAATACTTTATTTGAAAATAGCTCAGATGATTTACAAACTATTCTCACCATGCACTGTAAATATGAAACAGCACTTCTTTAATCCAAGCTTTCATAGTACCTTTCTGAAGTTTGGTTTTTGTTTAAAATAGATTTATGAATTTGATGGTTTTTTTTATTTTCTAAACAAAACGATTAGTGGAAAGACCTTTTCCCACTGAAAAACTTTAATATAATCAATTATGAAAGACAAAAAACTGATTCCCCAACCCCCACCAACCCAGGTTTATGGAAGAAGTACTTGTTCAACATACAGACAAGACTCGGCTCTTTTTTTCTTTTCTTTTTTACTTTCCAGGATCACCTTCACATGATCTTCTAGAAGTCAAGAGTAAGAAAGGCTGTAATGGAGTGTTTTGATAACAGTCCTATCTCCAACAACTGAAAAACAGAACAGGCTGAACTTTTATAAACATTACATCAGATGTGTTGTTAGGGACAACATGTTTGCCAAAGCTTTCAGAATGAACTGAACCCATAAGTCATGTATTTTTGACCAGCGTGCATTTATTTCCTGCTAGGACTGGAAAAAATGGACTGGTCCATTATATTGGTTGTATAAACTGCAACAATGAGATGAGGCCATCCGTATTTTGTGTAAACAAGCACAGGCATTCTCCAGCTTGAAGGACAGGGAAGGGTATCCAAAAGCACAGATGATGGAAAATCCCCACAACCAATTTTAAGGTACAAAGAGCGTAGAGAACAAAAGTGTACCCCATGCTGCTTCAGCAACTTTGTCTTATTTTTGCCTATTTAGCAAAAAGGGAAGGTTTTCAAGAAACACAAGGTTCAAGTCCCTTTATTTGTGCAGATGTCCTCGGGGCTTTTGGGGTCTCACTCACTGATTTTTGTATTTTTGAAGTAATTGAACATGTAGCATTGAAATATAGGTGCCAAGATAAACTAGACACAGAAAGAAATATTTTATGTGCCTATTATGGTCATATTAAATGTTCAGAAGATCCATGTCAAGGCTGACTTTAAACATGCTCCTGGGGTTACTTGAAATAAGTGAAAACATTATTTTCTAGATATGGTTCAGAAATTAAATAATTTTAAATAATTTCAATGAAACCCTCATCTCGAAATAAGTGGGTCTGGGATTGCAATTGTGCACAATTTTGAATGTGATTGAATTGAAAGAAAATATAAACTTGCAAACCTTAGACTGCAAAAATACCAAGAAAGACCGAGATAATCGATTTCATTAAGCCTGGAAACAAAAGCAGTTAGTGTATTGTCGAATTAACATTGTGACCGAATAGGGTAATTACCAAGGAGAGAAGAAAGCTTTTATTTCTTAGTATTCATTACAGCTATTCTAATAAAAACAGGAGTGAGAAAAATTGTAATGAGAAGACATGGGGGGAGCTATTGGAAACATATAGTACTAACTCGTGGTTGATACTCTTAATGGCAGCAGATTTATATGAAGTCATGTTTTAAAATATACAGTTTGTTAAAAGAATGTATTGTCTGCAGAACTGTATCACCTTGAAGAGAAACATGTAACCCCCTTCTGGCAATTCATTAGTCTTAAAAAGTTTCACTTTCCTATTCCACAGCTATCTAAAATCCAAATGAGCTTTATCTTTGCTTCATTTTCAGTTGAACGGAAACATTCTGATAATCTAGCGATGTGCTAACTGGGCAACATTTGTTTAAAACCTTTCAAAATTCATAAAAAGAATTTTTGCCTCACAAACTAGGGCAGCTCTGATCCCCATTCATTGGGGGAAGGGCGCATTTGCCGCCCCAGTCCCGGACTTTGGGCGTGAAAACTTCGCGCCCATCCGGGACTTCCTGCCCAGGGATGGGAGTCTATAAGTAGGCTCCCGCCCCCTCCCCTGCCTGTCGGTGGCGAGATCCTCAGCACCGCCCTCCCCCCCTTTGGTCGGAGAATGAGACTAGCTGGTCGCCTTTTGGGGCCGGATGGGAATTTTTGGTGGCTACTCAGATTGGCCGTGAGTGGCCACGCGTTTTCGCCCATCCCATTCTCTGCACCTCGGGGATGGGCTTCTTTCCCGTTGGTCACTAACTTGGCGGGTAGTGCAACTGGTAACCGATTTCAGGTTAAGCTCTAATTAGATAACCCATTCGGCGATTTACAGCCCTCGTATTCAGTATATCACCATTGGCTATGTCAGCAGACAATCGTTGTTGCCATATGAATTGAGGCATCTCGAGGGCTGTGCCGGGTTTCCAGATTCGCCCATCCTATTGCGATGCTCAACAGGTGGGCGGCTGCTCACCTGGGTGAATTACCTGTATTTAGAGCTTGTTGGCTAATGTATTGCATTCCATCTCATTACCAGTTTGCACTAAGGCTCAGGTCTCCTTCACAGGTCCTGACTAACCCAGTTAATAAGTTGATAAGTTATAAATAAAGTTGTGGCCCGTTGTACCAAAAGCTGAAGTTGTCTCGCCTCTTTATTTCCGGGCTTGGGGGGCAAAGACATCCCTCTCCTGATTTGTTTCATATTCGGTGACACAAAATTTGCTTTGCTTGAGGCAACAACTTCCAAGGCTACTTCCCTCTACCTTTAGGCTCATAAGGTCTAATTTTTACTTGTTTCAAGCATAATGGTTGAAAACATTATTTCGAAAAGACTATATTTAGAATTCTACATGCATGCTTAAAGGATCAGACTTATATGGTAGCTTATTGCTTTGGGCACCAGCTGCAAGTACCTACCAATCAAATATACTCCTCAAAATAAAGAAAGTTAAAATAAACCAAGCTGTATCATGATTCAGGCAAAAGCTGCTTCCCAAATTTTGTTTCTTAATATACACCCACAGTTAAGTATGTCTGGCTTTATTTAAAGGAACTCAAGGGGATCCCTGCTGGGTGATCCAGTATCAAGAATCCATCAAATCCAGCATGTTTTTCCATAGCAGGTACCTGGATGACTCCTGGATGCCCCCAAAAACACCATGAAATAATCTTCACTGACATCTGTAGGATTTTTTTTTTTTTGCCTATATTATGCATTTGCATTTCTCTAGTTAGGCCATACTGGACAGCTGAAGTGTTTTTATTTTAATATTATTTTATTTACTTGTACACCTTTCAGAGAGGAGCAGATGGTCTTTTTATGATAAGAAACAGATCATAAAATCTATTGCATGATTCCACAAAAAAAGTGTTTTCTAAAATATATGTCAAAGGAAAGAAATCGATCACAGTTTTTAATATATCGCAACCACAGATGATTTCTGTGTGTGTTCAGACTGATAAACACATCAGAAGTAATTTAGTTTCTTCAGTCCTGGCCGGGATATAATGCCACCCAGAAAGCTCCAACTTATAAGTATTTGTTGTTGTTTTTCAGACAGTGTGAGGGAAGGTGACTTTCCATAATCATCTGCATCTTTAAAGCCCAAAGGCTTTCAGCAAGAATTCTTTTTAAGCAGGGTGGGGGGAAGAGCTGCTAAATGCAATGACCTGTAAGGAAAAAAATCCTTTTGAGTAATATTTCAGTGATCATCAGAAATGGAAACACGGTTGCGTGCTGACCCAGACAAGGTGGCAAGACTTCAAATACAAAGTAGGGTTCTGAAAGGGCTCAGAGAGTGCTACGTCTGCTGATATAATAATGATATACCTCTAGCACAGTAGGTGCAAATCTATGAAAACATTGTGATAAAAGATAAAAAAGATATCTTTCGTGACGTTCTTTCTAATCGCTGCTATTTTTAGAAAGACAAGGATGGTTGTTAATATTTGGGGGATTAGAAGATAAAGGTTAAAAATTGCGGATCCTTCATCTTCTCTCTGCCTCACAACATGAGCACTGGAATGAGAAGTTTGAATGCTCATAGAGTGGACTTGTCTTTTTTCTATCTTCTTCTTTCAGAACTACAGATAGGTCATACTTGGAAGGTATGTGTCTGGGGCCTCAGTGCAGGGGTATGAATACTGGCAGCCTTGCATGGAGAAATCACATACCTTGCAGAAATATGTCTGCAAAAGCTCTCTTCTTTATCATTTATTGTGGTAAATTATTTTCTGCACAGTTAAGGCGCCCCTTGAACCCTTCCAGCATTTTAAATGCATTATTATTTATTCCTGCTCTGACCATATGCCCAAGGTACTTACAGAATATGCATAAACAAGTAAATCAGTAAATTAAAATAGACGGTACCTTATTCCTATGGATCTTACAGGCCTATGTTACGGAATATGTGTAAAAGTCAGACCTCAACCAATAACTGAAAGCAGACAATTGGCAATGGATGCCACATAAATATAAAAAGGAGCAATATTACTGTTTTACCAAACACAGATATTTGAGTACCCACAACACTTGTTCCTGCAAACAGAATGTAGTGCCATTAGAACAATCTGTTTACTTCATTTCAAAGAGATAATCCATATTTTAATTTTTAAATATATTCTCGTCTTTGCTCCTCTTGATTTTGAATGAAATGCTTTTTAAAAGTGATTGTAGCCTGTCAAATTATATAACAACAACAACAACAACAACAACAATAATAATAAACCCAAGGGGACTTACAACAATAATTTAATACAGTCTATTAAAACAGCTCATGCATGAATTATTGAGAAATATCAAAAAACAGCATTTAAAAACAATCCTGAGAAACACTATAAAAACAATACTAGGGCAGCAGCAGCAGAGTTTAAAAGGTCCCCAGCCGAAAAACCCTGAATATTAAGATGTTATACATAAAAATTTGTAAAAGGCTGGAGGCTCAGAAGGCTTGCCTGAATAAATAGGTCTTAAGGCCTCACTTAAATATCAGAAAGCATTTATTGGATATGGCAAATTCCTGAAAGAACTGCCTGGGTGACTGGACATATTTTTTAAAATGTTTGAGAACTCTGTCATTTCTCTCCATAATGGCTCTCTCCACTGTTTACTGGGACCATTCTTTCCTCTAACGAAATCAAAGTGATGATAAGACAAATGCAGCATCTTAAGAGCTGTGTCTTGCCCTAGATTCATGCCAGAGTTTTCTCTCAAAGGACCAGAAATCAGATGAGCAGATGGTCATAATTCCTTTCAAATGCGTTCATTGCAGGGAGGATTAACTGAAGCATCCTTGTCTTCCTGCAGACAAGCCTCTTCTAAGGCTGCTTAGAGATATCAAGAGTTACAAAACACAACATCCCTGTCAGGGAGGCTAATTTACAGGGAAAATAGTTATAGAACAGGGATGAGGAAGAAGATTGCTTAGCAAGGGGGCAGCAAGAAAGAATGAAGAAGAAAACCTGGGTGGGCAGCAAAGGTATAGAATCAGTGGTTTCAAAAAGGATTGTAAAGAAGTGGATACTGAAAGAGATGTATGGGAGATCATAAGACTTGGCTGAAGAATAAGAGAGAGAGGTAGTATTGAACACCTGGAGAGAAAACAAAGCAAGAGGCAAGAAAAGTTACAGTGCGAGAAGGACACGTATTGAAACACTTGGGTGTGATGTTCAGAAATGAAAGACCTCGCTTTCACAGTTGTACATGAAGAAAGGAGGGCGCAATGAAGATATTTATAAATGATGCACAATGCCATTGGCAACACTGATGAGACAGTATGGTTCTCCCCCAAATGCTGGGATGTCGCAACGTAAAAACAAGGCACACATGTGCACTTGTGAACACACACAAACATGTGCATATATCCCGGTTAGAGATGGGCACGACTCAGAAAAATTGTTTGTTTTCATTTTCGTTTTCGTCTAGGGGTCCGTTTCGGCTCGTTTCCGTTTTCGTGAGCTAATTTTCAAAACTTTTCATTTTCGTTTCGTTGCGTAACGAAAATGACAAACGAAAACGAAAACAAAATTTTTTCATTTCTTCCCATTTAGCTCCATTAAGTGCTTTTCCAGTAACGAAAAACGAAAATTGGCTCGTAATTAGTCGTTTCGTTTCCGTTTTCGTTCCAGTTTTGAGCCGTTTTTCGTTTTTCGTTTCATTACGTAACGGAAACGAAAAACGGAAACGGAAACAAAAATTCCGCTAAGTCGTGCCCATCTCTAATCCCGGTATCCTTTTGTTGCTGCAGAGGCAGGTATTATTGCAGGTAGAGATGGGCACGAAATGAAAAATGAAACGCTTTTGCCGTCTCATTAGGTAACAAATTACTATGTTACCTAACAAAACGGTAGGACACATTTTGTTTCGTTTCATCACAAAACACCATTTTTCCTTATAGAACAAAATAATTCATCCTAAAAGAATCAATGGCAGGGGAGATCAAGCTCTTCCCTGAAATCCCCTGAAATTTGGAAAGGTTTGGAGGTCAGGGAGCTGAGTTATGAAGCTCCAAAGGAGGTGCCTCTAGGAAAAAATCTTTCTATTGGAACCAGAAGCCAAGCTGCATGGCTTGCCCATGGCTTGGTTTGCAAAATTCTGATTACAATTAGAATTTTTTTTCCTAGGGTCACTCCCTTTGGAGCTTCATAACTCAGCTCCCTGACCCCAAAACCTTTCCAAATTTCAGGGGATTACCTGGAATCGCTTGAGGAAGCTCCCTTGCCATTTTGGTCCTTTAGGACTTAGGGGAGCATAGTGTTTAATTTCATTTCATTTCATAATGAAACTACTTTAAAAATTTGTTACAAACGAAACAATACAAAACTATCACAGAAACTAAATTAAACATTATTTTTCCGTTTTGTGCCCATCTCGAATTGCAGGCTTTTAGTCATGCATATGAAGATCTGGTTTTAGATGGGCATTTACATGTTCATCAAAAATGAATCCAGCCAATTTGATATGGTTTGGATGGTCATTAGGAACTGAGAATATCCATTATCCAAGCCAGCAGGCTAATTTTTGTACTTTACTTATCACCTGATTACCACACAGGCCACTGCCAACTAAGGAGACATTTCCTTTCCTACCCAAAGAAGTTACACAACAGGCATTTATATAATGAGAAAAGGCACTCAGAATGGCTCTCTCCCAGTGATGACGACTCTTTCCCCTGTTTCATCCCTGGCATCATATTGCCACATTGTAAAATGAAATATTTTTATTTGTAGTTCTTCTACCTTTTACAGGATATATGCTGGTACAAACTTCTTTTAAAACAAAGTGGAAACCATGGATAAATAAGCTATAGGAGAATAAAATTAATGTTTCTGGATAGACCAGTAAACAAAACATATAAAGAGAACAATATCAGTTTCATGAAATATTTGCTGGATAAGCTGCACTTACCTATGTTCTCTTAGACACGGTAACACTTCCCATTCATTTTCAGTACACTAATCTTAGAAAATTCATCTTCAATGAACTAACCAAGTCAATATCATGATTTAATAATTAGTAATACAGATTAGTTCATTGTTTTAAAACCTAATCTGCCCTTTTCCTCTTTAAAACATTATTTTTTTCTGACAAAGCAGCTGCTCCTTCCATAATCCAGAATTGTGGTAAAGGGAAGTGGTCACAGGAATAGAATGGCAGCCATAAAAGATGGCCCCCTTCAACAGGGTTTTCCTTGTCATGCCAAAATATCTTGTAAATGCTGATTTTTTTTAAAAAAAGTACAAGCGGTGCCAAAATTGTTGTATAGGACCCATTCAGGATGACACCTTCTGTGAAGTAATGCGAAATCGCTTCATAAAATAAAATAAAATCTGTGCTCATGCATGAGTAAAGCTCACAGAAAATTGCTTTCTTTTCATGCTCCGTCTGTAAGCTATCCATGGGTATGATGCGACACTAATTTCCTGACCCTGTCCAGTGCAGTCCTGAGAAATTAGCTTCTTTCTCAGAATGAGTCCCTGCTGGGCAATTTATATAAAGCAATAAAAATCTGAAAATACAAAGACAAAATATATTTTTGCATATAATATTAGCATTGTCAACACCAACGACTTTATCTACTGGTCAGAAAGGCAATATTCTAAATAGTATCATTTGTTTGTGGGAATGCACAAAATAGTTTCAACAACTAACACTTGATGTTTCTTTGCAAAATAAGCCTTTGCTGGGTGCCGAAGCTAAATGTGTTTGTGCCCACTTCGTTCTGTGTGCTCTTGCAAACAAGCTTGTACAGAGACAAGAAAGGTCATCAACTAGGAGAGTTGGGATGGGCACCTCAGCCACCATTCTGCATCCCAACTGAAGAGGAGCAGAAGGTGACTCCTGAGCCAGAAATGAAATCAAAAATGTGTTTAGTCTTCCCATATTGAAATACTTTTATGTCCTGACCCTTGCTACGTTTTCTTCTTCCCTAACAAATAACAGTTAATTTTAATAGCATCCACAGGAATGGTTGGACACCACAAAAACATATGCCAACAGTGTAGCAGACTTTCCTGTTGTTTTGGTTGGAACACACATAAAAGCTCATGAGAACATAAGAAGAGCCATGCTGGATCAGGCCAAGGGGCCATCTGATCCAGTTTCCTGTATCTCACAGTGGCCCCACCAAATGCCTCTGGGAGCACACGACACTATATACCAATTTCCTACATCTGGACTTTGAAGTACCCTCTTTTTAAGTCTGGAGATTATGCATCCCCATCACGGTTTGTAACCTGTGATAGACTTTTCCTCCAGGAATCTGTCCAATCCCTTTTGAAGGCATCCAGGCCAGATGCCATCACCACATCCTGTGACAGGGTGGCAGAGTTCCACAGACTAACAACACGCTGGGTAAAAAAATATTTTCTTTTGTCTGTTCTTACTCTCCCAGCCCTCAATTTGAGTTTATGTCCCCTAGTTCTAGTATTTTGTGAGAGGGAGAAGAGCGTCCCTCTACCCACCTTACTCATGCCCTGCATTATTTTGTACGTTTCAATCATATCCCCCCTCAGGCGCCTTTTTTCCAGACTAAAGAGCCCCAAATGTTTTAGCCTTTCCTCAGAAGGGAGGTGCCCCAGCCCAGTAATAATTTTAGTCTCTCTCTTCTGCACCTTTTCCAGTTCCACTATGTCTTTCTTGAGATGCGGTGACCAGAATTGTACACAATACTCCAGGTGCAGCCTTACTATCATTTTGTACAATGGCATGTTTTTAATGTTGGCTGTTTTATTTTCAGTCCCGTTTTTGATGATCCCTAGCATGGATCTAGCTGTGGTGGGTTTTTTTGGGGGGGAGTGTTTTTACTACACAGTATGGCCCCCTTATCTGCTGAATCATTAACCGCTGATTTACTTATGCATTGATTGAGGGGAAAAATATTTTTAAAATAATTCAGTAGCCGCAAAGCAGGCTACCGTCACAAATAGCAGCCACAAACCTGGTGGTGAAGAGGGCGGCTGGCTGCTGGCATCAGCAAGGAGGGAAGAAAACAAAAGAAAGCTTACTGATGCTGTGCCCTATTCCCTGCTACCACCTCTGCAGGCCGGCCCCTAACCCTGGCGAGGAAGAGGGCAGCTGGCTGGCAGCGAAGAGAAGGGCTCGGCATCAATAAGTTTTGTTTTGTTTTCTTCCCTCCTTGCCACTGCAGCCACACTACCAAGCATTTTGGGGGGTGTCAGGGGCAAAAACTTTAGCCCCAGCATCATACTACCCCTGCTGCCGCCTTTATCCTCAGATAAGAGAGTTTGCTCTTTTCCATGGATTTTCCTATCTGTGGGGGTCCCAGAACTGATCCCCTACATATATGGGGGTCATACTGTAGTAGGACATCCTGAATGCAAAATGTGGGCAACAATCCCAGTTTGTTCATATAGCCTGTAGAGAGGTGGACTGCCCTCTCTGCTTCCATGAGGAGCACCCATTCTGCTCATGCAAAAAGAAGCCCATGTATAGGTCCCCCCATTCCACTCAGTCATTGGTACTTGAGAGCTCCATGTACTGTACATCTCAGCACTCCTGCTGCGTGTAGGACATCATTGCATGTGTACTGTGCAATTCTGTTTGCAAAAGGCTCAATGTACAAAATTTGAAGAAGCAACAGTGCTACCATCACTGCTGTCTGGCTTGTGAAATCCTGCTGGGAGGACTTCAGCAGCTATATTCGAGTTTTTTTGTTTTGAACCCCTAGAGCAGTGATGGCGAACCTATGGCACAGGTGCCAAAGGTGGCACTCAGAGCCCTTTCTGTGGGCACCCAACATCGCCCCTTCATAGCCACCTGTATACAGGTTAAATTACTGTATGGGCACTTTGCAAAAAAATAGTGGGTTTTGAATTGCAGTTTGGGCACTCGGTCTCTAAAAGGTTCGCCATCACTGCCCTACAGCAACACAGCACATTTTGGAAGTCAAAGTAAAGGATCCCACCACTTATGAAAATTTGACAGTGTATGTACAACCAGTCTGTAGTTATATTATACAACCAGCAGTATCAGTTCCAGTAATAGAGCCAATGTCTCAGACTAGGACCTGTGATTATAGCCAGTGGTCCCTCCACTTCTCACATCATGTTAAGGATCGGTAGCTCTGTAACTGAAGATATAGTGCTGTAAAATTGTGAAGCTAGTCTCTGTATTCTAAGTCATATCTTATAGATCCGTGTTCTTGATAACATCTTCTTCAGCATGTTTCTGAAGGTTTTATTTTTATACACAGTTATTGTTTTAAAAAACACAACTTTCTCTCAGTGCCTCTCGGGAAAAACATTAGAAGAAAAGAACCTTCTCAATCATTTTAATATAATCTTATTTTGGAGCAAAGTGCAGCAAAAAGCAACAACCCTATGATGTGTTCCAAGAATAAACCAGTATTGATCAAAAATAACTTCTGACTGTCATTTTATTTACTTCTCAATGTCATTATGGTGCACACAGCTTGAGAATAAACCAGGACACATGATGAATATAAAGCAGAGGAAAGGGCAATTTCATCGGAAGATTTGAAGCATCCTATTCCGTCTTAATTCAATGCATGACGAACCCGGAAGTCAAATGCTATACTTTAAAAATGTCATATTGCTATGCAGTGTCAAAGAATTAAGAGTGTGACTACTTGATATGGAAAATGCGACAGGATTGGGCCTGTCAGATTTAGATTACTTTCCACCAATGTTAAAAGTCAAGATGAATCAGTCTAGACTCCCCTGTTCCAATCTGCAGTTTTTACCTTTGTCACTAACGTTTCTACTTTTTTTGGGCGGGGGGTAGGGAAGTGGATCCATTTGCATGGTTAAGTCAAAGCAAAGTGGTCTGCTTATATACTGCCCCATACCACTACAAGTAGTTTCTGGGCGGTTTACCGTTTTAATTATAGTATGCAGACTACACATTGCCCCCCAGCAAGCTGGGTACTCATTTTACCAACCTCGGAAGGATGGAAGGATGAATCAACCATGGGCCTGCTCCCTGGGATTGAACCCCAGGTCGTGAGCACAGTTTTACCTGCAGTACAGGCATTTAACCACTGTGCCACGGGGCAGTGAGATTCTTTTGAACCAATGTGGGAAGATGTGTGTGCAGGGAGGCTGGTGGTTTGCAGGGTGGGGAGAAATGTTGTACACATCTCTCCTGGGGACAGAAAACGGGATTCCAACCCATCACTATCCAGGAACTCTGATCCACAGGGAATCTTTGGGAGTCCATTGATTATCATTTATTTATTTAAAAATATTTTTACCCCACCTTTCTTCTTTTAATGGGACACAGGGTGGCTTGTATCAACAACAAAAAATATTAAAAGCAAAAATAGTAAACTTGGCAAACAAGCAGTGTGAGGAATTTACATCTCTTAGGCAGTGGGGGGTCACTGCTTGTTGAAGCCCTTTTGCCCTTGTCTCTTGCCTCCTGAGGGAGGACCAGGGGGAGCAGCCCCACACTGTTCACTCATCTTCTGCTGCAGCCAGAGGGTCAGCTCTCTCAGCCTAGATGCAACCCTTCATCTTTAGTCTAAAGGCAATGTGTATCCTGCATACTGTAATTAAACTGTAAACTGCCCAGAGACTACCTGAAGTGGTATGGGCGGTATATAAGCAGAACACTTTGCTTTGCTTTTATTTTTCAGATGAGGGGGAGTGAAGAATATTTACACTCAGCCTTTGCCTGAAGTGTATTAAAGTCATTCTCTTGTAGTTGTGCCTCCTGCAAATCAGGAGGACTTACTAGACAAATTACCAAGTTAAAAACAAAGCCGTTAACCAATTTCCTCCTTTCTTCTTATGTAGCCAGTTCATGTGAATTTATCAGGAAAACCCGACTTCCCAGGTATAATTTTCCATTGAGGTCTTATGGCGCAGGAGCCTCGTGGCGCCTGTACTGCCTGTACTGCAGGTAAAACTGTGCTCACGACCTGGGTTCAATCCCTGGTAGCAGGCTCAAGGTTCACTCAGCCTTCCATCCTTCCGAGGTTGGTAAAATGAGTACCCAGCTTGCTGGGGGGGGGGCAATATGTAGCCTGCACACTGTAATTAAAAATTGTAAACCGCCCAGAGACTACTTGTAGTGGTATGGGGCGGTATATAAGCAGAACACTTTGCTTTTGCTTTATCTCATTTTTCTCACTGGGCAACTGTATCCTTAATTCTGGAAAAAAATAAATCTGTATCATAATCAGTTGTATTAACACATTGGCCAAAATCATGTGAAGTACATTTGTTTGTTTTTACTCAGTGGCCCTCAGACTTCCTGTTTTAGGCCCCTATGCCATGGCCAGAAGAAATGGCTTAAAATAAAAGGTGGTTTGTCTGTGGCAATGGTCACGTGGTAATTAAAGGCAGTTTCTGCATCCTCACGAATGCTGTTTTCTTAACCGCCTCTGATGTGTCCCCACGACTGGAAGCCACATCAAAGCGGCTGGGAAGGGGGTATGGGAAGAGGGGTGGGAAGAGAGAGAAAAGAACCAGGGTGGGTACTGGAGGAAATCTCCCTCTCGCTTTCTCAGGTTTTGTTTGCCTGTGCAGGTTATATTGAACAATGAGCTAATTCTGATGGTAGCTGGCGGGGTGTGAAGCTCTCCCCTCGCCCCTTCTCTCTCTCTCTCTCTCTCTCTCTCTCTACATGCCCGCAGGCACACACACACACACACACAGAGACACACACACACACACAGAGAGAGAGAGAGAGAGAGAGAGAGAGACTTCTTGTCCCTTTGCTGTTGTGGTTGCTGCTGATGCAGCAGAGCCAGACTACTCAAAGTGTAAGCAGATTTTAGAGTCCACACTGACATTTGCTTTGACTAAAAAGCTGCATCTGAACTGAGGCAAATTATTCCCACCTCCAGGGCTGGTACTTGGAAAACTCGCTAAATGGGCATGGTTGTGTTTCTTTCTTTCTTTTTTAAGCTGGCTGCTCGTGGGGGCACAAGTTTTGGACGTGGTTTTATCTTGAAGAAGCTGATTTTAGTGGTCGTGGGATAGAGGCCTTGGTGTCTACCCCAGATTAGACATTCCCAAGCCTCTTCTCTCCCTACAGAGAAAAGAAGTATGAGAGTGCAGGGTTCCCTGACACTTCTAGCATTTCCAGGTCAAATTTTTAGATTTTCCCTGACTCCCCCCCCCACCATTTCTTTACTTAAAGCACTAGCAGATTGACTTTTCTGAACATTTGAAACAACCCATTGATATTATAGAGCTGAAAAAAATGTGTGGATGGTAAAAATTATAAATAAAAAACTAAAATGCATGAACTCGCAAAACATTTTAATGAAAAGAGTACAATGAACAGAATTTATAAATGGCACGTGTTAAGGAGAGCATCCACAACATCGCGGACGTCAGTAAAATCAAATATCAGTCGAATATTAAGTAACATCATGGACAAAATTAAAATATCAGTCAAACATTGTAAAACAAATCTATTTGTCCATTATAAATATTAATCAAGAAATAATACTTTATTAAGAAAACTTTGCAGGGACATGTGGTCCTCTATAGCTAAAAGTTCATTAGACTTTTCAGACAAAAGCTTGGCTTTTTTGCCCTTGAGCTCAGACATTTTATCAACTAATGACTTTCTTTTATTTATCTTGTCTAATTCTTCTTCTCTTTCAGCCTTTTGATTAGCAAGTGCTTCCCCATATTTATTCCTCGCGTTTCTAGATGCAAAGATCATTTTTTTATTTATAATAACTTTTGTAACATCCCCCACTGACAGGAACTACGCTCAAGCCGATTTACGACAATCATCTCATCTTTAATTGAAAAACCATGCTCCATGAATGCCTGACCATGGCAGAGGATTAAACGCTTTCTTTACGAAACAGCACAGATTCTCATACTCGGAATGGCCTTTAAGGAGTTCCCTCCAAAAATAACCAATTCTTCGTTCTTCATGTTGGTAATCCTTACACAAATGAATAACATTTGGCTTTGCGGTTAACGGCCTAAACTCATTTTCAACCTTATTGCACTGGACAGCCTATTTCGGCCAGAAAAACACTGCAGTGTTGTACTTAGCCTATTCTTACACTCAGTTAAATGGGTGCTTATAAGAGCTGGGTCACAAAATGCAATACCTTTGCAGACAGAATAAATTAGTGGAGACTTTTTCAACATAAGCGTGCACATGCTGACAAGAAATTGCCCACAACATTTGCCCTTTAACAACAACTTCTCTTCATCAGATACAGCAACATGTTTTCAGCTCAGACCTAACAGCGTGACCACAATTTACTTTGGAGGAGTCAACTAGATTGGTTTCCTTACTTAAATCAAACTGTCACTCTTCACAAATCGCGACATCAGATCCTTAATCATAGCAGACAGGTCACTATGAAGAAATGGTGACACTGGTGCTTCACATTGATGCTCCTTCAAAAACGGGATAACGTAAGCTGACAAAAAGCTAAAATACGCAAGCTTGGCTGTGCTCTGATGTGGCTGTCTAAATCTCCTGCAATAAGGTAGTCCTCAGGTGGGATGAACCTTGAGAAGGTTCCAGAAAGACTCTTTACCCCTCTCAGCACAGCTGGTCTGCAGTGTGTATGTGCTGTAGCAGTGGACGTACCACTTCATTGTTACAATGTCAATATTCATCAGTTAGTCATCAAATCGCTCAACATCTGCATCAGTCTAGCAGTCTGTTTTCACTGGTGGTCAATCCAATGAATATGAGAAATTCACATAGAATATATGAAGGCAATAACCCTCTCCTCATTTGCTCTCATAATCTGGTACCTAGTAACATATGTACTCTCATCCCAGACAGTACATAAAGCGATTGTCTTGGTATCAGTATGTGCAGTATATAGACATGAATCAGCATGTAGGTAAGCCAATTCTTTGATATCTGTAGCTATTTCTAAGACTAAATAAGTATACTGCATATGCAAACTAAATATGTATTTAAATAAATCAACCAAGTTTTTTATTTGAATACAGACAAATAATTTCCCAGAGTATCAATTTTCTGTTCATGGTCCTCAGTTAGACAGATTCAGAAAGACATCCAGTTAAACAGTTCCAGTTGACCATACTGTAGTGCTAAATTTTTATGATGTATGTGCTTTACTTGAAGTCCCCAACCAACCAAGTTTTTGGGAGGTTATTCAACAAAGGGTTTGTAATGTGCATGTTGGCCCTTCTGTCCAAGTAATCTGCTCAAATTAAAGTAAGGATCTAAACAGATTTAACATAAATATATGCATAGTTTTGTTCAACTAAGCTGCAAAAGATTGGTTACCCCTCATAGTGTAATCAATCAAGAGATAAATCAAGAGTCAGATTTGAATCCCTGCTCAGCCAAGGAAATTTGCTGGGATGTGTATGAGGAATCCCTATTAGGATTGACCAACACAGCTACCCTCTCTGAAACTTCTATTAGGATTCTTATAATTTAACTACACATAATACACACCAGTTGCAAGGCTACCTGTTTCTGTAGGGAGCATGTGTTCTGGAGGTCAGAGAATTTGCTCATAAGGGGATTACAGTATCTATTGCTGAAGAGATATGCACTTCCATTAAGCCCAGACATAAATGGCTGTCCCGTGGCTCCAATCCAAACACGTATGTTTCCATGTGCGGTTTAGTTAGTCTTGACAAGAGTAGTCAGTTGATACAATAGCTGGTTGCTTCTTCTTAGTCCACCTCTGTTTGTGTATGATTCTAACTGCACAACGAGCCAAGGCACATAAATGTAAACACAGAATTTTCAAATGTTAAGTTCTATCTTATCTTCAGTATTAAACAGGAATGATTATAATAAAAATCAAGCTATTTTCAATTACACTGAAATATTAAGCAGACTACTCTGCCTGACTGAAACATTGCCATTTAGATGTGGGATCTGTTACACTGTAATATAGTTTAAGCTTACTCTGATGGTAATTATAAACTACCACCAAGTGTAGTGCTGTGATGTTAGTGTAGCATTTTTACAGCATTAAGGGTTTACTGAATCTTATCTAACCATTTTAAAATTGTGCTTTTCTGCTTCTCAGAGTTCCTATACTACTAATCTAGAATTGGTTACAGTGTTCAGTTTGTGTCTTGATTTCACTTTATACAAGGATATTAGACCTAAGTGCACCATAATGCAGTAGTCTTAGTGCCAGACAAATATGTTCTACTATATGTATACCTCTTCATTTCACACCAGTTTCTGTTTCTGCCATTTTCAAGTAGTTTCAGGTACCAATGCCAGCTCAAGTTAGTATCAACACTTGTAAAAATTTCCTTATTGCTTTATTTACTTACATAGAATGAAATAACGGTTAAAGCAATCTGAAGAGTTAGTACAATAAAACTTGTCCTGGGTGTCAATTGTGTAGTAGTCCATTGCACTGTTTTTGTACCTAATGGTTTTAAGCTATATCAAATAAGTATACTGACATAAATGGCCCATCCTAAAACAGTCAACAGGTGTGTGCACTCTACAGAGTGACATGTGACACTGAAGTAATGCAGCCCTGTTATGTAGAGCTACAGAACTACCACAATTCCAGTAAACTTATTGGAATCCCACCATTTGGGGTAGGGACCTACATTCTGAGTTGGTTGGTTCAAGTGCAGCAAACAAAAGTTCATATAAAATGCAAAATACACAAAAACTGATAGATGCAACCGCTATTGCTTTGTTGCAAGAAGTAAACAAAGTGGTAACATTGTGCCTCTATGGTTAGTCAGTCAGTCCATGTGTGTGCTGTGAGTGGTTGATTTATGCAGAGACACGATCACTGCACACACATGGACTGACTGGCTTCACAAAATGAAAAGAGATTGGTTTAATGCAGAGACATTTCATGCTAACTTTGGACTTTGTGGGAATTGTAGAAACTTGAACAGGCTGTCCCAGAAGGATGAGATGTCCAGTCTTGCTTAGAATCTTGATACTGTCAATCTCTCTCCCACATCTTCAGTGCTGATAAAAATTGTTTGCATTGATTCCACTATTGTTCCAGACGCAGCTCAACATCATGTGCAGCATAATCATTTGATACTATTCTTTATCAAATGATGATATTACAACAACAGCTTCAAGCTGATTCTTACTTTGGGTCCCCTACCATCAGCACTAGCTGTGATAAACAAGTTGTGTTATTCTTGTAGGAGCAGAGCTTTTCTTTCAAGCTTTTCTTTTAAATGCTGAAAAGTACAATACTTATTAACATACTTAATGCATGGTATGCAAGTCTCTAGTACCAAAGCTGCTAAAATCCTGAACTGTATAATCATTGAATAATATAATTATAGAATAACGAAGTTCTAAGAGACCTATAAGGCCATCAAGTTCAACTCCCTGCTCAATGCAAGAATAAAAATTAACGCAGGCTGGCACAACCCACTGATTGCAGGCAACTGGTAGCCTGTGGCACCATCAGACATCACCTGCCAGGTTACCGCGAGCCTCCTGACAAGAAGACCTCACTCGCCCTTCCCGGCTGGGGTCCTTGGCAGTAGCGACCACGGCCACGGCTGTAGAGCCTCTCAGCACCCTCACTTGCCCTTCCCATCAGAGACAATAAAAATAAAATGAAAAAAATTATTTTTTTGTCCACCCATCTGCCTGAACTTTTGGCCCGGATTTTACCCTTCCTACCTTCTGCCGTCGCCATGCCACACCCTTCGCTTGGCTCCTCCTCCTACACATGAGTACCAGTGAAGTGTGTGTGCGCAGTTCTGAAATTAGCCTGCAAGGACATGTGGCACTTCAGGAAGTGGACACGGGAACGTTCAACCACTGGAAGTAGTCCACGGGCTCTTCAAAGTTGGACAGCCCTGAATTAAAGGACATCTTTCAAGTGGTTTTCTAAATTTCTCTTGAATGCCTCCAATGTTGGAGCATTCACCACTTCTTAAGGTAATTGATTCCATTGCTCTAACAGTTAGGAGACTTTTCCTGAAATTTAACTGAAATCTGGCTTCCTGTAGCTTCAGCCAATTGTTGTATATCCTCCACTCAGGTTTGACCAAGAAGAAATCCTGGCCATCCTCTGTATGACAGCTTTTCAATTTTTAAAAAGTGCTATGATATATCCTCTCAGTCTTCTTTCATCAAAGCTAAAGATACCCTGTCCTTTCAGTCTCCTACAGCCTGAGGATGTGGTTAGCACCCTTGGGGAGATGAGGGCCACCACATGTCTGTTTGAACCCTTGCCATCCCTGGCTCATAAAAGCTGCCAAAGAGGGTCTGGCAGACTGCTTAGGAAGAGTAGTGAATGCCTCCTTGCAACAGAGGAGGATTTAAGCATGCTTAAAGGAGGCAATAGTAAAACTACTGTTTTAAAAAACCATCTTTTGATCCAACAATACTGAACAATTACCAACCAGTATCTAACATCCCATTCTTGGGGAAAGTACTAGAATGGGTTGTACCCTCACAGCTCCAGGGGTTTCTGGATGAGATAAACCATCTGGATCCAGCTCAGTTTGGCTTCAGGCCTGGTTATGGGACTGAGATGGCACTGGTTGCCTTGGTAGGTGACATACACAGGGAAATGGATAGGGGATATGCGTCTCATGATTTTACTGGATCTTTCAGCTGCTTTTGACACTATAAACCACAGCATCCTCCTGACTTATCTCTCTGAAATGGGACTTGGGGGCACCATCTTACAGTGGCTTTAGTCCTTCCTGCAGGAGAGAATGCAGAAAGTGGCGGTAGGGACTCATGTTCAACATCACAGCCACTGACCTGTGGAGTCCCCCAGGGTTCGGTTCTGTCTCCTATATTATTTAACTTTTATATGAAACCACTGGGGGAAATTATTCAGAGTTTTGGCATCAGTGTCTAGCTTTGGTAATGAACTGGATGAGAAAGAACAAACTGAAGCTAAACCCAGACAAGACAGAGCTGCTTCTGGTCAGTCAAAAAGGAGATCAAGGGATAGGGATGCAACCTGTAATAGATGGGATTACCAGTTGTAGTGTCCACCCTTTTACTGTGTATGTGACTGTACAGGAGGGGAATAATGGGCTGATGCTTGTACCCAAGTATGGAATGTGCAGGCAGAGCCTGAGTGCCTAAATAGCTCCACCTGAGTTAGAGTCAGATAGGGAGATAGGGCTAATATAGGTAAAATGTCAGGCACTGAATAAGAGACAGGGCAGTTAGGGAACTGTCAAGTTTGAGTTAGGGGATCAGATCAGTTTTGAGTGAACTGGTTTGAAAAACTTTATGTAACAGAATACAATCCCATCAACATCTTATTGTATTCAATAAACTTTTATTTTATTTTTCTGCGTTACATCTTGCCTGGGACTCAGTGATTGAACTAGGATACCTGACTGGTGGCAGCGATACCCAAGTCTAATTGGTCTAATTTGGTATAGATCAATGGTCCATGAGATGACTGGGGGCCTGTGCTAGAGTGAGAAACATGGGTCATATACCACCCCCTCCCTTACCCAGCCCCATTTGGCACTACGAGAGATAAAAATCCCCTTTGGCCTGCCCAAGAAGAACGGGGGTGTGACTTAAGAAACAGCCTTTTACAACTGCCCTTCTTGCCTCCAACAAGACTCCTGGCTACAACATCACCTAGCCATGGATTTTAAGAACATCATCTAACTAAGGACTTTAAAAATAACCTCCTGGTGAAGAACATCTTTCATCATGCCTGTCTGAACTTCTGGGACCTGCTTTGAAGAAGGGTGATTGACTGCACTTGAAAGCTTGCAATGTTCCTTTTTTATTTTTAATAGTGGCCTATGAAGGTATCGCCTGTAACCTATTTTTGCAATTGTGTTTTGTGACGGCCGCACTTGCCTTGATAATAGTACATGATTGATGTTCCCCTTCTGTGATACCATTCTTAGCACTATGTGTTTAATTTTGCAGTAGCCATCTGCAAAACTAGATAGTGGCCAAAATCCTGTTGTTCAGTGTAGTAAATTACACTAGAGTAGGCCTATTGAATCAGCAAGGACTTGATGAGCCAACAGTGTGTGTAAACTTATTCTAAAGTAAGTCAGTTAGAGTAGGCCTATTTGAATTAATAGAGTTTTCAGAGAAGGTGACTAACCCTCAATTAATGGGTCTATTCTCATGTCATTTACTACACAAAGTAACAAGGTATAGTAACAAGATAAGTAATTTACCCAATCCTAAGGTTGTAAACCCAACAACATTGCTATAACTTTGATTCCTCAAAGTAATTAAAAAGGATCATTTGTCATCTTGTGGAGCTATGTAGTACAGTGTATTAAGTTGATCATGGTCTACTAAATGAGTACGAATTTGACATTATTAGGTTCCAGAGCACAGACACTGAATAAAGCAAAACTTAGAAATAGATTTTAATCATATGTTAATGCAAAAAAGCATGAAAAAGTATTCGCTAAATACAAAGAACATGGATTCCTTAAGTAGTTTATCTTTTCATAATATATTCCTGCAGTACAAAGGAATAAATCCAGAGAAACAGAAACCCAATATCTTCATGCAAAACAAACTATAATGAAAAACAGTAATCCACCTTTCAAGTGCACCCATAAGCAGGACAATCTGAATAAAATTCTTAAATAACCTAAGAACACAAACATTTGCACATGTAAAGTGCATTTGAATTGCAGAGGTCACTTTGTTTATATAAATTTAGCTCTTAACAGTTATCAGCATGAAAAAGCCACTATATTATACACAAATTGGCAATTAACTTCAAGTTGTTCTTATTGCTGCTGCTTGTCTTAGTTTAAAATAAATCTCATTTAACTTCATGAGGAAGAGAAGATTGATTTGCATGTTCCAGGCAGTGTCAAGAGATAATAAACAATTTGAGGCATAAAGTACTAATCCTACTTTATATTCTTTTCTGTCATGCTTTGACTAAACTAGTAATGAGTGAGTATGAAGAGGGCTTACAGCTTCTGCAGTAATGACACGTGTAAATGATGCCTCTCATATTATTGAGTCAAATTCAGTAGTATAAAAAAGAGAATACATTCATTTTACTGCAGGAATGTTGTTGAATTTATGTTCTTTTTTGGCTTGCTTTTGCTGGCAATCTCCTTGTTAATAAAATGAAGAAGATACTGCCAGGAAAATAATTATAGCGAAAAAGATTTACTTATTTTGGTTTAATTTGACATGTCCTTGTTCTGCACTTTTATTTGAATTGAAGATGTTGCATCAGGTGTATGGTAATATGTACCACCAATTACTCAAACGGATATTCATGAATATAAAAATATATGAGATTGAGAATCCTAACATTCTTTCACTGACATGCTGTACTTGTGTTTCAGATAACACCAAATTTCTTTTTCCTGTCTTGTGATTTACTTGTAATAGAATTGACAGTGAGGTGTCCTTGAAAATAGATGAGAAATGCTTCAAGACTGCAATTGCCTGGTTGTTAATTGGTGCTTAATGGCATAGCACCAATTTTGGGTAAATAGCAGCTATCTGGAAGAACCTATTGGCATCCACTTAAGTTTCTGAATGGAATTAAAAGTTGCCACACTGAATTTTAAAGACCAAATGAAGGTTTGGTCTTTGAACTTGTAATGTAAACTTTGTTCTCACAGGCAACTTTCGTGAGATTGTCCCCTGTTCTGAACACCTTATTGGAATGGGTTACAGGAAAAGTTGCTAAGAGGTAATACTCAACTTTTGGAACACCATGCTTAAACTGATTTGACATGTGCATAGTGCTTAAGACTTATTATTCAAGATGTTTTTTTTGTTTGTTTGTTTGTTTTACTCAAGAGACCTGGGTATATAGCATTGTCTGCTGGTGCTGTTTGATTTTTATTTCATTATTGCAATTTCATTATCATTAATATTATTTGTCTAGGGTTTTTTTTTTGATATTTTACAATAGTTTTTATTTTAGTTTATAACTTCACTATTATTCATTATTTCCCCCAGTTTGTTTGATCCATAGACTCAGAAGCTGATTCAGACACTTTTATTTTCTGTTCAGTCTACGATGGGAGGGAGGGAATCTGTGTGGAAAAGGATCTACAGAGTTAGTAAAAGACACCTGCTTTCTAGTTTTGAGAATATGTAGATTACATACCCCATGCATATACACCTTGAGGTAGTGGGATAGTGTGTGTGGTATGTGTGTGTGTAAGGAACCCCTTCTAAAAAGGAATTTGTGATCGAGTCACTCTGATTCTTATCCTTCACCATCCTTTGTCAACCTGGGTTGAGGTGAAATGAGGATGCATGAGGGGAAACCAAAGGCAAGCTTATTGAACCTCAACCACGGTCACACTAAAGTTTTCTGTGCATCTTAATTTGATGCATAGTTTTTTTCCCGGGCGGTCACGTGGTGTTTGATGTGCAGTTAGTGTCCTGTCAACAGGGTAGTATTTTACTGCTTTGTGCCCATCTCTACTTGCTTACTGCACATCTTTTCCCTTTTTCCTGGGTCGATTTTCTAAGCCAGACCCACAGGAAGTGGCAGGAAAAGGGGTACAAAGCTAATTACTGTGTATGTTCTGGGGTTGTACATCGCTAGAGTGAGAAAGAACTGCACATCTTTAAAGAAAGTTTTTTAAACCACCCCATAGCAGTGGTTTAAAAAACTTCAGTGAAAGTACGTTTCTGGGGGCATGGTTGGTTGGGGTACCAAATTACTTCCCTTCGTGGGTAGGACGCAATCTTTTACTGCGCAGTTCACTACAGCAAAAAATGCGCAGAAAACGCTGGTGAGACCACGGCCCTAGATGTTACTAGCCTGGTTAATTTTTGAAGTGTATTAAAATCATAAGATAAATAAAAGAGATCCAAAAGTCAATTGTACATTAAAGGACTGCAAAGCATATTCAAACCTTTAGGCACATTAAATACATTAAATTACCTTTTAAGTAATAAAGGTGGTTACTCTAAGTAATCATCATGGTAATGCTACAGCTAATGAACTGAATGACATAAAAGAGCAATTAAAGCCAGAAGCAAAGCTAGGGATTCTTATCCTTTATCCCTTATACATGATCTTTAAAGATTTTGCACAGAAGCTCAATGGGTGCAGCACTTGTCTTGTATTTTGCTGCCATTTCTCCTGCCCCTTGACTAAAGAGTCTATTTTGTACTGAGAAAGGGAGTAGGAGGCTTGGCTGTTAAGAACAAGAGAGTTCAAATGACACTAACAGAGGGTGGCAGCAGTGCATTATGTATGTCAGAAAGTTCAGGCAAACATACTTTCAGGCATCCTCTCTTGAGACATTCATTACTGATCACGTGAAGGTCTAACCTTGTGGCAAGGGTTTAGGCATGTGTGTCTCTGTGTGACTCTTGCCTGGGACCCTCCTCCTCCTCCTCCTTGCCCTGCTCTGGGCCCACCGCGGGAGAGGTAAGGTGCACATACACACACACACCCATCCACCTGCCCACTCACATGCACACCACACACCCGCAGGATTGCCTCCAACCATTGCCGGGTAGATGTGATGTGGTTGGGGAGGGTCGGCTTTGTCTCCAGGCACTCCGAACCCTTGCTATACCTCTGGTGGTATGTAAGTGGAAAAGTTGGTCTCTAAACCTGCTGAGATCACTCAACCATTGCACATAGCCTTCTAACCTCATTCCTTTCTGTAGCATCTTCCCCACTCCTATATACCTTTCCTACTCTGTCTACCTGTAGTTTAAGGTCAAGAAGTTTGCGATAAAATAGAGCTAGTAATATTTGAGCTCTGTGGTTATTCTAAATTATTTCCCCAACCTGAAATAGCTGTTTGTAGTGCTTTCTTGTCCGCACACTATATTTCTATGCTCATTGTGACATGTTTATACATATTGGTAGATACGTGTAACTTTGTAATAACAAGAGATTTGTCATGCTAGGTACATTTCTAACAGATTAGATGTCACAACACCCCCCCTCTTTTTTTTTGCAGAGCATGGTGGTAAATAATCAGCTAGACTTTTTAAAAAGTCTGTCCATATCTCATTTAATACTTTAATCATGTGAAAGATCTGTGTGTAAAGTACAATTACAGAGAAGTGTCATATGATGATTGTAAAGATATAATTCTTAAAACGTATTGTGCTATGCCTCCTTTAGGATAATCCACTATCTAGTAAAAGTACTGGGGTTTACCATATTGTCAGAAAAAACAAAATTGGTTTTATTTTTAAAACTTGTGTATTTGCATTTGAAATAATCGCCTTGGCCGTGTTATATGCTTACTGGAGATTTCTTGTCAAAAAAGCTGGAGGCTTCAGTGCTTTGGAGGTGGAATTCTGATATATTAAATTAACATTAAACATTGAGCTACATGATGTAAATTGGATTTAAGCAAAATAGCTTTACTTATGCCATGCTCACTGAACAAGCTGTAATTCACCATGTCAGGTTTGGAGCTTGTTAATTGTGTTCAGTGAAATATCACATGATTAAAGTACTGGCATTGCAACAGCCTGGCAGATGCAACATTTGAGTCATTATCATTAGGTGGTATTTTGTAGCATTAAATAAAGGTTTAACACCATTAGTGTTCTCTTTATGCTTAGAGATGTTACACGCCAGCAAGTCAGAAATGATGACAGACTGTGAAATTCTATTGATAGAAATCCAAAGATACAGATTTGGTTTTGTATGTAACACACATATACTGTGGTTACAAAACTATGTATTAGAGATGGGCACGACTTAGCGGAATTCCCGTTTCCATTTCCGTTACTCGTTTCCGTTACGGAACGGAAACGGTAACAGGAATTACTCCGCCAGAACTCGAACTTGAACCGACTAAAGAATAATTGGGTCTGATTTGTCGTGGTCGTTCCTGGCATCGCGGCGATCCCGCGATGCCAAGTGGCACAGAAAAAAAAAATTTAAAGTAAAAAAAAACCCGATTCCCGGCCATTCCGGCCAAAAAAGCAGGCGGAAATATGCCTGCCGTGCCTGAGTAAGGGCTCAGGGCACCTACCAGAGGGGTGGTTTCTGGAGGGGGGTCCCCGGCCTCCCCCTCTCTTCCTGTCCCTCTGGCCCTGGGCTGCGCTGGGGGCGGGCATCCTCATCGTCCCGCCAAAGTCGCAGCCTCGCCGGCTTGCTTGCCGCAATTAAAGCGGAAGCGGCACAGAAAAAAAGTTTTAAAACTCCCCCCTCGATCCCGGGCCAAAAAGCCGGCGAAAATATGCCTGCCTGAGTGAGGGCTCAGGGCACCTACCGGAGGGGTGGTTTCTGGAGGGGGGGTCCCCGGCCTCCCCCCTCTCCTCCTGTCCCTCCTGTCCCTGGGCTGCGCTGGGGGCGGGCCGGGCAATGCATCCTTGTCGTCCCGCCAAAGTCGCCGCCGGCCGCCACAATTAAAGCGGAAGCAGCACAGAAAAAAAGTTTTAAAACTCCCCCCCCCCATCCCGGGCCAAAAACCCTGCGAAAATATGCCTGCCTGAGTGAGGGCTCAGGGCACCTACTGGAGGGGTGGTTTCTGGAGGGGGGGTCCCCGGCCTCCCCCCCTCTCCTGTCCTGGGCAGCCGGACTCAAGTCGCCTTGCCATGCGCTGCGGGCGGGGGATTCAAAATGGGGCGGCGACCGCAATATTTTTTTTTGAAATCGTGGTCCAAAAACACACAACAAGCACCACAGAAACATGCGAAAATTGCTTGCTAGTTGCTATTATAAAACTGCCAGAATTTTTATAGTAGCAGTGGGTTTTTCTTGCAACAAAATGTCTCCTCCCCTGTCCTCTCTCCATTGATTATTTTATTTTATTTTATTTTATTTTATTTTTTTTACACCTGCGCAATGATGGGCTGGCCAAGTGGCCATGTGGGAGTGACCATGCAAATTTTTGGAGCCATCATGGCCACTTGGCCACTGAGACTTCTGGGATGTGCCAAAAAGCCCACTAAACCTTGCCCTAGCCCCCTAATCCTAACCCTAATCCTTGATTCCTTACCCATACGCCACAGTACACTGTCCTCTTAGTGGGTCAGAGAGGCACCCAGAGGTGCACCCCACTACCCCACCCTAACCTCACCAGTAACTAGCCTAACCCTAGCCCTTTCGCTAAGCTGCTGTCCCCTAAGCCAGATCTACTTGCATTGCACTACACGCAAGTACGATTCCCTTCTTTGTGAGATATAGCGGGTGCGAGTGACCCAGTCTTGACTCAGGGTTCTCCTGGACGGACGGTCATGCACCAGTGCACTGGTCTCACTAGTCTGCAACTGGTATGCATATCCATATGGCTATGCATGCCCTTTTGCAGCAGCAGGTGAGGAGAGGAGACCCCCATGTGGAGGGGTCTCCTGGAGCCTGCTTTCCCTTCCTAGCGGGTGAGGATAGGAGGCACCCACCCCCCAAAAAAGAGGTGCCTCCAGGAGCCCGCTCCCCCCAAACCAGTTTAACGACAGATGAAAAAACGAAAAACGAAACCACTATCTTTAGCGAAGTTTCGCGAAAAACGGAAACGAGCCGACACGGGCCGCCTCCGACACACGACAACTCAAAAACGTCATTTTCCCTAGTCGTGCCCATCTCTACTATGTATTTAAATTACTGATTCCCCCCAGGTGTAAAGACTCAATGCACTGTCTGAGGTCTTGGGGAATTGCTGTTCTTTCTTGTGCCTTCAGATGAGGAAACATACCTCAGCCTGAGCAGAGTGAGAGAGAAAAGTTTGACTTTTGTGTGTCAGCTAGCTTTAAAACCTGAGCTGAAAATGATGAAGGAAATGATGGCAGCAAATACAGAGGCTCCTGGACACATACTGCCCCCTGCTGGACTGCTAAAAATCACTTATTCCCTTTGGCTTTGTGTGGCCGGCTGTATTACTTGGTTAGCTTAGTTTCCCCAAGATTTTGGGCTTTTTAACCAAGATTCCCTTCATATGCATTTCCCCAGGCCAATAGCTCAGAAGTAAGCCTCTGTTGCACCTCTGGCACATCAGAAAATGACATTGCAAAATCCTACTCTTTGGTCTCAGGATTTCATCTTGAAATCTCTGGAACTGGAATGTTGTACCCTTGGCACATGCTGGGAAAGATCGAAGGCAAAAGGAAAAGAGGACAGCAGAGAATGAGATGGTTGGATGGTGTCATTGATGCAACAAATATGAATTTGACAAAACTCCGGGAGGCAGTGGAGGATAGGAAGGCCTGGCGAGCTCTGGTCCATGGGGTCACGAAGAGTCGGACACGACTGAACGACTGAACAACAACAACCTTTGGCAAGCCTAGCTTTTATATTACAGGTTAACGCCATGACTTTAGCTCAATGAAGGACAGTTAATTTTGTTTGCTTCCTTTAGGCTTGCAACATGGAATTTGACTCAAAGTAGACTCCTATAGTTTTCTTACACAACATGTAAATAAATAGTGCACATATACCTTCTTTATATCTATAACATCATAGATTTGCTTTCCAAAAAGATGTTTTAGCTCCCTATAAATTGTGACTGTTTGTCTCTGGTTTTGCTTTACAGATTTCTTAGAAATAAGCAAGATTTTCCTACCAAGAAGACCTTTGTGAAGAGCCCCTTGGCACAGTGGTTAAATGCCTGTACTGCAGGTAAAACTGTGCTCAAGACCTGTGGTTCAATCCCCAGTATCTGGCTCATGGTTGACTCAGCCTTCCATCCTTCTGAGATTGGTAAAGTGAGTACCCAGCTTGCTGGGGGGAGGCAATGTGTAGGCTCCATACTGTAATTAAAACTGTAAACCACCCAGAGACTACTTGAAGTGGTATGGGGCGGTATATAAGCAGACCACTTTGCTTTTGCTTTGCTTTGCTTTGTATCTGATTTCAAAATCGTATCGCCCATGTATTTTATTTTTATTATTATGTTTACTGTTCTGCTCTTTTATTTTTATTGCATTATTGTAAACCGCCCGGAGTTCTGTTAGAAGACGTGCAGCATATAAATAAATAAATAAATAAATAAATAAATAAATAAATAAATAAATAAATAAATAAAT
>JAHTLZ010000010.1:43203377-43235640 GCA_023846285.1 Phrynocephalus versicolor
CACACACACACACACACACACACACACACACACACACACACACACACGAGAGCTGTAATTAGCCACTTTGCCATATAGCGCTTTGCCTGAGTCCCATGAGATTGAAATATGCAAAGAGAGAGGACAGATAAATGGGGAACAGTAGCTGGATCTCAGCAAGAGATCTTAGCTCCAGGCTAAGCCTGCCTTTTTTGTATTTCCTTCTGAGAAGGAGAAGGAGAGGCCAGAGACTCAATGCACTTGAGTCAGGAAGGTCTGTACCCTTCCACCACCATTTGCCTCTGTGGTGGTACTCTGGGTCAAAAGTTAATAATAATAATTTATTGTCATTGTGTGTATATACACAGTATACACATACAACGAAATTCAGACACCCAGAGACCAGATTCAACACACACACACACAAATCTCCAAACACTCTCACACACATTAAAAAAAAAAAACCTTCAACACACACACATAAAAATCCCTGAACACTCCCCCACCTACACAACAGGCTAGGTAATCCTGTCCAAGTGCTCACTGCTGGTGGTTCTTGAGTTCATTATTAAGTGCAATTATAGCTCTGGGATAAAAACTGTTCAGAAGACGTGTGGTCCAAATTTTAATTGTTCTGCATCTTCTGCCAGAAGGCAACAGTTCAAAGAAATTATGAGCAGGATGAGTAGAGTCCCTCAGAATGTTGTGTGACTTCCTCAAACAGCGAGATGTGAAGATGTCATCCAGGGTTGGTAGCTGGAACCCGGTAACATTCTGGGCAATTTTAATTATTCTCTGTAGAGCTTTTTTGTCCGCTACAGAGCTGCTCCCATACCATGATAGCATGCCATAAGTTAGGAAACTCTCAATGGTGCTGTGATAGTAAGGCAGAAGTAGATGCTGAGATAAATTCATCTTCATGAGCATTCTCAGGAAATACAGCCTCTTCCGTGCCTTCTTCACAACCATATTGGTGTTTGCAGTCCATGAGAGGTCCTCAGAGATGTAAGTGCCCAGATATTTAAAGCTACCAACCCTCTCCACCTCCTCACCATTTATGTACAATGGTAAATGTACATATTTCTTCCTCCTGAAATCAATTATAAGTTCCTTTGAGAATTTGCTGAAAGCTATGGGCTTCTCACCAGAAACGTGCACATAAAGACATAACCTTTTGTATGCAATATTTCATTTTTTTTACTTTTACTGACTACAGTAGTTCATAGAGTCCCATCAGTCCATCCATGGGTCTCCTAAGGGCCCAAGAATCATAGGTTAAAATCCCTCACTATATAAAATTGAAGCTTTAGATACATTGTTAATGATACAGCTTATACTTCACCTTTGAAGCTATTTCTCCTAGGCCAGTAAACAATTAGAACATAAGAACAAAAGAAGATCAGGCCAAAGGCCCATCTAGTCCAGCTTCCTGTATCTCACAGTGGCCCCACCAGATGCGTCTGGGAGCACATGAGAATATATATCTGTCTCCTGATAGCACTCCCCTGCATCTGGCGCTTGCAGTAACCCCCCACCGATTGCGGGGGTTAGGGACCCACCCCACCCGTGATGCATGAAAATGGGCGATATGCAGAAGCAGGTGGGGTGGGGCCTAGGGGCGGGGGGGACGATCATGCACCTGTCCGAGAAGTCTTGGGGCAGCACGCGCAGGCAGTGTTGTGGGATCTAACCTCCCACCACCGCCTGCCACCGCCGCCCAAGACTTCTCGTCCCGGGCCATCTCCATTGAAATGCATTGGCTCAATACATTTCAATGGAGAAAATTTTCCCCATTAGAATACATTGGCTCAATGCATCCCAATGGGGAAAATTTCTCCATTGAAATGCATTGACTCAATGCATTTAAATGGAGATTGCAGGGCCCCCGCTGTCCCCTGCGTGGCTCCAAGGCTTCTCGGAGTAGCACGGGGGCGCGCGCTGAGTGAACCGATTGCCCCCCCGCCCCCCCACCGCCCGAGGCTTCTCGGAGGAGTGCGGGGGTGGTGCGGAGTGATGCGACCCCCCTCCACGGCCCCGAGGTGCAGGTACTGCGATCCCTCGATGTAGTGGGATCGCAGTACCTGAACTGCTAGGGGGGTGACTTTATCCCGGTTTGAAGCCTGGAGATTACACATCTCCATCATGGTTTGTAACCCTTGATGGACTTTTCCTTCAGGAATCTGTCCAATCCCCTTTTGAAGGCATCCAGGCCAGATGCCATCACCACATCCTGTGGCAGGGGGTTCCACAGACTAACAACACGCTGGGTGAAAAAATATTTTCTTTTGTCTGTTCTTACTCTCCCAGCCCTCAATTTGAGTGGATGTACCCTAGTTCTGGTATTTTGGGAGAGGGAGAAGAGCGTCCCTCTTACTCATGCCCTGCATTATTTTGTACGTTTCAATAATATCTCCCCTCAGGCACCTTTTTTCCAGACTAAAGAGCCCCAAATGTTTTAGCCTTTCCTCATAAGGGAGGTGCCCCAGCCCAGTAATCATTTTAGTCGCTCTCTTCTGCACCTTTTCCAGTTCCACTATGTCTTTCTTGAGATGCAGAGACCAGAATTGTACACAATACTCCAGGTGTGGCCTTACTATCATTTTGTATAATGGCATTATAATGTTGGCTGTTTTATTTTCAATCCCCTTTTTGATAATCCCTAGCATGGAATTGGCCTTCTTCACATTTGCCACACATTGGGGAGACACCTTCATGGAGCTGTCCATGGAGCAGGGAGGGAATTATTGAATTTAGAAAATAGTTTCATTTCCTTGATTCCCTGGCTGCAGCTTTGCAGCAGTTTATTCTTTTTTTTCCCCCTCTTGCAGTTTGAGAGGATTTTTTTTTAATTGGGTAAAGGGGGGAGGTTCGAGTGGGAGGGGGAGGAGGTGTGGATTTATTACAAAAATATGCAGTCTCATGCAACGATATTATTCATCACCATCACCCAATTTAAAGTGTTTTCCGTCTGCTCTGGGTCATTGCGGGATGCCCCCATGCTGGGACGTCAAATCACGCTAAATCGCGGTGGAAACGACAAACGACAAATGACAAACGGAAACTACACATTTTTGAAAATTTTCGCGACAAACGGAAACGACCCGAAACGGACCCGTTCCGACAAACGACAACTCGAAACGTCATTTTTTCTGGTTGTCCCGATCTCTAATGATGACAATAAAACTCTATTCTATTCTATTCTATTCTATTCTCCTCTGATGCTTCTGGATGCAAGCAAAAACCTCTTCGATTGTTCATATTTGTAGTTTTACCAAAGCAAGTTTCCTGCAGAAAAATATGTGAGACCTAACCAGGCTCCATTCCTCTGTACTGTACATTCTAACAAGGAGTAAAACCATGAATTCACTGGAGTTTATTTCTGAAGAAACACATATAGGATTGAGCTGGAAATCTATTAATGGGTATTTACTCTCCACATATTCCTTTATACATTGGAAATCAGTCTTGTAATTGTATGTTCACATTGAAAACATATTCTTCAGTCTGAAAAGAAGTTGTAGTTGGTACTTCTTGGAAACAAAAGATTCAAGTCTCTGCTTGGAGTTTAGAAGAATGTTCCAGTTTTTCCACTGTGCTCTGAGACATATCTCCATGACTATTTTGATTGAGATTATTTTCCCAAAAGCTTTGAAAATATGTTTATTTTACAAATATACTCCAGTAGGAATGTAAAACTTGAGAAAATTACCTTGCATCCCATATGTGATTAGTCCTATTGAAGTTAATAGTGGATATCGTGTTGTGCTACTTGATCATGGAAGGGTAGTTGCATATGTATACCCTGTGCTCTAGCAGATCCCTGTAGCATCCCCAGCCATTCACTGGATATAAGATTAGTTGTGTGATGGGTTGGGTGCTTATTTGAGTGACAGGGATTTGCTGGAAGAAAGGAACGTTTATGCAGTTTCTCTTAGGTTTTGAGCATGATGCTTGTCGCTGATTTTAAGACCTCATTCTAATTTTGTTTTTCTGTTCATAGATGTCCAAGAGTGATGACAATCAACAGTTTACTATTGTCAGTGCAATTAAAAGTATGGATAAAATGACTTCAGAGGTAACTAAGATGATAGGTAAGTATAAGCATGGCCACTATAACCACAATGAAGATAAATTATCTCTGCGTATGTGTATGTAAGGATGCAGGCCTGAAGAAGATATTGGCTTACATACTTACAGTAACCGACAGTGCATGAGGATTAAAGAAAAAGCCAAACCTTCCTTTCTCTGTCATGTGATGTCACAAGCTCTGTGAATTCCATTGATGAAAACTATTCCACTTTCAATTCTAAATTTAATTACATGGTAACCAAACATGCTTTCAGAAGTTGAAATCCTAAGCACACAGACATAGAAATATGCCCCCAAACATAACTGGACAAACTTGAGTAATCATGAATATATGTTTACATTAGAGATGGGCACGACCAGAAAAAATGACGTTTCGAGTTGTTGTTTGTCGGGGCAGGTCCATTTTGGGTCGTTTCCGTTTGTCGCGGAAATTTTCAAAAATTTGTCGTTTCCGTTTGTCGTTTGTCGTTTGGGTTGGGGTTGGCGTTGGGGTAAGTGAGTGTGCTCTGGGAGGCACCTCTCTGGGTGCCTCTGACATCTGACCCACTAAGAAGGGAAGGGAAGCGTAACACGAAGCCGCCGCGTACATTACATTATGTTAGGCTGGGAGGTAAGTGGCAGAGGCACCTCTCTCTCTGGGTTCCTCTGACTCACTAAAAAGGGGAGCGTACTAGCGTACTGACGTACAGGTTAGGGAATGGTATAGGGGATAGTGGGCTCTGCGAGGCACCTCTCTGGGTGCCTCACTTTGACCCACTAAGAAGGAAAATGTACCTGTGTATGGATCTGGGTTAGGGTTGGGGTTAGGGTAAGGGCTAGGGTTAGGGTAACGTTTAAGGTTCGGGTGGGTTAGTCGGCTGCACCTCTGGGTGCCTCTGACCCACTAAGAAGGACAGCGTACTGGCGTATGGGTTAGGGTTAGGGTTAGGGTTGTTGGGCTTTTAATGCCTGTGAAGGAAGGAATAAAGGTTCAAGATGGAGTCTGTATGGTTCAGTCAAATGTCTTTTCATTTAAGCTAGCAAGTGAGAAGTCAGCAAAAGCAGTTTCTATTTCTGTGTGAGAATGTTTAAGATAGGCCTTGCCATGTTTTCCTAACTAAGCTTTTGCAGGTGTCTTATCAGCTGGGAAGAGAACTTTGTGGTACCATCCAGAGTGTCTGAAGACATAACATCATGCCAAGAATTAATTAAGGGATCGCTGAGAGATGATCGCATGGGAACACTGGAACACATGAATAATAATTACTTTTAATTAAGACTAGACATATGATTGGACAATGGGATGGAAAGGTTGGACGAAGGGGGAAGATTGACAGTGGAATGTTAATGCTTTAAATTAGAGAGCTTTTTTCCAATATGCTTGTGTAGGTTTTGTTATAGTATATGCTAAGCATAGAGAGGGCCGCAATGGCTAGTGTAACTTAGATCATGACTTAGATAGATAGACTTCTTTATTTTCCTGATTGCCATAAAGTGGACTAATTCCTGTATTCTGAATTGGCTTATTTTCTTGTAACTTTTGAACTTTCTATTTTTAATAAAAAATAATAATCTTACCACTGGTTTGGTTCTTGCCCAAGGGGAGAGACTAAGTCCAGGCCTTGCCGTGGAGGTGGCAGTTTAGCTGGTGTGTTTTTAAAGTACACAGCTTGTTAAGTATTTTTACTAATTACCAAAGGTGCTCTTAGGAAGCCTTTGGGGTGGATCAGGTAAACGGATCCTTGACAATGCCCTCTCTGGCACATCCAGAAGTGTCAGTCAAAACCTAGCCATGCGATTGGTGGAATGGGTCAAAAAATTTGCATGGTCCCATCCCATGGCCAGCCCATCATTGCGCAGGTGTAAAAAAATAAAAATAAAATAAAATAAAATCAATGGAGATGTTTTATTGCAAGAAAAACCCACTGCTGCTACTATAAGAAATCAGGCATTAAAAATACCTAATTTCCAAATGTTTCTGTGGTGCTTTGGTGGGTTTTTGGAGCACGATTTAAAAATTAATATTGCAGTCGCCATTATGGATCCCCCCCACCGCATGGCAAATGGAGACAACGAGGATCCCCCCCCCAGCCTGGTACCAGGACAGGAGAGGGGGGAAGACCGGGGACCCCCCCAGAAACCACCCCTCTCTGGTAGGTGCCCTCACTGAGGCAGGCATATTTTTGCCTGCTTTTATGGCTGGGAATCGGGTTTTTTTTCCAAACTTTTTTTCTGTCCTGCTTGGCATTGCATGATCGCCGCAATGCTATGAACGACAACGACAAACCCGGCCAAATTTGTCTTTTATTGGGTCGGGTTCGAGCTGGAGCGGAGTAATTCCTGTTACCGTTCTTGTTACGTAACGAGAATGACAACCGAAAACGGAAATGAGGATTTCGCCGAGTCGTGCCCATGTCTAGTTTATATATTGAAGATTAAGTTGTAAAAAGCAAGTCTTTGCTGAATACTCTTAAATCACCTGATGCTGCTATCATTTGTGTTCCAGTAAGATACTAACAAATATGTTTAAACCAAAATACAAAGAGTGGAGTGTGCTTGCCTTTCCACCTCTGCTATCACTCTGAAGAGGACTCTTTATGTGAAACCTTTATATAGAACGAGGAACTCTGATTTTTCCAGGATTTCTAACCACAAAGAGAGTCTCTGTGCATAGCCTCCTTTAGAGACTGATGTTCACCGCCCCCAACCCCACCCCACCCCACCCCAAAAAACTGGAACCCCTTCAACAGATGGAATTGACTGTTTCTTCCTTTAACACATCAGCATTTACTAATGGTTTATCAAACAGTCTCATTGAACTCAAATTTATAATTTACCTTCAATGAGGATTGAAAGGGATTTAACAGTCTCTTATCTCTCCTACTGTTATCTTCCACCCCCTTCAAATTATGTGTCAGGCATTGGACTGGTTCTTATCTTTGTCATCAACTCCCCTGACAATGACAGCTGAAACATGGGCCATAGGTTTACTTCCCACTAGACATGGGCATGGAGCGGCGAAATTCTCGTTTCTGTTTTCGGTTATTGTTATCGTTACGTAACGGGTAACGGTAACGAGAATTACTCCGCTCCAGCTCGAACCCAACCCAAAAAAAGGAAAATTGGCTCTGGTTTATCGTTGTCGTTCCTGGCATCGCGGGCTCGCGCGGTGCCATTGCCAACAAGCAGCACAGAAAAAAAGGTTTAAAAAGTAAAAAAAAAGATTCCTGGCCAAAAAGGCAGGCGAAAATATGCTTGCCTGAGTGAGGGCACCTACCAGAGGGGTGGTTTCTGGGGGGGGTCCCCGGCCTTCCCCCCTCCTTTCCTGGGCTTTCTCTATGCCATGCGGTGGTGGTGGGGGATCCAAAATGGCGACTGCAATATTTATTTTTAAATCGTGGTCCAAAAACCCACCAAAGCACAACAGAAACATGTGAAAATTAGTTATTTTAAATGCCTGAATTTTTATAGTAGCAGCAGTGGGTTTTTCTTGCAATAAAACATCTCCATTGATTTTATTTTATTTTATTTTTATTTTTATACAACTGCACAATGATGGGCTGGCCATGGGATGGGACTATGCAAATTTTTGGAGCCATTCCACCAATCACATGGCCAGGTTTTGACTGAGACTTCTGGATGTTGTAGAGGGCATAAAAAGCCCACTAACCCTAACCCTAACCCTAACCCATATGCCAGTACGCTGTCCTTCTTAGTGGGTCAGAGGCACCCAGAGGTGCAGCCCACTAACCCACCCTAACGCTAACCGTAACCCTAAGCCTAGCCCTTACCCTTACCCCAACCCTAAGCATAACCTGTACGCCAGTACACTGTCCTTCTTAGTGGGTCAGAGGACCCAGAGAGGTGCCTCCCAGAGCCCACTACCCCTACCCCTACCCCTACCCCTACCCCTACCCCTAACCTGTATGCCAGTGCGCCAGTACACTTCCCTTCTTAGTGAGTCAGAGGCACCCAGAGAGTTGCCTCTGCCACTTACCCCAACCCTAATATTATATATTGTATGGTACGTGCTAATCGCTAAACACTTCCCTTCTTAGTGGGTCAGACTAGAGGCACCCACAGAGGTCCCTCCCAGAGCCCACTTACCCCAACCCCAACCCCAACCCCAACCCTAAACAACAAACAACAAACGGAAACGACAAATTTTTGAAAATTTGTGTGACAAACAGAAACGACTTGAAACGGACCGGTTCCGACAAACGACAACTCGAAACGTCATTTTTTCTGGTCGTGCCCATCTCTACTTCCCACCATTTTTCTGAATCACTTGTCTTCTGTGATGGCTAGGTCTCCCAGCCTCCAGGTGGTGGTGGAGATAACCATCCTCGTGGGGGGATTTCCATACTTATCTTCCTTCACCCCTGGTCTCATCCTTGGCAGCAGCTTCCCAACCCTTTCACTGTCTTTCCCACCTCTCGTGCTCTTAACCCCCGTAGTAAATGGCTTTTTAGGTTGACACCATCTCTTTTGTGTTTCTGCTTCTTCACGGGGGAGCACAAATCTTCCTCATTCAATGTTTATTCATGTATTTAAAACACCTTACCTTGGGAAGAAACCAAGATGCCTTACAACACTAAGGACAGTACTTGTATACATAATTGGAGACAGTGAGTGTACAGGAGTTGTTAACAAGAATAGACACAATATTGAAAGCTAAGAATGATGAGTGCCAAGAGGCATCTTACATCATTAGAAAGGCATTATTAAAGTTAAGAACAATAAGTAAACAAATATAGGGAACAAATTAAGAGGTGAAGTACAAAAGAAATGAAAAACATAAGTAGGAATAGTAATCCAGTCCAAGCAGTAATGCGTAACAATGCATTACATAATAGTTAGCAAGTTACTGAGGGAAGGCTTGTCTGAAGAGAAAGGTCTTTTCCTGCTTGTAGAAGGACAGCAAAGATGGCACAATTTTGGCCTCCTGTGTGAGAAGCAACAGTGAAGGCTTTCTCCTGTGTACCCCCTACACACAACTGTAAAGGTGGCGGGACTGAGAGAAAATTGATGATTTTAGCACACATGCTTTAAAAAAAAAAGAAAATGTATTATTTTTCAAAAACACAGACCAGGAGGCACTAGATCTTTGCCAATGTGAGCATGCAATCACATTTGTACCTCCAACTCCCTTACTTTTCCCCATCTGATCCATTCCAAACAAACAAACAAAAAAAGACAGGATGAGAATATCAAGCCAGGCAAGCTGGGTGGTTAGAGTTTCCCCTGTCCCACATAATGAATAATATTTAAATTAAATGTCAAGATCTTAAAATATCAAGCTGGATCTTTGATACTGTTCCATCTACCACAATTTTCTGCATCAGCTGAATGATACTGAAATGCCAGAACTAATGCAAATGGATCTGTTGTTGCTGTTGTTTAAAACAGAAGTCCCAGTGGGAGAGTGAAAGAAAGTATGGTGGTGGGGTGCTGTGGGGCCTATGTCCCTTGGCCTCATGTGGGTAATGGGGGGAATGCAAATCAGCCCATCTCAAGCTCATAAGATTCCCCACATCTTGGGCAATGAGGTTGCACACTAATTTGCATTATGAGGATCACACCTGCCTACCTTTCAGCCCAATAAATTGCTGGAGAAAGAAACATGAATTGTTTCAATGACTTTATTCAGTGGTTCCCAACCTGGGGGTTGGGACCCCTTTAGGGGTCAAATGACCATTTCACAGGGTCACCATGAGCCAGTGAAGAAAAAGGCACAAACAGCTTGGGTCCAGAGGAGGAGGGGGAGGAAGGGGGGAAAGAGTGAGTTACAGCTTGATAGATTGGAGGGGATGTCAGTCAATGGCACCGGAGGCTGCAATTGGCTGAGGGTGGCTGTAGAGGGAAGTTCTTTATGGCACCTGCGGCAGCGGCCTGCCAAAGGGGACTTGTAGCCTCTTCCAAGCAGGGCAAGGGGTCACCACAATATGAGGAACTGTATTAAAGGGTCATGGCATTAGGAAGGTTGGAAACCACTGCTTTAAGTGCTAGCTTATTCTGCCTGAAAGAATTAATATAGAGTTAACAAACCAATGTTGTTTTACAGTAAAAACTGAACAGCTGGCTTGTGACCTTATAGTGAACTTTAATCAACCAAGGCAAGTTGATATTTCAAGAGAAACTGAGGAAAAGAATGAAGAAGAATTGAAAATCCAAGCCTCCAGATCCACTGATTAATACCATCACTAAAACTTTAAAAAGCATTAAAATGTAATCTTTGATGGAAGTAAAATGGAAATACCTTTCCTTTTTTTATAACCGTTCACCATATGTTCATTTGAGGGACTTTGCAAAGTATACCTGCAGTTAATCTTTTAAAAATCACATTGAGAGTGATCACATATGGGAAATAGCTCACATGCTGGACTACTTGTGAAGAGGTTTATGGTGATTACATGGCATGTGATAAACTGCACTGTAGCCCAACTCCACTCTGTGTCCAAGATGGACCTAGTATACAGCGACTTTTCATGAAATATTTCATGGTTTGGGGCTGTCCATAGTTGATTGGCCCCATACCATGCCATTCTAAACCATGTGTTCTACAATAAACCTTAGGCTTGTGACTTTCCCTTCTCCTCTTTTGATCTCAAGTAATTGTGATTTTGCTTTTGTTTATACTTAACCACAGAATGCCCTGTTGCCTGACTCTCAGTTTATGAAGGCAAACATAGATTACATTAAGCGAAAGCAAGCCAACTTTATAAACTTCAGTATGAAGTTGGCTCATTTTAAACTAACCACAGGGGTTAACTACATTTCAAACGTGCCATCTGTGCAGAAGACTAAAGAAATGTGAATTATTAGTGTAGATTGATTGGTGTTCTTTTATAAACTAAGAAAAATAAGAACATTCAACAGGTCTGTTGTTTGTATTATGAGATTTCACTATGTACAGCAGTTTACTTTAAAAGGCACAGGCCACAGAGAATGGAAGGTTATCTGAAGGGGGAAAGGGCACTTATTTATTTGCAGTAGAAAATGTAATATAAAAACGTATTATTTATAGATTATAACATGATATTTCCACAAGAAATGGACATTCACATGCATACTGTGTTTGACAGAAACAACACACACTGATAGGTTAAACTATTATCTTCTAAAAGAATGCATTACTGTAAGCTTGATAATGAAATTCTATACAGTCTACCTTTCTGGAAAGAAAAAAATCCACTTGAAATAAAACCATAAGTTCATATTCCAAAAGTTCCTTTCAGTTTGTATAATGCATATTTCAAACAATGGATTTCACATGAAACTGATGTTTAATGAGATATAATGCACAGAAGAATAAAGGAGGCAACATTTGACAATTGACAGCAAAGAATGGACTGTACACCCTGATGTGAAAAAAAGAGATCAGAATTTATCACTTTTCACCAAATACAAATCAGTTGTTATTCTAGCTTCATTATCCATAGATAAATAAGATAGGGCATGAACTTCTTCATGAAACTTTCTTCTAAAGATGTTCAGCAACAAAGGTTAACATGCATTGTTTCCTTGAGCCTCGATCCTTTCCATCTATCAGTAGAAGAGGTGTTCTTTGGAAGTGATCAATGATTCCAGCCACTGAAGTGAATTCCTAGGCGATTTACAAAATGTTTTTTTGTTAACAAGTCTCATTATAGAGAAAATTTAAAAACAACATCATATTGCAGCACCTATAATTGTTTGGCACACATTGCTCTTGGAGAGACAGATTGGTGGATTATGATCTCTGTAGTAAGCTGCCCAAAGTAGCGGCCTGTCCATTAGATGGGTAGGTTAAAAATGGAAATAAATAAATAAATAAATAAATAAATAAATAAATAAATAAACAGTAACATGGAAAAACACATTCATAAGAACATAAGAACAGCCTTGCTGGAACAGGCCACAGCCCATCCAGTCCAGCATTCTGACTCACACAGCGGCTCACCATTTGCTTCAGGGTATATAAGCAGATGTCTTCACCTGCTTATGATTCCCTGCAAATGGCATTGAGCGATATCCTGCCTATCTCTCCAACCCAGAGGTTGTCCTTAGGCTTCCATAATGATACCTATTGATACCCTTGTTCTCCATGAACTTGTCTAATGCTTTCTCAAAGCTGTCAAGGCTGACAGCTGTTACCACTTCTTCTGGCAGGGAGTTCCCATAGACCAGTGATCCTCTGGGTGAAAAAGTTGTTTCCCTTATTTGTTGGAGATCTAGCACCGAAAGGTTTCATGCAGTATTCTCTAGTTCTAGTGTTGTGCGATAGGGAAAACAGTTTTTCCTTAACTACTTTGTCTACACTGTGTATGATTTTATAAACTTCAATCAGGTCACCTCTTAGGCACCGTCATTCAAGAGTGAAGAGGCCCAGCCTTTGCAGCCTCAGGTGGTAAGGAAGGTATTCCAGTCCCCTAATCATTCTGGTTGCCCTCCTCTTCACTCCATCCTTCTGGAGGTAAATGTGACCAGAACAGTACACAGTAGTCCAGATGGGGGCTCACCACAGATTTATAAAGAGGCAAAATGACACCTGCTGACTTATTTTCTATACCCTTCCTAATGATCCCTAGCATTGAGTTTGCTTTTTTCACTGTTGTGCCACACTGGGTTGGCACCTTCATTGAGCTCTCCACCAGGACACCAAGGTCCCTTTCCTGTTTTGTTGCAAAGAGTTCAGACCCCATCAGTTTATAAATGTAATTAGAGTTATTTTCCCCCCAACGTGCATCACTCTGCACTCTGCAAAATGTGGGATCATCAAGTAGAGTAGGTGTCAGAAAATGAACAATTCAAGATCTTGTGAGCCTTGGAGATTCAAATTGACAGATACCTTGAGCATAATTGACATTGCAGAGTTTGGTATTCCAGAGTTGAAGATAACGAAAAAAATCAAATACAGAACTGCAGACTGTGTGTTGCATTTAATGATGATGATGATGATGATGATGATGATGATTTGAGCAAAACTTTCCCAAGAACTCCAAGAGGGCTCGAGACAGATTGGGAGTTGGGAAATGTTTTTTAGAAATATTTTAAATGTGACAGAAATTGGGGGTGCCTGGGGGTCGTGGGCTGAAAAATGGCCCCTGGGCCACATGCTTCCCTGCCATATTGTGATGGCTAAGGAAAATAAGAAGGTCTGGAGGCAACTTATGTATTGCACTCAGATCTGTAAAAATTTCTAAAAGGAAGCACTATGAGTGATGCTGAGTCTTCAGCATCCTGCCTATTAAACAGATAGTGATAGTAAATAAATGGTAAACAAGCTTTTACCTCATTTACATTCATTCCAGTTCCCAAGAAGTATACATTGCGTTCTTGTCGGTAACGTATTTGAATGTTGTATACTTTGTTATGGTAAAGGACCATCAGGACATAAGGTTGCTCAAGAGTTTTTCTTGAACTGTTTCTTACTAAGTAAGTACCATCCTAGACAAGGAGAAAATTAAAATATTTTTAGACTTAATTATTAATATGAAGATGTAACCTCGTAGCACCTTCTGCTTAATTGTTTTTGTCTTGCTCCTTCATTTTAAAGAATACTGTACAGTATTAGCAAGTTTTCTTATTACTGTAGGCTTTGTATTTATTTTAAAAGACCTCACCTTATTTATAGTCCTAAGGGCAACTTCTGCTTCTGGCCGGGTGATATCAGCAACATACCATTTCTGGTTTGCGGGGCCCTGGTTGTAGACAAGTGAAATGAAAAGAAAAAGGAAGAAGGTGCTATTAGTGATTAAGTTTGCATGGTATTAAAAACTTAGACAAAAGTTGCACAGACTACTGAAAAGCAAGAATGGTACGTATTAGCTTCTTGGTGAAAAGGTGTCCATTCAGTCTTTCTGACTGATGATAAACATAAGGCCATTCTTTCTTTGTCTGACAGAAGTTTCTTTTTGTCCATCAGAAACTTTTTATTGATTATTTTTGTACAGTGTGGATTTTTAAAACTCATAATATGTTCTAATTTGTTCACAGAACAGAATATGCAGCTGCATATTCTTAAGTTTGGTTTTTCACCCTAGGCATGTCCAAAATTTGGCCCTCCTGATGTTTTGGACCACAATTCCCAGAATTCCAACCCTGTATTTCCAATGGCAAAGGACTGTGGGAGTTGTAGTCCAAAACATCTGGAGGGCCGAAGTTTGGACATGCCTTTTCTATATGTTTAAAATTCATTTCTGTTTAAAATTTATCATTTCCCCCTTTAAGTTTGCTTTCGGAAAAGACATAAAGGCTTAATCACAGCTTTTTAGAAATTTAATCAGACCTGTAAAAAGGATCATAATCCAGTAACTATATTTGCATTTCCTTACATTAGCAGTGTTTCTGTAGTTAATGCAAAGGGAAGGATCCTAGCTCTATTCAAGCTTTAAAGAAATGATTGCAGACCACAGTCATTGTGGGAATCGCCCTAGCTTTGCACCCCTTTCTCAGTAAGTTGAACACACAAAGACAATATCTGAAGTCAGGGAGGCTGCTTTACCTGGATAGCCTCTCTGTGTGAGCCAGCACCACTCCCGAATCTGACTTTTGGCTCACATGGAGGGAGTACCATTTGGGAATTTTCCATCTGTTCCTTCTCAGCTTTGGGATATTGTATGGTTTGTCTGTTTGGTATTGGTAATGGTGGTCTTCCATCCGCTGGGCCTTTGGAAAAGGTTCTGGAGATGCTGCCTTTATAAATGTTAATATATTAAAACTTAAGGCAAAACCAGAGGTTTTATTTATTTATTTGATGTATATACTGCCCATCTGACGGGAAGCCACTTTGGGTGGTTGACAGGATAAAACAGACTATTACAATATGTAACGATACAAAATCATAATAAAAACAAAAAATACAAGTAAAAATATAATTAAGTCAAACATCACTCATAAATATCAGAAGTAGATAAATAGGCTAAGTGCAGATGAGAACAAAGCAAAGCAAAGTCTCCTGCTTATATACCGCCCCCTACAGTGTGGAGCAGTGAAACAATCAATAACCAGGGAAAGCAGATTTGAATAATCAAGTCTTCAATCATTTTTGAAGGTCAGCAACATGGGGACCTGGCAGATCTCTGAAGGGAATTGATTCCACTGAGAAGGCCTGATTCCTTGTTGTTGTCTTGAGGGCCTCCCTCGGTGTCGGCACCTTCAAGTGACCTGCTTGCGATGTGTGAGTGACCCGGGCCGTATTCTGGGGTAGGAGCCCAAGTTATATAGAGAGACATAGATAAGGACTCAGATTCTAAGGGATGCTAAAGGTTGGGCAGGTGACAAGATTAAGCGGGGATTAGATTAACATTATGTTTCCCAATTTAGTAACCAAAAACAAACAAACATCTGTAACCTACAAAATTGCATAGGTAGGGCAGGGAGGAGCACACACACAGATTTATGCTTTCAGATTTTTGGACTAAAGAAACATGATCATAACTCATAAGTAACTCACATTGTATTTTTGCATTGTATTGTTGCTTTTAACTTTGTTGTAAACCGCCCAGAGTTCCTGTTGGAATATGGGCGGTATAGAAATAAAACAAACAAATAAATAATAAATAAATAAATAACTGAACTCATTCCTGCCTACAAGGAGCCAATTTGTCTACTTTTACTCTTTAGTTTATCAATTGCTGCTGATCAGGAATGACTTCCTTTCTTGAAGGTTGATACAGGAGAGGAAAGAACTGACATTTTGTAATACTTCAGAGAGAACCATATAAAATAGATTAGGAAAAGCTTGTTCATAAACACATATTATAAACCATGTTACAATAGCACCTAATTCCATCCATAGAGCTAACCAGAATTCTATTAGCAGAAACAGCCAAACAAGGGAAGGAGGCAAGAAGGAAGCAGGGCCACATGGTAGGGAGAGTGGGGGAAGGACAAGGGTTCTTGGGTCACACATTTGAGCCCTGGACTCAGGTTTTGGGGTCCTTTTGCTGGGGTTCAGGATCTGAAACCTCAGGGAATGAGAAGCTGCCGTTCTGGCAATCTAGGTTTGAGGGTTCCTTCTTATGGCTTCAGGATGCAACATTTAGACATGCTTGGGATCGTGCATATTGCAGAGCTTCTGCTACTACTACAAGTCACTGGTTTGTCTTTAAATTTGTCACAGGAGTCCCTGCATTTCTATTAGATACAATATTTTACAATTGTTGCTGAGGTCCCTGACCCAGTGATCTCACAAGGATCTACGCCTGTGACGTCACAAGGACAGGCTAAAATCTCAGGGACCTGCTGACCCTAGGTAAGACCAGACTGAAAGGTCTATGAAAGGAAAAATCCAAAAGGTATTGTGGAACCAAGGTAGCCAATAAAATTCTGCAGAAAACAGAACTCAGGTAGCCAAAGATGATCCAAAACCAGATAATATAGGGAGAAAGCTGGGGCAGATTCCCACCAACCACCCAAACTTACATGTATCCACAAACACTCCCACCACCTTGTATTAACATCTCAGTAGTTCTGCTTCATAAGTTGGCATTGTGTCTGACCTTACTATGGTTGTTCTCAGTGCTCTTCTAATTTAAATTCATTTTCTTTCTGCAGGGTTAAATTTGGCTAAAAGAACATGTTTGAGCCACAGGTGTGTTATACACTCATATTGCCACAAAATTAATTTAGATTGTATACTGCATTTCTTATACTGCATTTAGCAGCCTTAAAATAAAAATGAACATTTATAATGTGCTTACTTTAATACTTACTTGACTGAAAGTGTGGTGGTGGTAGTGGTACACTTAATGCAGCAGCACTGGAAAAGAAGGAGATGATTACCAAATGAGACCTGATAATATTGAGTTCTAGCTGGATATCACAGTGTTGTTAGAAAAAGCTTAGCCTTGCTGCCAATTTTCATGACCACCCCTCCTATGAGGGTTAAAATACTCTGTTATGGAAGTTGCCACCCTTCATCTGGGAGAAGGGAAGTGGTTTAGTTCAACAAACCTTTCTGTATATACTTCAGGTGTAACCTTGGGTGGCCCCGGGCTCTGTTTAGATGGTGGCTTAGATCTGAAAGGAAATGTGTGGAAGGAGGGTTGTGGAACCGGCCTCTGGGGAGCACCTGCAGAGATGACAGAAAACAATTTTTAAATATACAGTGGAACGAAGAGTGTGACTTACAAGGCTGGACTAAGATTCAAGATACCTGGGTTCAAATCATCACCTCACTTTCAGCCAAAGAAACCTCAAAGAACTTGTTAACTGCCCAGGGTGACCTCATTGCCAGAGAGGCAGTGTAAAAATCAAATCAAATCGAAGGAAGGAAGGAAGGAAGGAAGGAAGGAAGGAAGGAAGGAAGGAAGGAAGGAAGGAAGGAAGGAAGGAAGGAAGGAAGGAAGGAAGGAATAATCTATTGTGAGGAGAAAGTGGCAAGAAATAGAGCTTGTGTGCCACTCAGGGTTCATAAGAAGAAAGGCAGGATATGGATGTAATAAACAACAAAAACTCTCAACAATCTGCCTTGCCATGTAGAGGCTACCATGTCTGAACAATATATGAGCAATATATGTTTAGGACTGAAGGTGACAATAAGTTATTAAAAACCCTTCTTTGGGACACCACCACCACCTGCACAGCTGTGGGTCAATCAGTGCAATACTGGAAGCAGTTTCAACGTAAGACATCTAAGTATGTCTAATTGCATTTGATGATGATGATGTAAAAACACATGACATACAGTCCTCATCCATCTGAAAGAAAAAAAACAAAAGAAAATAGACAAGTGTTAATCATGCTGTCTCGCTCTAGGTCTGTTCAACAGCTAATTCAAGATTAGTTGATGTTTCAGCAGTTAATACATCAGTATGCATTATATAAATATAAATCAAACAGAAAAAATAGTGCATATATACTGTATGTCATATTGAATGGGATCTTCCATAAATTATGCTGCATAAGGCTGATGATGTCAGCAGCCACAATGAAACATTTATGAACCACCACCATCCCAAAAAAAAGAAGTCCCAAGGCTTTTCTCCAGTGGAATCCCTTTCATTGTGAAGAAGCCCTTGGTGGCTGAGGGACAAAAGGAGAAAGACTTTAATTTCTGAAAATTGCCACAGCTGTTAAAGTCATTCTGGTGGCAGCAATCTTTGGAAATTAGAGAGATCGGTCTTGTGGGCAAAGGGCCACATGTGGAATCTGCAACCGGCTATTTGATGCTGTTACTGAAATTAGATAATCGGTCTTGTGGGCAAAGGGCCACATGTGGAATCTGCAACCGGCTATTTGATGCTGTTACTGAAATTAGGTAGGAATTGAGCCCAATCTGTATCTGTGGCAAGAACAGCCTGACAACTACTTCAAGGAAAAATGAGATGCAGCAATTTGGACTTTGAAAACAACCCAACACCTATGATTTATAGCTGGCAAATTCAAAGCAATATTTGCAACAGATTCTGCCATGAGTTTATACTTACTTCAGCTTTTCTTTCGGATATCTGGCTGTTCCTGGAAGAGAAAAGAAGGAAGGTTAATTACTTATTAGATTGTCTGGATATGTCAGTAAGTTAATCATGAAACTACAAAGCCAGAGCTTGGGAGTTTGATTCCCCAATGTGCCCCTCAGGGGAAAATTGAGCTTGTGTAGCTCTTAGCAAGCTGTACATTCCCAAAGAGCCCTCAGAAGAAGGGAAAGTTAAAAAACTTTCATGTATTCTAAACCTAGAAAACTCTGGAAAGAATTGGTGTGTAAGTGAAAGTTGGTTATTGTTGTTAATGTGACCGAATGAATGATTTATATTAGATGGCCAGAATCCTGTTGGGGGAAATGTGCATGGCAGGCAATTGCATGAACACTTCCCATCCCAGTGGCTGTCTACTGCGTGCTTGATTTTTGCAACTAGTCCATAACTAGTTGGGTGCAAGACATCGTACCACAGAAAATGCCCTTCCATTCTGTATTTCCTCAGTGGGGTTCTGGCTAATATCTTTTTAAAAACAGCATTTGCTTTCAAATTATCATGCCACTGATTGAGACTTAATTTAGATTGTTTAGTATTCGTATTTTCAATTTTCCTTTGGGAAAATCGGGCGGTATATAATTATAAAATAAATAAATAAATAAATAAATAAAATTATTTATCTAGGTGAATTTCCCTCCTAAAAGCTTCACAGATGGAACACATGCAAGTGCACCAACTCCTCAAATCACCTCTATTTTTAGTGCTGGGGTGAATGAATAAAGACCAAGAGGACATCATAAAAATGCAAAGAGCAGGAATACATCAGTCATGCAATGAGAAATGAAAAGTAGAGATTGTTAGAGATGATCACTCAAAGTAAAATTAATGTGGCATGGGGGGTGCAAGAAGAAGACTATTTTGGGTGAAGAATCTTGAAGACTATTCTGGAGGAAACAACCAAAGAGTGTAGGATGTGTAACAACGGGCTCCCGTTACGAGAATCCAGCTTTCAGCTGACTATTAGGAAAAGCTTCCCTCCCACAGGAGGTGTTTGTATGCATTTGATTTATTATTTTTGCTTAGTTATTAAATTTAATTATGTTTGGGTGCTTGAATTTTATATTTGTTTACATATTGTATATTGGTTAATTGTATTATTTATTGTATTGTCTATGTCCTAACTTTTGTAAACTGCCCAGAGTGAGCTTTGGTCTGATGGTGTGGTATTAAAAAAATCAAATAAATAAATAAATAAACTGTTAGAGCAGTGTGGCCGTGGAACCAATTACCTTGAGAGGTGGTGAGCGCTCCAAGGCTGGAGGCAACCACCTGGCAGATAACTTTTGATTTGTATTCCTGCATGGAGCAGGGGAGTTGGACTTGATGGCCTTGAAGCCCCCTCCCAACTTCACTGTTCTATGATTTTCTCATTCTATGAAAAATGATTGTATAGTTTAGAGCTGCTGAATCGAAAGTCAAAGTGGCTATATGGTGATGTTTCCTCTTCCATGGCAGAGGAAGATGTTGACTCTGTGCTAAATTTTTACTTTTTGCCTGCACAACACTCAGCATGCAATTAACCCACCTAAGACTGCAAAATAACTTCTCAGTAAACCAAAAGTGGAAGTCCTTAGCTTTCTTCCTCTTTGCAGAGGAATCAAAGGGCAAACTAAAAAACTAGAGTAACACCAACAGGCAGGGTGAAGGCAGCAAGGGAGCAAGGGTAGCAAATCTAAAGGGAAGTACTGAAGTGCAGCACTGCCTCTTTGCTGCAACTTTATTAAGAACACATATATGAATATAAAGACTGTGCTGTTGCCACATTTAATCTGCACCATGTTTTCTAGTTTGGTTGGTGACTCCTTGAAAACACGAGGACACTTGTTTCTCAGATTTCTTGAAAAGCAACGCTAGAGGGCACTCTCATCAATAGGAAGGCAATTTCAAATCAGTTTGTATTAGTGGGAGGAAATAAATAAGATTGGTTGTGACAACTAAAAGACTAACTGATTCATTTCATTGCAAGCTTTCTTGGGTCAGTGTCCACTTCTCAATTCAAGCAAGGGAACTGTGATCTACAAACACCCCCGTAAAATAAATCACTCTTTAAGGTGCCCAAATGCCTTTGTTCTGATTTTTTACTACATAGGCAGAAACAGACTTTTTATTTATTTAGAGCATTAGGCACCCTCACTTGGCACTGAAAATCTGTGCCACTTTTTAATGTTCATTTAATAATTGTATGGACAATTTACTTCATAGATGGAGGCTTCCTTCTAGAGGCAGGGTTATTTCTTTCACATTTATCTGCTGACGGCACAGGAGGTTTCTGCATCTTTGCTAATTCTGCTCCAAGAGACCTGAAACAAAAAATAAAAGAAAACAGCAGAATGAGGGGCCAATTGTTTATGAGGCAGACTAAGGGGAAAATTCTCACAATTTATGTCACAAAATGTGTCAATATTTACCTCAGCTGTGGTGCCAAAGTCTGCAAGAAATGGAGAACAAATTAAAATGCAGGATAAACCCATTTTGAAAATGAATCGTGATTTTGTATTAATGGAGAACTCTTACCATTTCAGGATATGATCTTTTGCCTACAAACAATTAAACATGAGCAAAATCAATCAGCTCTGCTTGATTGTGAGCAGTGATGAGCATACTGATTTGTTTAATTATGAAGGCTTAACAGAACGAAAATGCGTCACTAACAGAAATGTTTGCCAGTCTATTACACAGAATAAACCTCACATCTCCTTACATAAAGACAAAATAGCATATGCTACCTCATATACTGTAGAAAGATTTTTTTGAATTCTCCTGCATCCTCAGTAGGGATTCAAAACTCTCAGTTCAATTTCACTGGGAAGGGGAAAGATGTCAAAACATTTCACCTCACTAGATGAGATAATTAGATTTTTTCTGCACTTTTCACATTTTAGAACTCCTCTTCCAAAAAACCAAGTTTTATTTTTTTAAAAGTTTGTTTGCATTAAACAAACCTTGTATTTTGCACAGAATACCTTGTGAAATAATGCTAGCAAGAATCCCACCTGTGTTCACACACCATGCGTGTAACCAGAGACATGTTTTACTTAGGCCCTGTTCGCATGAGAGAAATTTCTCAGTTATCCCCCACTAAGACCATTGCCCCCCCCCCGAAACATTTTCCCAGGCAGCAATACAACAGTGGTTTATTTTCCACCTCCTGGGAGAGTTGTGATATTTTGTCCCTCTGTTGTATCGATGCATTCCTTAATAGATTTCCCTGTGTGCATGACCTGCCCAGTTTCTTTTCAGATACAAAGACAGGAAGTTGACTGCCATTCTTATGATATGTATAGTATTATTATTTTTAATTCTTCATGCCTGGGACATCTATACTTTGGTAAAGGTATATCACAGAGCGATTTGAGCCATTTCTGCAGTGCTGCAATTATCACACACTTATTTTTGCCAGTCATTGTCAGGAGACAGCCACCACGGGGGGGGGGTTGCAAGGAGGGGGAGGCAGATTGAGCTGAAAGGAAGAGGAGATGGTGGGTAAAGCAGACAGACCCATGCAATTCTGCAGGAGCAGCTGGCACGACAGAGGGCCTGTTTCCAAAGAGAAACCCCTTCTGTATATATCAAAGTATCAATGAATCTATATATTTATATATACATACAAATCAAGGGACTGAATTGTAGCAAGAGAGAAAACAAATAAGTACCATGGTGTAGCTGGTCATAATTATTTAAATAGGAAGAAATAGTTACTTCCTTGGGACTTTCACCCCAGTATATATGAATCAGTACAACAGAGCTATGGAAAGTATTGGAAGAAGTAGAGAATATTTCCCTCATGTGACCAAGGTCTTAATTGTAACATGCCAAATGCCAAATTCAGCAACCAAGATAAATTCTGGTGCCTTGTCAATTGCTCTTATGTAAGAAATCAACAGGCTGTCGTGATGTGTTCAGATGCCCCCTTTCACTGAGGATGAGAGAATTTATGATTATTAATTACATATTTAATCCCTGGGCTAGTCCTCTTCCCTGACCTTCAAATGCTGAACATAGGGATCTAAAGAGGAAATTTATAATCTAAACAGTTTCACAGTGAGTTTCTTTTTAGTCCTTCACACTTAAAGAAGGAAGGCTGAAAACGGCAGGATAGGCAGAGCTATCAGGGCTACAAATGATGCCATAAACAGGAGTGATATGTTAACAGAACTGTGATCCCATGCAGTGTCTATGCAAATGGGCATGTTTAAATTTGGGGGAGAAAACCCTTTTTTTGGGCTACATTTCTCAGGATCCATGATCCAGAAATTCTGGGAGGGGAATATTTTTCCCCACATTCTGGGTTTAGACTGGTTTGTATTCTGGTGTAAAACCATAAAAGTCATAAAAGTAAGGCCAACACAATTACAATTCTGTTTAAATCAGTGAAAGTACAGCCCTCCAGTTGTTGTTGGTCTTCAGTTTCCATCAGGCTTAGCAACATAAGAAATGGTGACGGGTTATGGGAGGTGCAATCCAAAAACACGCCAATAGTATTGGCGAGTCTCTCCCTACAGCCCCCAGGTTAAATTATTGTTTTACTTTTCACAGAGTAAGCAAGTAATTGACTATTCAGTAAATCCTTTTGCCTTAAATTTGGCAAGTATGAGTACAGAAACATGTTTTTGCCTTAACACTATTCATTTCCTTTCCTCAGATGTGGAATGTTGGTGAAGTGTGAAAACAGAGCATTTCAAATTTACTGCATGCTAGACTGAATTAATTCATTTAGAAACATGTACTGTATTTTACTAAAGTTGAAGGCAGACTTTCAGCTTTCTAAAGGCTAAACAAATTACTTAAAACCTGTTGGTTTGTTTAGGTGTGTGTACTGCATAATTGCTGGCATTTGCCCTTTTTTATTTGTTAAATAGTGAATACAGTGGACTCTCGTATAAAAAACGGTTTGTATAACATAAAAAATTCCGGAGATAGGGGAAATTTGCTTAACATAATTGCCTATGGGGCAAATCTGTACAACATAAAAATGGTCACAATTAGGGATTACTCTGTTTTCAATGCATTCCTATGGAAAATTTGTATAAAGGAAAATTTGCTTAACAGAATTCCATTTGGAATGAATTAATTCCTTTGTCTTTCTTGTAATGTATCCTGATGAAGTCCCATTTGAAATGTTACATTGAATTGATACATTATCTATACAGTGGTACCTTGTATAAAGGAATTAATTCGTTCCAAATGAAATTATGTTAAGCAATTTTTCCTTTATACAAATTCCCAAAGGAATGCATTGAAAATGGAGTGATCCCATTTTTATGTTGTACGGATTCTGCCCATAGGCGATTATGTTAAGCAAATTTCCCCTATCTCCGGAATTTTTTATGTTGTACAAATTTTATGTTATACAAGCTGTTTGTTATACAAGGGTCCACTGTACCTCATTTGTGCTTTTCATTTGTGACATTCTCTGTCCTTTGCTCAATTTTTCAACTGATTTGAAGTATACAAAAAAGAAAGCTTCCATACATCCAGGCAGACCTTCTGTGGACTCACAATTATAGAGGCATTTCTGAGTTTCGACTGATCTTGCTAATCATTTGTCTCTGACAAACCTGCAAGAACTTTCTGGAAGTTGAGTTTCCATGTTGCACTTGGCTGTTTTATGACAGCCCACAACGTATATTTGCTGGTGGGCAGCCTCAGTGTTAGTCAAATTCATCTTACAGTGGAAAAAGGTATTCGTACTTATCAGCTAGGGCTATAAGTGCTAACCTGCTCCAGGGAGCTCCCGGTCAAATGGTGGTCCAGACCGATCCAGTGGTGGCTTTTTGCTTCGATCTACAGAAGGAGCTGGAGTAAAACAGGTATGCTACATCACTTGGGGTAATACAAAGTTCAGCTGAGTATCTCACATCATTTATAATGAATACAGTAATATTGCCTTTGAGAATTACATTAATTCAGACATGTTCAAAGTCAGGCTTGGGGGCCAAATGTGGCCCGTTTACAAATTTTGAGTGGCCCGCAGCCTCTTCTCCTCACCGGCTCAGCCTGTCATGCATCCCTGCCAGCTGGCCTTTCCCCATACCAGATGGAGTTTTATGTTTTGCCTGCCCTCCCTGCCTCTGTTCACCACCACCCAACCACCTTCCCAGCCTACCCGCCCCCGGCTGCAGCATCCTCCCTTCCTCCTTGCATGATATAGAGACTTGTCCAAAGTCTGGGCCAGGGGCCAAATGCAGCTGAATGGTCGCCCCCCCCCCATTTTCACCTCACCAAATCTGGCCCTCCTTGCAAAAAGTTTGGACACCCCTGTATTAATTCAATAGCTGGTCTGACATATGTTAAAGAATGGCATATAAATAGGAGTAAATAAGGGTACTTACGTTTAAAAGATGGAATATTCTTCACTCTGTTGCTCTCGTTATTACTTGCAGGAGGAAGGAAAGGTGGCTGCTGAAATGTTTTAAAAATGAATAAATACTGCACCTTGTTTAGGAATATGAAAGTTTCAGCCTTGATTTAATCTGAGATTATCCAAGGACATTTTATAGCTGCCAACTGGGAATAAGAAGGCTCATGTGCTATTGAATTGGTAGAAAGGATCTACATTGTGCCTAAGTTGTAGAGTCAGTTTTCAAAACACCCTCTGGCTTATGAATATGGAATACAGTACTGTGCTTTTGTACCCAATATTTCTGCACAATATCATGCTCGTAGCAGGAAAAAGGATAGAATCCATACTTGTTGAAAGACAGCCCTGACAGCCTGAAACCCTTTGTGTTTGGGTGGGAAGTGGTTAATGGATGAAAAAAGGAGTCAGCTTCTGGGAATGGTGTCACTATGGCCCTTATCCCACGTCCACTAAAATCCACTGCAAAGTGCTCTCTGGTGCAGAGCATAAAATCGTTATCCAAAATCCTGCAAACTTAAATAAAATGTGACCACACCCCCTGAAGCACGACTCAGCATGTTTTAAAAGTACCTGGCCTCAGAGTGGTAAAATCCTGTCGCTCTTCCGATGTGGATTTTAAACTGGAACATGAGCCCATGGGCGCTCATTAAATGCACAGCAAAACCATTTTGCTCCCTCTTTGGCATCTTCCCATGAATATTTTTTTGAATCATTCCCCATTGCACTTTTTTCCATTTAAAAAACACTTAAGCTATTATGCATGGGAAAAAGTAAAACAGGTGTATTTGGCAATCGATATATGATAGCTGAAAGTCGATATATCGGTATACCAACATATCAGGTTTTTTTTTAAAAAAAAAAGCATAAAAGAGCACTGCAAAAATGACTACAAAATTAAACTTTGATGCGGACTCTGTACGTGGGATCACATAAGGTATGGAACATTAAAATATATCCATGGGGACACATTTACCGCATTTTCTACCACGTGACCCCAACAAAATAAAAATATACATTTTACATAGGGTAACAGCCTTTGTGAACTATAGTGAGCAGAAGATGGACCATCTTGACTTCTGCCACTGATATTGTCAAAACGTACAGGCTGTCCTTTACTATGTCAAGCTTGGGATCTTTTGTGCAGCAATTTTGGATCATTTCCTGGCTTTTTGAATCATGGGTCCAGATACATAATAGCTCACATACATAAATTGAAGTGTTTTTTAAAGAACTGAATTTCCTGGCTTTTTAAAGGAGTTAAATATAGATATTAGATAAGCCAGGGCTGTCCAACAGGTAGCCCGCAAAGGGTTCAAAAGTAGCCCACCAGGCATCAATAAAAATGTGAGGGGATAAGTTCTCTACCCCTCCCTTCCCCATCCCAAGGATCACTACTGCCCCAGCAAAGTTCTGGGTCTGCCAGCCCACTGTCTTAGCTGAGCAGGCAGTTCAAGGGCCATGAGCATGTGCTCGGAATGGATAACATTCGTAAGTAGAGGTATTAGTGTAGTAGCCCTCAAGCACTTTAGGCTGGAAAAAGTAGACCTAGGCCTGTTCAAAGTTGGACAGCCCTGATAAGCTACACATAGGTTCCAACAGAAACATCCCTCGTGTAGAATTACCCAGTGCTAGAGGATTTCAGAAAATGAGTACATCATCTATGGTTACTGAGAGAAGACAGAACTGAGAATAGCTGGGATGTGGCTGTAGTGCTTTTGAAGGGCTGTTTTGGACTGAATGAGATGTCAAAGCACAGGTGTGAGCAGGTACAACTTGTACAATGGAGAAACATGCACACACTTTAATCTTGTAGGTGAACTACTGTTTAATGCAGTCTACAGGTTCCAAACCCTTTTCTTGGGTTAGGAAAGATGAGGAAGAAAAGCTATATCAGACCAAAATCTCTTTCAACATGTGTGCATCTCCCTTTGCCTTTGGAAAAGAAGGGGGGAGATGAGAAGTTGGAAATGACAAACATCATCACTGGAAACCAAGATCTGAATCATCCATATTATGTGAAAAAGAAGATTGGGGGGCGAGGGAGGAGAGAGATCAAGTAATTTGAAATGTGGTAAAAGACATCCAAAAAACCTGAACTCTCACGAGAGCAAAAATAAGTCAGGTGAACATATCCTACATGCATATATTATGGAAATATAGAAGTGACCAGAATAGACAATATAGCTGGTATCAGTGGGGTAGAGCAGTAGGAAAAGACTATATTGTTAAGAAGGGGGGGAGAGGCAGTAGAAAAAGAGAACAACGTAACTTAAGATGTTGGTTTGCAATATATAACTGCCCCATAGTACTTAAAGTACTCTGTAGTCGGTTTAAAATTTAATTATGCAGGGTATACTCATTGCCCCCTCCAGTGATCTTGACTCCCTGGGATTGAACATCGGTGAGCAGAGTTTTGCCTGCAGTACTGCAATTTAACCACTGTGCCAAAAGGCTCCTTAAGGTTCTAACCCTTCTCTTTGTACTATATTTGTTTTGTTTAAAATCCGCAGACAGGAAACTAGTATGGTGTGTGTATGTAAAACAGCTTTACTTTAAAAAAAATCATAACTCAAAAACTCTTTGCCCAAACATTCCCAAATTTGGTGCTGAAGGAGGCCTAGTTTTTAAATTATATTTTTTTGTTTGGGATACCCCAGTTTTTTGAGTTGTCTTATGTAATACGGGTTCACTGTGTTACACAATATCTATTGCTGCACTCTTCTGCAGCAATAATACCTGGACCCAGCCTATCTGGAGATAGATTCAGATTGGAAAATTATTTGTAAAACAGAGAAGCAGCACGTCTGCAATATATGTGGAAGCCTAAAAGCCGGCCGTACTGAAAAAAAACTCAATTTTGTCACCCAAGCTCTGATTGAAAGCAACAGGAAGCCTGCATGAAAACTGATAAAGTGATCAGCAACAATTCTGTTTAGAGTGTTCTGGGGTTGGGGGATAATATGCAGAACTTTTTGCACCCAAGAAACTTACCCCGGTGTCTCTGCCCCTAGGTGTTAGTGGTGTGGGGGATGATCCAGGCCTTTGGGGTGGAACCGGAGGCTGCAGCATTGCTTTAGATCTTTCTGTTGATGGTCTGTCTAAAATCAGCAACATCAGGAGAGTTAGCAGGAAGAGGGAGTTGATTTACTTCTGCATTTTAATGAAGACTTCACACTATCTCTTTTTGTTGACAATGCCATTTCAGACAACTGGAAATTAACCTTTTGAGTATGTAGAGAAGTTCTTGGATGATAGGAGAGACTGCCTTACAGTGAGACAGATCACTAACCCTTCCAGCTCAATATGATTGACAAAGGGCTGTTGGAGGCTTTTGGGAGACCAATTTTTCCAGTTCTACTTCAAGATCTATGGGACCAAACCTGGAAGCTTTCAAGTGCTTTGCTACTTAGATGCAGCACCCCCCCCCCCCAGTCGTAAGAGTTTGCCTAAACATTTTCCACAAGAATGTCAAGAATAAAAAGTTTAGAAACAGGAGGCTACCTATGTATTCTGAGGTGGCTGGCATGGATTTGGAAGGAAATATAACATTACGGAGTGCATCGTCATCATTTGATGGAGGAGGTTCATAATCTGCATCATTTTCCTCTTCAATGCCATTGTCGTTGGGTGTTTCGTAGTCCACGTCTTCTTCAAGATCGTTGTCATCTGGGCTTTCATAATCATCACTTTCCTGTCAAAACAGAAGTGCTAGCTTGCCAAAACTGCTTAAAACAGACAGGAGACCTTTTCATCACAAAGAATTAATGGAACAACTCACTACAAATGATACCAAAACCTGGTTTAATGAAACAGTGGAAAAGGATATTGACTACAGTCTCAGAGATTAGGGTAAATGGAAATCCTTTTTACAAGGGATGATATCAGATTTGAGCAACTTCAAAGGAGCTGAGGCTGATTTTGGTAATCCCTTCAAACCCCGTCAAAATAATTCAGCATGAAAATGGCTAGTTGTGCCCCCATAAGTCTACAGTGACTGTATTCTGGCTATTTTGAGTGAATACAGGTCTGTTTTAGGTTTAGATTAGTCTTTTTTGTATAAAAAAATAAATGGAAGTGACCAGAGCCTCATTTTGCTCTAGCTTATGTCTCTGGCGCCTGTGATATTCTCAAATAAGGATGTGACAAATACTTGTCAACAAGCATCATGATAAAAACTGAGCTTATAAAAGATTTATCACTCCTGCAGCAGATCAGAAAGTCCAGTGGTATTTTCATTGTCATCAACACAACATTATCAAAAATTAATATTGCCCAGAAACCCTTGCATTTTGCTGCACAAAAATCACTTCTGCAAATTTCACACACAAACACACACACACACACACACACACACACACACACACACACACACACACACACACACAGAGAGAGAGAGAGCGAGAGAGAGAGAAGAGAGAGAGAGATGTAAAAACACATAGAAGACTCTGTATTCTCACCTAGCAAAGCGAAAGCATATGAAACTTTTCATTCTGCCCCAGCAAAGATTCTTTGAACCTTGCAGGTTGCAACTCAGCTCAAAACATGGATGAACAGAATACATATTTTTTATATCTTATTTTTGCATGTGCCTTCTCCAGTCCTTCAGCCTTCGCAATAGGAAAGTGAGCTACCTTCCTCTACTAGGAACTACAACAGTTTAAGAAATTTATTTATTTATTTTGCTAAATAATCAATTCTAAACTTTTCTTAAAAGTACTCTTGGAAAATGAGGGAGTTTCACTTTATCATGTTTTGGTACTCTCTTCAGTTCCAATATTCCCCCTGTTGGTTATATGTCAAGAAGTATGTAGGTGTGCTGTAATAATATTATGACCTCTGCAACCATTAATTTCCTTTCAGTCAAACTTCCATGTAGTATTTAAAATTTACTTACAAAAGAAGACCAACCACCATCTTCTGGTTGTCCAAATACTGCAAAAAGGCAACAACAATGTTAATCTGTCAGCAATAAATATCCAATTTCAAAATTATTCAGCACTTAACATATAAGGCACTCCCAAGGTGGGTTATGTCAGAGAACTGTGGTCATGCATTCCTACGTGTTACCTGGTATCACAATTACTCACAATGTTAGATATTACTTAGCTACCTTCAGCTAAATGGATGCATGACTTTCTCTGAAAAGCCTTGGGCTTTTTGGTGATTCACAGATGGACCTTGTATGCATTTAGTGATAAAAATGCAAAGGTGTGTTCAGGCTCAGATGCAGTAGACATAAAAGAAAATATTCTGGGTTTAGTGACAGATTAAGAGCATTATGATAGCCACTAGAGATGGACACAAATAAAAAAAAATGGTGTTTCGTTTGTCGTTTAGGGGGTCCGTTTTGGTTCGTTTCCGTTTTTCACGAATTTTTGCAAAAAAATTGTTTTCACTTTCGTTCATTTTGTTACTGTTTTGTTACCATTTGTTTCAATTTTTTGTGATTTTTTTAACCATTTAAAGCAGTTCACTGTATTGCCGTAACGAAAATGAAACGCACAACAAAATTTCCGGTGTTTCTGTTCGTTTCGTTTTATTTTAGAGACAAAATTCATTTGTCGTTTCGTTACGTAATGAAATGAAAAACGAAAACAAAAAATTGTTTGTTTCGTGCCCATCTCTAATAGCCACGCTCAGGTGCCTGTACTCTCACATTACAGCACAAATATGAAGAATCCATATAATGCATGGCATTCAAATACATGAGATCAATTTGAATAGGAAAATAAGGAGACTTCAGGACACAAAGCTTAGTGGATGTTAGCTAATAAATCGGCTTTGTTGAGATATAAGGTTCCAACAAAAAAAACAGGATATATTAGACAGAGGAGTGTTGTGTCCATGTGCTTCCTCCTATATAGAATTCTGCTGTCTTGTAATGAATAAAATTTTGTAAGCTCTTTTATTCTTGTGAAATTGGTGCGAAAAATTGCAACCAATGGTGCAGATATCATTCATCGAATATGGGTACTTCTGGACAAAAACACGTTGAGGATCACTTCTGAATGATGGAGTTGTAGATAGAGAAGACTCTTAAGAAGTTGTTTTTACCTATATTTTCAGAAACCTTCTGGGTTTGATTTCTGTAAAATGGAGAGAGAAATGCATAATTTATAAATTTTAAGTCTCTCTGAGTTGAGCATAACAACATGTATGGAAAGGCATTTGTCTTTGAACTCAACTAATGCTGACAAAATTGGTCAAAACATACCTATATACTCGAGTATAAGTCGACCCGAGTATAAGTTGAAACCCCTAATTTAACCCAAAAAACTGGGAAAACTTATTGACTGAAGTATAAGTCTAGGGTGGGAAAAGGCTGCCCTTGATTCAGGGAAATCGCCCATTGATCTTCAGGCAGCCCGGGCACCTTGCAAAGGAAGCACTTACCCAGAAGTAAGCACTTCCCTTGCAAGGCACCTGGGCTGCCCAAAGTCGCATTGGTCCTAGGGGCAGCCCCCGCACTTTGCAAGGGAACCAAGGATAGGGGGGAGGCAATGGAGTCAGAAATTGCATCCTCCTCCTTCGTTGCTTCAATCTCAGCAACCAAGAAGGAGGAGGTGGAGGCGGTGAAGATCCCTGGGACTGATGTAACTTCGGGCAGCCCCCACACTTTGCAGAAGATACATGTTTTTCCAATGGGTCTGCTTTAAGTAGGACTAACACAGGGATTAGCCCAGTGGTTCCCAACTTGGGGGTCAGGACCCCTTTGGGGGGGTCAAACGATCATTTCACAGGGGTTTCAATCAGCCAGTGAAGAAAAAACACAAATGGCTTGGTTCTGGAGGAGGAGGGGGAGGAAGGGGGAAGAGTGAGTTACAGCTTGATAGGTTGGAGGGGATGTCAGTCAATGGCACCAGAGGCAGTGATTGGCTGAGGGTGCCTGTAGAGGGAAGTTCCCTATGGCACCTGCCAAAGGGATCTTGTGGCCTCTTCCAAGCAGGGCAAGGGGTCACCACAACATGAGAAATTGTATTAAAGGATTGTGGTATTAGGAAGGTTAGGAACCACTGGATCATTAGCCCTTTAAATGTACACAAATTAATTTATATAGTCAATTTTGGTATGTAATTTGTCACCTTTTCCTGCCTTCCCTGTAAAGTGGATTCAAATCACACTGTTCTTAAATGTATCCATCCTCATTCATCTAGTGATACTAAATAAATCTAGAAAAAATTTACTTGCTATTTTTACAATAACAAAATATTAAACTACTCAATTTACCGTTTTGGAAAGAAACTTCTTCTTTCTTCATGTCGGTTAATTTCTTGGCTTAGCTTGCTTAGAATCCTAAAATGGAAACAAAATGACAACAAAATGTGTCAGTCACTTAAACAGACCTTTTCTTTCTTTCTTTCTTTCTTTCTTTCTTTCTTTCTTTCTTTCTTTCTTT
>JAHTLZ010000010.1:43235650-43246372 GCA_023846285.1 Phrynocephalus versicolor
TTTCTTTCTTTCTTTCTTTCTTTCTTTCTTTCTTTCTTTCTTTCTTTTCAAAGAAGGACCTTTGTTATTTGTAAAATCCAGGCAAAGCTAAGCATTTTTATGCCTTGTTTCTAAACCAGAGGTTTGGAGTTCAGTTCCCCATTGTGCCTCCTTGACACAACCTGGACTCAATGTAGCCTCAATGCAGTTCTAAGATGATGATGGTGGTGGTGGTGGTGGTGGTTTTCTTACATCCTGGCTATGTTACCAACACCTTTAGTGTCCGCTCCCTGTGCTAATTAAAAGTGTTGCCACTCTGGAAGAGCACCACCAGTTGTTCATATGTTTTGATCCCTCCACTTGTTCCCATTCCAACCCTCCTCATACCAGGCACACTTGTGGCCTAATTTGTGTTTTGGGAAAGAGACTGTATCTGTGAAAGCTCACTGTCCAATAAAAATGTAACCATACTTTTGCTTCTGCTTCACTTTTGTCATTTAATATGTGGATGAACTTTTTGTAAAAGGCAAACAACTTATGCAATCAGAAAGCAAAGTGTTCTGCTTATATGCCACCCCATGCCACTTCAAGTAGTCTCTGGGCAATTTACAGTCTAATTACAGTGCAGGCTACACATTGCAACCCCCAGCAAGCTGGGTACTCATTTTACTGACTCCAGAAGAGAACTCGAAGTGTGAAATTGTTTTGGCTCAAGTAGGAAAAGACAGTCCATTGCAAGTGCCCTTATATATTGTTTTCTCAACTCGACAGCAAATGAGCCAGCCTTTTGTTAAATTGTGATATGCAAAGTAATCATGTAAGGTGAGTGCACTAGTATTGTAGTGTGTGTGTGTGTGTGTGTGTGTGTGTGTGTGTGTGTGTGTGTGTGATGATTCAGAGCATTCCTAATTAGCCTATTCTGTACCTCGTGTGGATGGCTAGTTCACCTCAAACATAGTAGTATGAAGTGTTATCTGGGATGACAGCCCTGTGATGTATTTGGTGGCATGTGACATTGAAACAGATGACAGAGAACCTCCTCTATTTCCATCTACTCTGCTGTCTTAAATTTTTCAATTATATTTTCCTATTGATGCAACACTATTCTAGATAAAAGAGATACAATGGTGGTATTATGTGTACTATGCTAGATAGCTGCATTGCTGTTTCACTATATCACTTACTTAATTTATGAACAAAAGAAAGTCACCATAGTCAGTTGAATGAAAACTACAGGAAAAGGCAGTGAAGGAGGTGAGTAGTGTCATTAATCAATAGGAAGACAAATTGGAGAAATCCAAAGACCTGTATGGACCCTTTCATAAGAGAAAAATCATTTATCACTTCACTCAAGTGAAAGATAAAACAAATGACACTAAAGATGAGAACTTTTTAACCACGAACCATACTGCTCCAACATCCCTCATATGGACATCACCTAAATTTGAATCTTCCTGCCTTTCTCTCTCTGTGTTATCTTCTGTTTTAGTCTGTCAAAAGCTTCATTAGATATACAGCATTCTACAAAATTTACCTAGTATACAAGGCATGTGCAAGAAAAATGCTATTGCAAATAATTATTTCAGATATTTAACTTCTAAAACCATTGACAGTATTATTTATTAATTTATTTATTTATACAACTTATATGTCGCCCACTACCCAAATGTCTCTGGGTGGCTAATAAAAGTAGTTAGAAGTAAATAATCCACAGCCATCAGAAGAGGGACATGAACAATGAATATAAGAACTTTTTATAACAATACAACATATAATCAGTGTTTGTTCCTTCTTTCGGCCCTTCCCAAATCATCACAAGGGCTACAATATCTGGAACTCTGGGGATGAGCATGGTTTGCTGTGTCATTCTCTGAGTCATTGGGATTGTTCTAAGAAAGAGGAAGCAAGCTCCTCCATCACTTTCTTCAAATCCAGCCTAAATGACATATGGTGATGGAAGCAAGAGTGTGGCAACCAAGCTGGGTTCTTCTACAGTCACAATGGTGACTAATGAAGCTCTCAAGAGGAAGGGCCAGGACACTCTACCATGACTGTCTGGAGTCTTCACAGGACAGAATTATGATAGCCCCTCCCATTAGGGCACAGCTTTATACCTTCAGATCTATAAAAAGGGAGGGAAGAAGAAAGTAACCTGAGACCAATCCAGTAACCAATTCTACTTTCCCCAGCTGCTGCTCCATCTTTCTTTGTTTCTTTCTTTGATTTCTATACCGCAAAATCATCTGGCCCAATAGCCACTCTGGGTGGTGTACAATATCATTAAAATACAATAACGTAAAATACAATATTAAAAATAAAATAATGAAGAAAGAAAAAAGACAAAAAAAATCAGAGCCAAAACCATGAACCAAGATGGACCACCATTTTGGTGGTTTTTGTGCCAGTCTCTGATGTTGACACCACCAGCCACTAAAAGGTATATAATATTATATTTGACGTACCTAAGCAGAAAAAAAGAATAAGAACCAAGTGCTTATCTAGTTAAGTAAAAACAGCAACTTAGTTCTACCTCAGGTTTTTTTGTTTTGTTTTGGTTTTTCCCCCCTTTTTTTCCCCCTCCATCGCCATTGTTTTAAATTAGTCTGCCTACTCGGTGTGTCCAATTTTAACTTTGCTAGGATTCGTTTCTCTGCATGCTGGGATGCAGGAGGATCTTACATGTTATGTTGTCTTATTGTTTTATGTGGATTTTGCCTCATTTTTGATGTATCCTATTGTTGTTGTTTTGGCATTTATTGCTTTGTTAGCCGCTTAGAGTACTACATGTAGTAGATAAGCGGGATATAAATACAAGAATAAATAAATAAATAAATATTATTAGAAAAAGAAAGGAAGGGTGCAGTTTTTATGCCCTCTTCTATTCTTGAACCCTAACCCTATTTAGCTGTTATGAGTTTGAGTGGACACTCGTATTAGCAAGCAGAGTGATCTAGCTCTGCTCCTTGGTGTGCCATGAAGGTGAACTATCTGAAGTAGAGATGTTTCCTTATCCAGTAAGGCTTTTCATGTGACCAAGAACACTGGGAACAATCACCATTCCCTGTTTCATGGATATTGTTGAGAGGCTCTCTCTCCCTTTTAAACGACCAAAAATGGCATTAGCAGAGATAAGGCCTATATTGCTCTCCCTAGTTCAATGGTCACCCACCTGTAGTCCTAATGAATGAGTACGGCTCTTGTGCTCCTTCGCAGCTATGAGTTTGTGTTCAAAAGGAGCCCCTTTGACAGGGGTCACGGTGCTACAGATGTGTACTTAACAGCTACAGTCATCCAAGTCATGTTTGAGAAAGTCCCGCCTGGAAAATCCCCTTACTGCTTTAACCAGAAATGTTCCATCAGTGTTAGGAACTGCCACATACTTTAACTGGAACTGTCTACAAAAAGGCACCATTTTGTTTCTGTATAAGAATATCCTTAGTAGACATGGGCACGACTCGGCGAAATTGTTGTTTCCGTTTTCGGTTATCGTTATCGTTACGTAACAGAAATGGTAACGATAATTACGCCGATCCAGCTCGAACCTGACCCGAAAAAAGAAAAATTAGGTCGGGTTTATCATTGTCGTTAATGGCATTGCGGCGATCGTGCAATGCCATTGCCAACCAGCAGCACAGAGAAAAAGTTTTCAAAAGTAAAAAAAAAAAAAAATGATTCCCGGCCAAAAAAGCAGGCGAAAATATGCCTGCCTGAGTGAGGGCACCTACCAGAGGGGTGGTTTCTGGGGGAAGGTCCCCAGCTTCCCCCCCTCTCTTTTCCTGGGCTGCTTGCACCAGGCCGGGGGGGGGTCATCCTCGTTGTCTCTATGCCATGCAGTGGGGGGGATCCATAATGGCGACCACAATATTTATTTTTAAATCGTGGTCCAAAAACCCACTAAAGCACAACAGAAACATGTGAAAATTAGGTATTTTAAATGCCTGAATTTTTATAGTAGCAGCAGTGGGTTTTTCTTGCAATAAAACGTCTCCATTGATTTTATTTTATTTTATTTTTATTTTATTTTTTACACCTGTGCAATGATCGGCTAGCCATGGGATGGGACCATGCAATTTTTTTGAACCATTCCACCAATCGCATGGCCAGGTTTTGACTGACACTTCTGGATGTGCCAGAGGGCATAAAAAGCTGAGGCACCTTCCAGAAGTCGCAGTTGGGTCTGGATGTGGAGGAGGGTGGAGGGCTGTGTGGCTGGCTGCTGCTGGCTAATGCTTTTGATTCTGCTGGAGGCTTTCTATTCAAAATTGGAGGGAGGGAGTGGAGGCTTTAGATTTAAGTTATGCAGGCAGTTAGGAAATTACTGAATTTAGAAAATAGTTTCATTTCCTTGATTCCCTGGCTGCAGCTTTGCAGCAGTTTATTCTTTTTTTCCCCTTTTGCAGTTTGAGAGGATTTTATTTTATTGGGTAAAGGGGGGAGGTTCGAGTGGGAGGGGGAGGAGGTGTGGATTTATTTCAAAAATATGCAGTCTCATGCAACGATATTATTCATCATCATCACCCAATTTAAAGTGTTTTCCGCCTGCCCTGGGTCATTGCGGGACGCCCCCATGCCGGGACGTCAAATCGCGCTAAATTGTGGTGGAAACGACAAATGACAAACGGAAACGACAAATTTTTGAAAATTTTCGCAACAAACGGAAACGACCCAAAACGGACCCATTCCGACAAACGAGAACTCGAAACATCATTTTTTCTCGTCGTGCCCATCTCTAATCCTTAGTAAACCCTCCCATACACGAGAACAAATCATCACTGTTCTGTAGTGATAGCTTAACCTCAAGCCCAACTTATAGATTGTTGTGTTCATACTGTTCTATTAGAGCACCACTCAGCTCAGGACAGCGGGCATAGGAATATTCCATTTTATCCTAACAACAGACCTATGTAAAAGTGACACTGACTAGAATAAGGCAAGGATCAGATCTAAGCAGATCTGGAGTGGCAATCCCATTCATCAAATACAAAACACTGAGCAATATGGAGCGTGAACAGCAGGCCTTCATTTACAGAACATGTTCCCTCTATCCTTCTCTCTTTTTGATCTCTGATTTAAAAAAAAAAACAGACATGTTAATTCCTTTTTTTCTTGGTAGCTTAAGCCCCTTTTGCCCTACAGTCCTCCAGTAGACAGAAGCTTCCATTGTTCACCCAAAACCACTCCCCTAAAAGGTGTTTTGCTTGTTATTTTTGTTGCTGTGTATCATAATTTCCTTAGGTCTGTGGGCTGCTTTGCTTATGTCTCTAACTGCTTTCTCAGATCAATTGCACTGAATCACCATCCCACTGTCAGGAACTGCAGGGATCCTAGACATTCTTCTTATCACTATTAATCATGCAGTTAACAGTGGATCATGACTAGAAATTGTGGCCAGCTGAAGATTTTTTTTTTAAAAAAAAGAAGTCTAGCAGAAAAACAGTTGAAACAAGCCTTCTCTTTTGATACAATCAGGAAACTGTTATCAAAGTTTATACAATTCCTAGAAGCCACTCTGCTACCCTGCAAGTACCAGAAGGTCTTGAATGGTATTCCAAGAATAGGGTTCTGGAAGATGAGTCATGGCAACTGGACTTCTTTTCTTGATGAAACAGCTTTATCAGTCTGAGGAAAGCTAGTTGCAAGTCCTCCATTTTATAGTTCACTTTGACCTCATGTCATCTTGGTCTGAAATAGGCTAATAAGATGAACAATGGTCTGAATAGGCTCGTAACGAGTCCTTTTATAGAGTAACAAATCAGTTCGTTACTGGTTTGTTTTGTATGATTTTTTTTTTTTAGAAAAACAACAACTCATTTCTAACAAAATGAAACAAATCAAGGGGGAACAAAACAAAATGAAATGAAACAATTTTTTTCTGTTTTGTGCCCATCCCTAATATGAACCAGTGGCTATAGGAAGATGGGAGTCCACAATTCAGTGTGATTCTTCTTCCTCAATTCATGAGACTTTATCTGTGAGACATGTGTCTACTAAAAACTTCTTAATGATCACATTCAAGTTTTAGAATAAAGATGGGATTCTTGTGGCTCCTGTAATCCTTTGCTATTCCGGCCTTGGGTGTGGAAAACTGCTGCTCAACAACATATGGGGAGGGCATGTATACCCCGTCCATACTTTAGAACTGCTTCCCTGGGCAAGTCTACCAAGCTTGTTCATGTTCTCCAAAGACTTCCCACTGCCAGGTGAGAGCTTAAGGAAATTTCGGCCTGTTGAGAGCTGACTGCCATTAAATAAATGAATGAGTGAACAGACCAATGAATGAAATGATAGTACACATTATAAAGTTTTAATATGGGCATTGTTTGACATATAAATACAATTTGTTCCATATGTTCTTTTTAAATTGCACATCACAGATTTCTTTCAATATTTGTATTTATTGTTTGCCATTTTATTCTTATTATAGTAGCAGTAGTTGAGTATGTACTATGGCAGTGTTGGCGAACCTATGGCACACGTGCCAAAGGTGGCACTCAGAGCCCTTTCTGTGGGCACCCAACATAGTCCCTTCACAACCACCTGTATTCAGGTTAAATTGCTGTATTGGCACTTTGCAAAAAAATTAGTGGATTCTAAATTGCAGTTTGGGCACTCGGTCTCTAAAAGGTTCACCATCACTGTACCATGGGGTGGTAGAGAGCATGACAGACTAGGAGTGAGGAGGTCTGGGTTTGATCCTGTCTCTGCCATGGAAACACACTGGGAGGGTGAAACTGATCAAGCCAATCCTTAAATATTCCACTTACCTTACCCCTCCCACCAGGTTGAAATGAATAGGTGAGATGACTTATTGGGTTGAAACTCGGGTCACACTTTATTGAATACAATGGGTATTTCTGAGATGGGGCTGCCGTAATGTGGGGAAACATTAGCCCTGAGGTCTCCAGGAGAACTCGCCCAACAGCATCATCAAGGTGGGCATGTGTTGCAGCCCCTTGGGTGGTGTTCCAGGGTGGTACTCCCTCGGCTGGCCAAAGCTATACCATCCATCCCCTAGTGGTGGGGGCACCATCATGTGTCCATCATGTGGCCAGCCCCATCCCCGGTAGGGTTACAAAGGACTCCTTGCTCATGGGGTTGGAGGGGCATAACTTGTTAATTGTTTTAGGACTCACTAGATGCTTCCGCTCCCTGCACTACCTGCCAGCATTGCCAATGCCGCGCCACCTGTGCCAGTGTGGGATACGCGAAAAATCCCTGCCCACCCTTGGCCAATCTGGGAAGCAGGGTAAAAATTCCTATCTGGCCCCCAAAGGCAGCCATGTTGCGCCACACCAGCTTTCTAGAAGGCCACGGGTGGGTGGGTTGCTGCTGGCTGGGAGGGAAATAGAGACCACGTAGGCAGCAAGGCCCTGTTAAATAGGGTTGTTGCCCCGCCCCCTCATGCATATTGTGAGGTCTGGGCGATAGTGTGTCTTGCGCTTCTTCACTCGGGTGGGCAAGGGGCCCCCAGTGTGGGATGAGCCACCAGCAGAGCTGGCCCTTGAGAAGGTATTGTGTGTATTCTGTGCTGTGAAGTCAGAACCAACCTATAACAACCCTAACAGGGCTTTCATGGTAAGTTTTATATTTAATGAGTGGTTTGACCAGTTCTACACCTCCATTGAGTTTCCATGACCAAGTGGGGATTTGAACCCTGTACTCCAGAGTCCTAGTCCAACCACTGCACCACACTGGGAATCAAAAAAACTTGTTTGGGTTACTATAAGTCAGTTGCAACTTGAAATCACTTGGAAAGTGTCTCAGTTCAATAACAGAATATATTGTATGGCCTCTCTGTGTCATATCCACAGTAGCTGAGGGATTGATGTGAACCCACATAACTATCCAATCTAGCTGTCAGGACCTATATGCTCAATTTTGTCTCTCTCGGTTTCCTCTTCCTATTGCATTCTCTGGGTGCAACATTCCTAACTGCCATACATCTGCAGCTAGATCAAGCTGATAAGAAACGTTCAAGGATTCAGTTATGAAAAAAGGAAGGAATGGCACCTCCCATGCATCTTTTTCTTTTAGTCTCTTTCAAGCACCAAGCATATGAATCCACAGCTAAGGAAGGAAGTAGAAAAACCACAGTGCTTACATTCAAAGGTGCTTTGTGTGCGACTGATTAAGGATAAAGCCAGGCAGCCACAGGAGGAAATTGTTACTCACACATTTGCCTCCTCCTTTCCACATAGGCAGGCCAAAGTATGTGCACTCTTTTAACAACGCACAATCTATTTACATTGTCCACATGTGCTGCTTTGAATACCTCCTGCACAGTAACTCCTAAAGCAGGATTTCAAGGAAGAAATTTCTCAGAAATTCAGAAGAGCAAACACTACAGGTTGGGAAAGAGACTAAAAAGTCAGACAGGTTGCCTGTATGCTTAACAAACAGAGGCAAGAAGAGAGCGACTAAGATGATCACTGGGCTGGGGGACCTCCCTTATGAGGAAAGGCTACAGCATTTGGGGCTCTTTAGTCTGGAAAAAAGGCGCCTGAAGGGGGATATGACCGAGACGTACAAAATTATGCAGGGCATGAGTAAAGTGGATAGAGGGACACTCTTCTCCCTCTCACAAAATACCAAAACTAGGGGACATCCACTCAAATTGAGGGCTGGGAGAGTGAGAACAGACAAAAGATTTTTTTTTAACCCAGCATGTTATTAGTCTGTGGAACTCCCTGCCATAAGACGTGGTGATGGCATCTGGCCTGGGTGCCTCCAAAAGGGGATTGGATAGATTCCTGGAGGAAAAGTCCATCACAGGTTACAAACCATTATGGAGATGTATAATCTCCATTTTTTAAACTGGGGTACTTCAAGGACCAGATGTAGGGGAGTAGTATCAGGAGACATATATCTAGTCTCGTGTGCTCCCAGACACATTTGGTGGGGCCACTGTGAGATACAGAAAGCTGGACTTGATGGGCTTTTGGCCTGATCCAGCATGGCTCTTCTTATGTTCTTGTGTTCTTATGATCAGAGAAAGTCTTTTCCCTACTAAGCAAACAAATGAGTTTGAATCATAGGAATCTTAAATTTTTGTGGGCTTTTTAATTTTTGGTAGGAGGTTCCCCTGGGCCATACAGGTTTCTGAAGTCTATAAAGTCTAGCTTTTCTGGCAGGCACAGAGGAGAACGAAACTCCTGATAAATGACTCCAGTTACTCAATTAACTGAGCTTTACAGCCACAATGACCCAGCTACAAACCTTTTACCTGGGGCTTTTCCTGTTGGTCAGCTGACTCAGTGGTCGGCCTCTGGCCAATCTGGTCAGCTATGCTGGCAAAGCCCAACTGGTCAGCCTGTCAGCTAGCTAGCATGTCTCGTTCGGGCGAGCAGACACAGTAGCCTCTCCCAGTACAGGCCTAGCTGGAGCCCCCATACAGTCAGCAGCACATGTTAGACCAGAAAAAAATTGCTGCAATCATTATAAAAATTAACAAAACAATTATACAAATGACAGAAACAGGGACCAAGGAGATGGTTGGAGTTACACCATTATAAATCCAAGAAGGGAAAACAGACTCCAGAGAAAGGAAACGATGTATTGCTTCACAGTCACAGTACAAACTATAGGGAATGCTCACTCATTCCAGTTAGGGATTCCACCCCACCCCACCAGAGATATGTCATTCAGCAAACAATCTTTCAAACCCTATGCCTGTCCTTTGCTTCCAATGACCAATAACATAATGTAACACATGAAATTCAGGAAAGTGTGTGTGTGTGTGTGTGTGTGTGTGTGTGTGTGTTGGCAGGGTGGTGGTGGAAATCATATTCTAGGACAAATTGATGTCTTTCAACCCCTTGTATAAATATGATAATCCTATTTTTTTCCAAGTTGAACCCTCTATGGCAGGCACGTCCAAACTTTGGCCCTCCAGGTGTTTTGGACCACAACTCCCATAATTCCAAGCCTGTATTTCCAATGGCAAATGACTATGGGAGTTGTGACCAAAAACATCTGGAGGGCCAAAGTTTGGACATGCCTGCTCTATGGCATATGTAGTATGAATTGCTATGTCTCAAAAGTAGAGATGGGCATGAAACGGAAAAATGGTGTTTCGTTTCTGTTCCGTTCCGTGCCCATCTCCCTTCATTTATTGTTCTTCAGACACATTTTTTTTAAAAAAAATTCATTCCGTTTTTTGTGTTTCAGGGTTCTTCTTCCCTGCTGTGGATGAGAGCACCAGGCACGCTGTCATCCCCTGCAGGGAAGATCCCTTTAAAGAGACCCCATTTGGCCTCTGCATGTGGAGGCGGAATGGGGGTCTCTTCTTCCCCGCTGTCATGACAAGTGCTAGGAAGATCACTTTGGGACCCCCATTCGACCCTCTGCACGCAGAGTGGCAGAACGGGAGTCTCGCCTTCCCCGCACCAGTCATGACAGCGACGGTGGCCGGCAGCTGAGGAGATTGAGCCGTGATCCTGCCTCTGTGCGCGGAGGCGTGACCATGGCCCAGGCTCAGCCTATCTCCTTTGCCTGGGATGACAGCTGCCCGGCCATCACCCCGGGCCGAGGAGATCAAGCCGTGATCCTGCCTCCACTCGCAGAGGTGAGACCGCGGCTCCCTCTCTCCACCCTGCACCATGAGTACATGACAGCGGCGCCGGGAAGATCACTTTGGGACCCCCCTTCAACCCTCTGCACGCGCGCGCGCACACACACACACACACACACACACACACACACACACACACACACACACACACACACACACACACACACACACAC
>JAHTLZ010000010.1:43272340-43290700 GCA_023846285.1 Phrynocephalus versicolor
ATTTATTTATTTATTTATTTATTTATTTATTTATTTATTTATTTATTAGACTTATATCCCATCCATCTTCCAGGTAGGAACTCTGGGTGGCTAACAGTAACAAAGCAAAAGTGAACACACAAAAATTTCAACAAGATGGAGGGAAGGCAAGACCCTAAAGCAGGGGTGCCCAAACTTTTTGTAAGGAGGGCCAGATTTGGTGGCTGAGAATGTGTCAGGGACCAGTTGCTCCCCAACCCTGCCACCCCACTGCAAGCCCTACCCACTTTCTTTTAAAAAAAACATGGGGTGAAGGAGGGGGAGGTAGGGGTGGGCCAGCCAGCCGCGGGCCACTCAGAATGGCCTGGCGGGCCGGATTTGCCCCCCCGGGGCGGACTTTGGGCAGGCCTGCCCTAAAGGATAGCACAGATGGCAATTTAAAAAAAAGTAAATAGAAAGGTCACCAAATGCCTCCTTAAAAAGGTGAGTTTTCAAAGCCTTTTTGAAGGCGGGCAGGGACTCTGCAAGGTACAGCTCACTGGGGAGGTGGTTCCACAGCGTGGGGCCCACCACAGAGAAGGCGTGGTCACGCGTACACGATTTCCGCGCCTCTCTGGGTGTGGCCACCCTCAATGAGCGCGCCTGTGCCAATCTCGTGGGCCTGGTCCCAGTTCATCTCTGAGAGATACGTTCCGCCAGGTACTCTGGTCCCAAGTATTGGTCACATGACAAAATCATGCAACCTACCAAGAAACTGGAATGACATTTCTTGTGTGTGGAAACATCCTCCACCATTAGACTTGGGAGGCAATATTTTCCAGTGGCTTAAGTCCTTTCTAGAGGGATGATTTCCGAATATGGTGCTTGTGGTTTCCAGTTCAAGGGCTTGGTCACTGTCCTTTTGAGTCCCTTGACCTTCTCCTCCTTGCTATTCAACATCCACATAGAACTGATGAGATATGTAGTCCAGAGATTTGGAGTTCGTTTCCATCAGTATACCGATGGCATGATCTAATCTAAATGCTTTCTCCTTCACAAGTAGACAGAGGGTTTTACTTGCTCACTTGGCTTTAAAGCTGCTACCATGGCTTCCTCTTCCCTCAAATGAAGAGAAACAAAAACCCTTTTCCCTAGCAGAAAAATTATGTTGCAGTGGATCTGTTTCCTCTCTGGATCAGCAAGTTATTAAAAATACAAGCCCCAATGGCTTGCATCTGTGGTCTTAACCAGAGAAATCCCTAGGAGGGATGCAGAAAGGAAAAGAGTCTGAGTGGATCATACCTGTGAGTCCATAACAGCAGCACCATTACTTCCCCACTACAGTACCTCAGCATTCTATCAGGTGGGATCAAATAGCAGTAACTGTGTGATGTACATACACTCCATACAGAAGGATCATTGCTTTCTTTACCGCATTTTGAGGGCTTCAGGGTATATTATTCTGGCTTCAGGGTATATTATTCTTTAAAACCCTGATAATCTGCCTCAATTTATAGACTAGACAGTTTTCTTACTCTGAGCTGACCTGCACGAATTGTGACACTTCTACGCTAATGCAAACTGCATGTGTAATAAAGGCTCTGGTCCAATTTAATGTACAAATGGACAAGGTTTGCGCAGTGACACTAAGGAATCAGCACAGTGGGGAGTAAAGAGGGAAATGATCATCTGTGAGTCAGGCAGCATCTGTTCTAGCCCTCCAGCACCCTTTTTCCAAGAAAAAGAAGGAATGATGATTAAGGAAGCAACGGCAGGCCGCAAAATGAAGCTCACTACAGACAGAAACATTAACGGATGCTAATAGTCATGAATGTTATGGTCAAATTTCCTCAATTCTAATTATAGTCCCAGCAAGACACTAACAAGTTAGACACACAGCAGGTGTCTGCTATCTACTGATGGTTTTGCCATCCAACCTTTCTTTCAAATAAAAGAGTCAAATAAATTTAAATGTGGAATGTGTTACATAGCCTAACAGTTGAAATATATTTTAGCAGACATCACAATCAAATTCTGTGGTAATGAGAAATCGCAATGTTCATAATTCAGCATTTAAATATTGATTTCCTCAGATTCTGAAAAACAAAAACATTTCATTATTGTACACAGGCACTACGTATTTTTTTATTACTCTGCTTCTTATTTCTACATATATCACTTAAACTTTTTTTCATAATTTATTTTTCTGATCGTATCTAGTGCAAACCTACTTGATCTTGGATTGTGCATATGAATATCTCAGTTTCAACCTAAACATGGCCTTATTTACACAACAGGTTGGGTTGTTGTTTGTCATCATTATTATCCTGGAGGCAGCTGGGGCTGCATTCCTGCAATTTGAGATTAGCAAAGTTGGTTCTCACTTGCAGGTTGTAATATTGTGAGTCCTTTATCATATTTACTATCATCCAATGCTCCGTAGCAAATAAAGGTGTTAAATGCATGCATTCAGACATTGGCACCAGTATTTGACATGAGGCTTTAAACCAGGCATGTCCAAACTTCGGCCCTCCTGATGTTTTGGACCACAACTCCCAGAAGTCTAAGCTTAGCCTGCCAATGGACTGTGGGAGTTGCAGTCCAAAACATTTGGAGGGCCGAAGTTTGGACATGCCTGCTTTAAACCATCAAGACTAATGTATGCCCTGTCCTTTTTGTTTAAGATATTATTACTATTTTGAAATGAACACCACAGAAATATGTGGACTAACACAAATACAAAACAACTGTGCTCCCCTCCACACCAGCAGGACCTCTTGAGAAAACTTCTTCTTTATTGTCCTTCTCTCCAGAACTGAACTGATTGTTGTACTGGACCTTTAATATGAATGGGAGACGGAGTCTCAGGATGTATAAAAGTAGAAAAGACCTTTATTCTCTCTCAAATCATTTTAAAAAGCTCTGGACTGATGCGTTTCAGTGGAGGCCTTCTTCTTGAGCTGAGCAAAACATTATTAAAATTATAATTATAAAATTACTATCCTTCTGTAAAAGAGTGTAAATATGCTTCTGTCTGAATGGGGTTTTTAAATGAGTGGTTGTGACTTGTGAGATACAGGAAGCTGGACTAGATGGGCCTTTGGCCAAATCCAGCATGGCTCTTCATATGTTCTTATGTTCTTATGAATGCATTTTTGGTATCACTTGTGTTTACTGTCTTTTAGTGTGGCATTTGTTTTTTATCTTTTCTACTGTTTGTATACTTATCATTTTTAGCTTTAAACTTTCTCTTTTAATGATGTAAGCTGCCTTGGGAAAGCTGGGGGAATGTTAAATGCTTTCAGAATAAAAATCTGCAGGAAAAAAACCTATTTGAATTGTAGCCATAGCTGGTTAAGGGTTTGAAAAGTTGTTGTCCAAAACACCACCACCAAAACATTTCACAAAACCTGTTACAATATCAAAATGGGTTTGTGACTAAGATACAAAAACAAAGCAAAATGAAATGGAACTTGAGCTTTCTCTTGGTAGAAAGAACAAACACGCACAGAATGCAGCCTCCTAGTTTTAAGAGGCCATAGCTCCTTAAATCTTGTTCATTTTAATTTTATGTTCAACAGTCACTCTGTATGCACTGTGGCTATTTTTCTGTGGTTTGTGCAAGGGGGTTATCAGTGCCTCCTTGGGCAGGAAGAAGGTCCATCATTTTCAAAGAGGCAATCTCCAGCTCATAGAACTCCAAGCTAGTGTTTTCATCAAACATTCTGCCTGAAGCATGGTTACACTCTGAGTTTCCTAATAAGATTCGGCTTTGTGTTTATCATGTGGCATTTTAAGGTGGAATAACACAGATGAAGAATAGTTACCTCTTCAGTGACAAGGAGGTTTCCAGAAAAACACAAGCAAACGGCCTCCCAAACATTTCATTCCAGCCTTTCTCAACCTGGCACCCTCTATACGTATCAGAATACAGTTCCCATCATTCTGCAGAACCATCCATAGGGGTGCTTAGTTTGCTTTATTCAGACTTAAAGTGCTCTTAGCTGGATATGTGCAGAATGACTGGAAAGGGTGCAACCTTTTCAGCTTCCACCTGCCATGCAATTGTTTATGGGGGAGATGCACCTATATTCCTTGTGCATATTTTTCTTCTGATTCCAGTATATTCTGTACCAACCTTAATCCATGGATCTATTTTTAAAATGTCAGTCAAACTTTGTATTGGATGCATGCATTTTCTTGCCAACAATTTATTCATAGGCTTATTCTGGTGCAAGTAGATCACCGATAAGTGTGGCATATTGCTAAGTTTTTTATTCATACAGTATTATTTGAGGTACGTGTGAGGACATTTAATGTAGGAATTTGCAAAGATCCAGTTTCTCAGAAAGCTCAGTGGCCTAGCCATATATTTAAAAAGAAAATCTTACCAGAGTCCAATATTCCACACTGCAAAACCTGGTCCACTTTCTTCCCGTGGCACCATTATGCTCACCACTTTCACTAAGAATAATTTCCCCCATCCCTTGACAGTCAGAAATAATTGAGGGTTATTCTTGTACCTTTGTCCCCAGAACCAGTGAAGGAATCGGATAATTAGATAAGGCAATAAGATGAAAAGACACAACTAAAGATATCTAATTTGATTTTGCAGGGAAAACGTCTGATATTCAGCTGGGAAGCACCACCTCAGAAGGTCCATTCATTGAAAATATGTGTTTCTTCACCAGCTAACAGTGTCTTTTCATGCCAAATGTTTGCAGCTGTAGAACTTCTATCTGTGTTTTTGAATTCACACTAATGTATTTTGGAACAGAGCAGGAGCATATGTTTCTAAGGGAAAGGGTTTATTTCTATGAAGCTGCAAGAAGGAGATCTTATAGGATCATTTTTCCAGAAATAATGAAAAAATGTGTTTTTATTCCTAGTGCTAAATCTCTGCAGAAAATGTTGGACTGAGGACTTTTAAAGATCTATGATTGTTGTGTGCCCTAGAACTAAAAAAGAAGTGGGGATATAGTTTACATTTACAACAGGGTAGCTCATGGTAGTTAAGTAGTAATAAATATGAATTCACTCGAGCTGAGCTGCCTGCACTGTTTTCATTCCTTCCATTCATTTCCCCTACAGCATAGGTAGCAAACCTTTGGCCCTCCAGTCATCTTCTCTGGGCCTATGGGAAGAAGTTTTAGCCCCTATGGACCAGAGAGCTGCAGCATACAGGCTAAGACAGTCTAAGAAGTCCAACTGGCAGCTGTCAGTCCTTTCTAATTCTTTGGAAACGGAAGCAGCTGGAAGAGAGAGTGTCCCCCCTTCAGAGTTTATTTTAGTCCCCAGTGTTGCTGAGTCTGCAAAGCAGATAACATCCAAAGTGTGACTTACAGAAGATGGGGGGGGGGGGGGTAGGCCCCTGGGGCCAGCTGTGGTTATGTCTTTAGAAACAGTTAAAAAAATCAAAATCTTGAACAAAAAACACTCATTTGCTACATGCTTGAGGTTATTAGACAGCCAAATTGAGGAAAGTTTTGCCAAGCAGCTGATTTGATATCAAGAGTTTCAACAGGGACGAGACATCTCAAAAATGAAAACCACAATAACCTTAGACCTGCAGAGATGGAATGGACCCTATGGATCAATGAGTCCAGCCCCATCAACAAGCTACAGTGCGGAATCCAACTCCCAGACTCAGACAGATGGCTAAGCCACTGAGCTATCCAGCAGTTCATTTACAGGATACTAACCAAAGTGTGCTGACTTATACTGCATGTAACACAAGAAAAACCAGAAAATGAGACTTTGATGAAGATAGGCCCCGTCGTAGGCCACCCCACCTCCTGGAACACAAGGGCTACCATTCATTGATGAAGATTCTTCCAGTTTTCTCCCTTTTTTAAATGACGCAGTGGATGCAGAACTCATTTAGACTGAATCGTCTTTCCAGAAGCAGGGGTGAATTTTCCCACAAATTAAAGGAATCATTCTGGAGCAATGATTGGGGGACTTTCCCCTACAATGCATGGGTTTATTAGCTTAATATATTGTATTTATTGTATTTAAATGTTTAGTCATGCATTTAAATGTTTAATAAACCTTAATGGGTTTATTAGCTTAATACATTGTATTTATTTTATATAAATGTTTTTCTTGTTTTAATTTTATTGCAATTTTGATGTTTTGATGGTCTGAATTGTTTATTTTGATTGTGAGCCGTTAAGAGACCTTTGGATAGTGGGCGGCATACAGGCTAAATAAATAAATAAATAAATAAATAAATAAATAAATAAATCCCATGCAAAGTCATCAGTCCCATTGAACTCAGTGAGGCTTGCTTTGTTCTGAAACCATGTGAAAGAACTTCCCATTTTAGTGTTGTTGGTCTGTGGGCATGTTCTGTTTCTCTGCCTTAGTCTGTCTTTGTTAGTAAATTTTCCTCTTGCATAATTTATGCAGCTGATCATGGTTAGAGTCCCCTTTCCATTTTCCATTGGATTCCTTGTTGTGTTTGAGTTGCGCAATTTCATGTGAGACTAGTAATCCAGGTGGGGACACTTGAATTAAAGAGTTCCTGCTTGGATTTTGGGACATGCACAAAAGCACCCACCTTGTGTGCAACAAGGAATTAGGAATGGGATTTTTGGAACTTTTAAAATGACAGTTCCAGAATCCCTTCCATGGATCACTGCCTTGTCACAGCGAAGGGGCTTAAGCAACTCAGAGAAACTATGAGCAATCCCACAGGTCAGAGTGGAAAGTTTGACTAAAGTGGTCAACCTGGGGTAGGAACTGGCAAGCCACTCCGGTATCCCTGCCAAGAAAAGCCCATGAACAGAAACAAAAGGCTAAAAGATATGATGCTGGAAGATGAGCCCCTCAGGTCGGAGGGCATCCAATATGCTACTGAGGAAGAGTTGAAAACAAGTACAAGTAGAGCCACTGCAAATGAAGTGGCTGGGCCATATCCAAAAGGATGCCCAGCTGCAGACGTACCTGGAAGAGAAAGGAAAGTCCAATGCTGCAAAGAAATATACCGCAAAGGAACCTGGAATGTGAGATCTATGAACCAGGGTAATCTGGATGTGATCAAATGTGAGATGGCAAGAATAAACATTGACATCTTGGGCCTCAGCGAGCTTAAATGGACAGGAAAGGGTGAATTCAGTTCAGATGACTATCAAATCTACTACTGTAGGCAAGAATCCCATACAAGAAATGAGGTAGCCCTTATAGTCAACAAAATAGTGGGAAAAGCTGTACTGGGATAAAACCTCAAAAATGATGGAATGGTTTTAGTAAGATTCCAAGGCAGCCCTTTCAACATCACAGTAATCCAAGTTTATGCACCAACTACCAGTGCTGAACAGTCTGAGATGACTAATTCTATGAAGACTTACAACTCCTTCTAGAACTGACACCAAAGAAAGATGTTCTTCTCATCAAAGGGGATTGGAATGCTAAAGTAGGGAGTCAAGTGGTAAAAGGAACAACTGGCAAGTTTGGCCTTGGAGTTCCAAACGAAGCAGGGCAAAAGCTTGTCGAGTTTTGTCAAGAGAACAACCTGGTCATTGAAAACACTCTTTTCCAGTAACAAAAAAGGCAACACTACACATGGACATCATGAGATGGACAATACCGGAATCAGACTGATTATGTTCTCTGCAGCCAAAGATGGAGGGGCTTGATACAGTCAGGGAAAACAAGATCTGGTGCTGACTGTGGCTCAGATCATCAGCTTCTTATAATAAAATTCAAACTTAAACTGAAGAAAGTAGGGAAGACTACTGGGACAGTTAAGTACAATCTAAGTCAAATCCCACATGAATACACAATAGAGTTGAGAAATACATTTAAGGAACTAGATTTGGTGGACAGAGTGCCCAAAGAACTATGGATGGAGGCTTGTAACTTTGTACAGGAGGCAGCAACAAAAACAATTCCAAAGAAAAGAAAATGCAAGAAAGCAAAGTGGCTGTCCAACGAGGCCCTACAAATAGTGGAGGAGAGAAGGGACGCAAAATGCAAGGGAGAAAGGGAGAGATACAGAAAACTGAATGCATACTTCCAAAGAATAGTGAGGAGGATTTTTTGAATGAACAGTGCAAAGAAATAGAGGAAAACAATAGAAAAGAAAAAAACAAGAGATTTTTTTCAAGAAAATTGGAGACATTAAAGGGGCATTTCTGCAAAGATGGATATGATAAAGGACAAAAATGGTAGGGACCTCCTGGCAAATAGAAGGGGAACAAAAGGAGTTTATTTTCTTGGGCTCCTTGATCGCTGCAGATGGTGACTGCACCAATGAAATTAAAACATGCCTGCTTCTTGGGAGGAAAGCAATGGCAAACCAAGGCAGCATCTTAAAAAGCAGATACATCACTTTGCCGACAAAGGTCTGAATAGTCAAAGCTATGTTTTTTTCAGTATGTATGGAAGTGAGAGCTGGACTATAAAGAAAGCTGATTGCCACAGAATCGGTGCTTTTGAGCTGTGGTGCTGGAGGAGAGTCTTGAGAGTCCCCTGGACTGCAAGGAGATCAAACCTTATCCATCCTGAAAGAAATCAACCCTGGATGTTCACTGGAAGGACAGATTTTGAAGCTGAGGCTCCAGTACTTTGGCCACCTCATGAGGAGAAAGGAGTACTTGGAAAAGTCCCTGATGTTGGGAAAGATTGAAGGCAAAAGGAAAAGGGGATGGCAGAGAATGAGATGGTTGGATGGTGTCATCAATGCAATCAACATGGGTTTGACCAAACTCCGGGAGGCAGTGGAAGACAGGAGGGCCTGGCGTGCTCTTGTCCATGGGGTCACGAAGAGTTGGAAACTACTGCACGACTGAACAACAACAACAACAACAACAACTACTACTACTACTACTACTACTACTACTACTACTACTACTACTACTACTACTACTACTCCAGAAATTTCCCAACCCTAATTCTGGAAGTTGCGAGGAGCTGATTTCATTGTTCCCATGCAGGCTTTTGGTACTATTATCACCTCTGGAAAAGAAGAAAATAGCTGAGGGTGGCAAAGTTCCAAGGGAACTACAAGGGATTTTACATAGGTAGTTTTGGAAAAGGCATCCATTATAGAGCTTAATAGATGGACAGATCAAATAGCCTTGCAGCATGATATTGGTAGTCACTTTATTAAATCGTTCCCACTGAAACCAAGTGGACTTGAAAACACTTAACTTTGGCTGGCTTGAACCAGAAATATTTACTTTAACACTTCTTTTCAGTACTAAAAATAAATTTGAAAATGTACAGCCCTCTCAGCCGCTGGATTTCCATAAACTATGGTGTCCATCAAGCTGCTGAAAATCCCTAAGAATTCCTTTCCACTTGCCTGGTTTGTACAAGCGCAGAATGAGTATCATGATTTCTACAAGGCCATTGTGTGGATGCTAGTAGACTAGTAGACAGTAGAACAGGAAATGTTGAATGAGCAGCACTTATGAATGCCAAGTTTGTTTAGCTTGAACGATGCATCAGAAGATAAAGGCATTGATTATTTGTCATTATTTAATTGTAAGGGTAGATTTAAAAAGCTTGCTCGAAGACCTTTGAGACAAGGTGGATTTTATTCCTCTCTTACATTCAGTACACTGGGATGTGACCTTGGACTAGAAACACCATTTAAATGTCTCTTAACCAGAGTTATTATCGCTGCCAATTACAGCAGAGAATACACACTGTGACTATAAAGCCAAAAAACAAACCACCATGTGGCTTTGAGTGTGATCATGTTATAGTGTTGTGATACAATGAAACATTTTTATAGCATGGAAGTAAGAATGAGGAACAATCAAGCAGAGTCTTCCCACTCATTTAAACCTGTTCAAGCCTCTCCTCCACTCACTGTGTTTACCTTCCCTGGGTTGAAATCAGATTGCTAATCATTGTCATATATGTATTTTTAGTAAAGAAGAGGGTATCAAACAGGAGTGGTGTGAGAAGAAGAATCATGTGGAAAAATATATCCAACAGAATATAAGGCAGTATGTATTCAATGATATCAGGCAAATTACAAGTCCTTTGGCAGGAAGTTACTGACTTTATGAACAAGAGGAGTTGAGTTAGATGGGGATTATTCAAAAGTAACTAAAGTATTTGTCCCCAGAGCAAGGCACATAGCATATATGTAATGGCATCACCTGTGGTCTTAACTAGCTTTGCAAAATGCAATGACCGAAGTTAATTAAACTTGTAACTTGTAGCTATTATAGAAATATAGATTTAGGGCAGGGGTGGGCAGCTGTTGGTCCTTCAGATGTTTTGGACTTCAACTCCCAGAATTCCGAGCCTAGATTGTCAATGATAAAGGACTGTGGGAGTTGCCGGCCCACGGGCTGGTTTGGCGAGCGACCCATGGGTCAGGTCTGGTGCTCACAGGCTGGTATCGGGGCCTGCATGCAGGATTGGGTTTTTTATTTATTTTATTTATTTTATTTTATTTTATTTTTATTTTGTTTTCTTTTTCTTTTATGTATTTTTGTGCCGACCATGTGGCCCGCCTACCAGCTGTAGCGTGGGCCGGTTGGCTTTTTTTTAATTCTGGAGCCCAGCGTTTCCATTTTGTTTCATTTTTCTTAGATGGGGCAGTTTGTTATTTGTTTCATTAGGTAACAAAATTAATAACGAATAATGAAAAGTTCATTTCATGCCCATCTCTGCTGGTCATAGATTAGAAAAAACATGGTGCAACCACACAAGGCTTCAGGATTTTGAGATCCTGACATCCAGTCAAGAGAGAAGGGTTTCAGGCCAATCCTCCTCCTTTTACAGCTGGCAGGAAAGGAGCCTCAATCTCACCAGCAAATGGAGAAGCCTCCTCAGGCAACTACAGGGGTGAGGGTGAGTGAGGAACTGAAAAGGCAAAGAGAAGAGGGGGCAATGTGAGGACCTTGCAGTTCATTGAAACCGCCTGGAGTTCCACCTTTTCTGCCCCCCCCTTTCAGCTCTCCTTTTAGAATAACAAAATGTTTCTTCCATTAAATAATCTGTTAGAAGTGGAAGAATCTTCCAATTTTATGTCTGCAGTTTCCATCCTCTCTCCTTGGACCCACCTCCCTCGTTGTCGTTTTCCTTCTCCTGTTGATGTTCTGTGGCCCTGGGATTACAGGGTATCATTTAACTGCAGAAACATGCTAAGCATGGTAAGTAGTGCCGAATGCTATAATTTAATAAATGACTTTGTGTCTAATGATGGACTACCTATTATGTGAATTTATATGATCACATAGACTTTGTGTTTATAACCACCTATAACCTTGTGTGATTGCATTGACTCTATGTTTTCAATGTTAGTTTCTATCACTCATAAATTTTACATGGAATTTTACTCTTTTTTTAATGACTCACATTCTCTTGTAGCTTTAATGCAATGTTGTCTTTTAATGCTGTAAGATGTCCTTCAATTCCCTGTTCTCAATACTTGAACATGTCTTAATTGTACTAAACTGTATGTTGTGTGTGAGTTGTGTCATTACAGTTGTGACCAAGTCTTCATGACTCCATGTCCATGGAGTTTCTTGGCAGGAATACTGGAGTGATCGGCCAGTTCCTACTCCAGGTGCCTACAGCACCTGGTATTCCCTGGTGGTCTCCCATCCAAGTACTAACCAGGGCCGACCCTGCTTAGCTTCCGAAATCAGGCCAGATCGGATGTGCTTAGGGCATCTAGGCAGCTTGAACTGTATATTATCCCTCATTGAAGGGATTAATGAGGCCCTCATTACTGTAAGCTGCCTTGAGTCCTTTTCCAAGGAGAAAGTTGGGGTAAAATTTTCTCTAAAATAAATAAATAATTAGGCTGTAGAACATACTAAACCCTTCTTTTTATTTGCTGCTGCCAGCTCTGTGCCTACCACACCGTTGAATTTCCTCTCCTCCTTTTAAATCCATTGTGGCTTTTTTAAAAAATAACACCTTTCACCTCAGAAATGTCAGATTTTAAGAAAGGGTCCATAGTGAAGTATGGGCATACTCTTCTTTTGGCTGTACTCTGGGCTCTCCATCTAAATGCACAAACAGCCCAAATTCAGTTAGCGTTCCAGTGTTCAAGAATTATTCCTTGTACGTTGTATCTTACATTTAGATTGTAAGCCTGAAGACTGCCCTGCTATTTATTTTTATAGGCCACTCTTGGAACCTTTTTGGCTAAAGGACAGGATGCAACTAATGAATTAATCAATTCAAGGGCTGCTCTATGAAACTCTTATGTGTTTTAAACTCCAAATTGCAATTCCAACTCAGGTTTCTGAACAACTTTCTAAAAACAAACAAACAAACAAACAAACAAACAAAAACCCCAAACTGGGCCCCACAACAACTTGTTGTCCTTTGATGGCTGGTAACATGTTTGTGCAGTGGTAAGAGGTGTTTGTGAAGAGCTGTCAACTAATTAGACTCCTACTATATTAATCGTGATACTTGGAAGTTCCTTAGTCAGTTAATTACATATTTTACATTCAGGTGACTAACAGCAATTTCTTTATCAAACAATTAAAAGCATGGTATCTTGCTTGTTTGGAAAAATAATACTTTTAACTATAATTTTAGTGCTGGAGTGGATATAGCCACTTTTGTCCTCTAAAACAATTTTTCAATTATTTCTTTTAGCTTTGGGAATTAGGATTTTGTCTAGTTGTGGCATTGGTTCTCTTTTCCTTCCTGTAGTATGGAAAATGAAACTCCCAAATAAATTGACAACATACTATCAACATGAATTATTATGGTAACCTTTTTGGTTTCACCCACATTTCAGCTTCTTATCAGTAGGTGGGAAGCGCACAGTTATGCAGGGATTCCTCATGGTGACTAAGCATCTAAATGCATGTTCCATTTTCATTTACTGAATAAATTAACACGATGACACCTCCAAAAATGGGTAAGAGCTAGGCGTTGTTAAAGCTGCTTCCCTGTACATCCATTTTTACTGAGTGTCCTGGACAACTCAAAAGCTTGTACACTGATTAGTGACACAACAGTGAGCCTAACATTGCAAGTGCCTGGGTGTAGATATTGATCTGAAATTCACAGATCATTTATGGGGATATGTAACTTGAAGAAATTCCCTGATGGTTGGGGTCTGTACTGTTCCAGAGGAAGGTCTTGCTGGGGTCAATGTGTCTGGATTTTCTGATTAGCAGTGACACTGATAAAATTGGTAGCCTTGCCACTGCATGAACTGTTGAATGGTGAGTCCACAACAGATATGTAAATGCCATTGATTCCATGGTCCCACTCTAGTTAGGAATGCATTGAAAAATCAATTACTGGTAATCCGTTCCAGAGGGACAGATTCCAATGCATTCCTATGGGAAGGCTGTCCCAATGTCCCTCAATCAAGGGCAGCCAAAGGCTGCTTTCCACAGCCCCACCAGCCAGCTGTCTTTTGACAGGTGGGACCTGTCAAAATCAGCTGGGAGTGATTGAGGGAGAAGCCCAGGCACCTTCCCTAGCAACAATGCAACTTCAGACAGGGTGTGAGACTTGAACTGGTGCCGCTGCTTTGGCTGTTTGGGAGGCCCGACAGCCTTCGTAGGCTGCGGATTAGCCTTCACTGGCGGCCATAGATGGCGGCAACGATCTTCCCCCTCCCCCTCCCCCCCTCCCTTCCTCCCCCCCTTCCCCCCTCCTTTTTCCATCACTGGCCATGTGAGAGCCCCACATGTTAATTTTGTTTTTTACCTTATTTGATCGTATTTTTATTTTATTTTGTTTGTATTGTACCCATATTTTGCTTGTATTGTATTTTGCCTATTAATTATTAGTTGTATTTTTTTTCCTGTTGGTTTTTATTTATTTGCTTGCTTGTTTTATTTGTGTTTTGTATTACTTTGTACTGGGTCCCCAACTATTTGAGACCTTATGGAGCCTGCCGGGTGCCCCATCGGGGTGGTGTCGGGCCGTGGGAGGTACGCTCTGGGCCGGCGGGTCGATCGGATAAGGAGAACTCGGGACAGACAATTATTGTCTGTCCCCCGTTCTGACCCGTCGGCTCACCGCCAAATGGTAGGGATCCAACCCGTCCGTTCCCTCTCTGGCCTGTCCTGTCTGCTGATTAATGCCAGGTCGGTACATAATAAAATCCCTCTCATCCACGATTTGATCGTGGATGAGCGTGCCGACCTGGCTTTCCTCACGGAGACCTGGGTGGGTGAGGGGGGTGGGGCTTCCCTCACCCTTCTCTGCCCCCAGGGTTACCGTGTGCAGCAGCTGGGCAGGTCAGAGGGGCGGGGTGGCGGGGTGGCTATGGTCTTTAGGGAATCTTTTCATGTCAGCAGATCCGCGACGTTGGTGAGTCCAGGTTTGGAATGTCTCCACCTTATGGTGGGTCAAAGGGACAGGTTTGGGGTAGTGCTTGTGTACCGTGCTCCCCGCGACCCTGCACTCTCCCTTCCGGAGCTCTCCGAGTTCATCTCGGCTGCACTGTTGAGGTCCCCTCGCCTATTGGTGGTAGGGGACGTCAACGTGCATGCCGAGGCTGGACTGTCGGGAGCAGCTCTGGAATTCATGGAGTCCATGGCCTCCATGAACCTGTCCCAATTAGTCATCGGACCTACCCATAAGGGTGGACACACCCTGGACCTGGTTTTTGCCTCCACATCGCGGGGTTCGGATCTGGGGGTCGGGAGGTTGTTGACCCGGCCCGTGTCATGGTCAGATCACTATCTGCTGACTTTCTCTCTTGCGGTAGCCACCCCGCCCCGCGGGGAGCTGGGCCCTTCCATCTGGGCCCGTCCCCGGAGGCTCCTTGACCCTGTGCGGTTCTCGGAGTCCCTCGGGGATGTTCCAGACGGTTTGGATGACGATCCGGCCGACTCCCTTGTCCAACGGTGGTTTGAGGAGGTGGCGGGGGTTGTCGATCGGATCGCCCCCAAGCGCCTGATCCGATGCCGAGCCCGCTCGTCTCCTTGGTTTACTGAGGAGCTGCGGGCGATGAAGCAAGAGCGGAGAGGGTTAGAGAGCAGATGGCGGAAGGCTCGGACGGCACAGAATTGGGCTGCGGTTAAGGCGTTGACCGGTCGCTATTCTCGTGCGATAAGGGCGGCCAGGAGATCTTTTGTCGCCCTGAGAATTGGTGAGGCCTCGAATCGTCAAGCGGAACTTTTCCGTGTGGTTCGAGACCTCACCAATCCCGGTCCGCCGGGGCCTCCTCCTAGTGATTTCACTAGCGAGTCATTTGCAGCCCACTTTAAATCTAAGATAGAGGCCATCCGTTCCGAGCTGGACTCCGGTTGCCCTAGCTCGGCCTCGGTCGTGGCCAGTGTCGGGCCGCCTCGGTCGCCTCGGTTTGTTGAGTTTGGGTCTGTAACAACTGTGGACGCCTCCAGGGCCCTGGGACACTGCAGGCCTGCGGCTTCTCCGTTCGACCCTTGCCCTTCCTGGTTAATTAAGAGCGCAGGGGGGAGCATGCCGAAATGGGCTTCACTGATTGCTTCGGCCTCCTTCAGAGATGGGATTTTTCCTAGTCTTCTGAAGGAGACGGTGGTGAAGCCCATTATTAAAAGACCCGGCTTGGCTGTGGACGATTTGTCCAACTATCGCCCCATAGCCAATGTTCCCTTTTTGGGCAAGGTGATTGAGCGAGTCGCCGCCCTGCGTCTCCAGTCGTTCCTGGAGGAGAACCATGTCCTGGATCCTTTCCAGTCCGGGTTCAGGCCGCGTCATGGGACGGAGACGGCCCTGGTCGCGCTGCATGATGATCTGTTGAGGAGGGCCGACAGGGGTTGCTCTACCTTGCTGGTCCTTCTCGACCTGTCAGCGGCTTTTGATACCGTCGACCACGGTATCCTGCTGGAGCGGCTCTCGGAGGTTGGGATTGGGGGCCAGGCCTTGGCCTGGTTCCGGTCCTTCCTTGGGGGCCGTATCCAGCGAGTGAGCTTGGGTGGTGAGCTGTCGACGCCCTGGACACTCTCTTGTGGGGTGCCTCAGGGGTCGTCGCTCTCCCCAATGCTCTTTAACATCTATATGAAGCCGCTGGCCGAGATCATCCGGAGTTATGGAGTCTGCTGTCATCTGTACGCTGATGACACGCAGCTCTATCTCTCCTTTTCCACCTGTGCAGTGGAGGCCGTCCGTACCCTTGATCGTTGCCTGGCTGCGGTTCTGGACTGGACCAGGACCCACAGACTCAAGCTCAACCCAGGCAAGACCGAGGTTATGTTCTTCGGGGGCTCATCGGAGGGGTACTGTGGCCCTCTTCCCAGTCTGGGTGGGTCCGCCCTCCAGCTGGCGCAAAGAGTGCGGAATCTGGGCGTCGTCCTGGACCCGGATCTGACCCTGGACTCTCAGGTGTCAGCCGTGGTCAGGTCGGCCTTTTACCATCTAAGGCTTATCGCCCAGATTCGCCCGTACCTCGATGAGGGCTCCTTGAGGACAGTGGTACAGGCGCTGGTCATGTCGAGGTTGGACTATTGCAACGCTCTCTACATGGGGCTTCCCTTGAACCTTGTTCAGCGACTGCAGCGGGTCCAGAATACGGCGGCCAGGCTGGTGGTTGGTGCGCGTCGTTATGACCGCATCACCCCCATCCTGGCTCGCCTACACTGGTTACCCGTTGCCTCCCGAATAAGGTTCAAGGTGTTGGTTTTGGTTTACAAAACCCTCCATGGCTTGGCCCCAACCTATTTGGCGGAGCGTCTTCCCCGACAATTAGATCCGGCCCGGCCCACCCGTGCTTCGGTGGCCCTTTCCCTGCGGACGGTCCCCCCGAGGGAAGCCCGCAAAGCGAGTACTCGCGGTCGGGCTTTCTCGGTGGTGGCACCGGCAATGTGGAACAAACTCCCAGGTGAACTTCGGCAGGCTCCCTCGCTGACGGCCTTTAAGAAAAGCCTTAAGACCATCCTTTTTCGGGAGGCCTACGGCGAGGGTTAGGGACTCAGTTTGTTTGTTTGTTTGTTTGTTTGTTTTTTCCCCGCCTATTTAATCTTGGACTCAATCGTTTTTAGGAAATCGATTGTTTAATGCCTTTTTTGATTTTATCTGTATCTGTGTTATCTCTGTTGTTAACCGCCCTGAGTCCCCATTGTGGTGAATAGGGCGGTATACAAGAGTTAAAAATAAATAAATAAATAAATAGTAAATGAGATCAAAACAACCAAGGAGGAGGAGGAGGAGGCGATCTCTGCCTCTGTCACCTCCCCCTCTCCTTCCTTGCTTCCCTTCCAAGGTGCAGGGGCTGTGCGAAGATCCATGCATCCATGCTCTGCTCACCAAATTGCTGAGCACAGCAGGGACCCACTGATCTTTTATTTATTTATTTATTTATTTATTTATTTATTTATTTATTTATTTTAAAGCTTGTATACTGCGCTGTCTTCCCGAAGGAACTCCGGGCGGTTCACATCAAAGCAAAACAAGAAACAATTAAATACAACAAAACAGATAATAAAATCAATTCAAAACACAATAATAATGGAGGCAGATGACGGACAAAAAAGAGAGAGGGTGATTTGGAAGGGAAGCAGTGGTGGCGATGCTCTGCCACCACTTCCCTTCCCACCCGCCTGGGCTGCCTGAACATGCACCTGTCCCAAGGCTCCACTGGAAGCCTTTTAATAATCGCCCACCCAAAACACTGAAAGGCTTGCTGTTCTGCGCAGGCGATTTTAAAAAGGCTCTAGTGGAGCAGTTAGCAGAAAAAAAAACTGCAATCAAAATTTACTTACCTTGGGGCTCCAAAGCAGCAGGGGGTCCTCCCCAAGGTGATTTTTGGGGTACTCCCTGAAATCTGGAAAGATTTAGGGATCAGAGGACTGAGGTTTGAAGCTCTAAAGGGACTCTAGGTAGTTAATTGGCAAGGTGTGCTGGGAGTGTGAAGGCAATCAGGGAGTTTTTTCTATGGTATTAACTCCTTGATTGCCTTCATGCTCCCAGCACATGTTCTTTCACCTCACTTTTAAAATCACTCGCCTGGGAGATAATTGGAAATGGATTTCTGCTCGTAACTCGAGTTTTTTCAGAAATCAATTTCCAATTATTTCCACTTGCAAGTCGAATTCCTCAGTTGTCGAAGCACTCGTAAGTCAAGGTACCACTGTACTCCTCTTCAAAACTGTGTGGCAGGATAATCTCACCAAAATCCTCCCCCTGCGACATCTTCTCTGCTTCCTTTTGACATCATCTCTTTGCCAGAAGGAATGGATGCCATTGGGACCTCTGTGACAATGGCAAAAGGAGCTAAGGTTCTGGTCAAGGAGAAATCCGAGGACAAAATCCCAGCAGCAGACCCAGCTAAGCGGAGAGGGTGTGACTTAAGCAAAATGGATGGAGCCAGATAGAAATCCTACCAATTTATCCCAGTGCAAGAGTGTTCAAGGCTACAAAATCTTGCCAGTCTGTAACAAATGGTTTCATGCCATGCAAAGCTGTGCAAAATGAATGAATGAATGAATGAATGAATGAATGAATGAATGAATGAATGAATGAATG
>JAHTLZ010000010.1:43290710-43323173 GCA_023846285.1 Phrynocephalus versicolor
ATGAATGAATGAATGAATGAATGAATGAATGAATGAATGAATGAATGTGTGCCATGTAAAAACCTTGACCTTGCCAGTCTGCAAAACACAAGCCCTAACCTGGCCCCTCTGCCAACCTATGCTCCTGTGCCATGCATAACCTTGAAGAACTGCAAACAAGAGGTTCTGTTGCACACAGGACCTCAGTAAACGTTAAGTGGCCTTATAACTTAATACTCTAATCAAGCAACAAGAAAGCTCTGTGACCAGAACAGAAATCTTTATAACACAAATTAGGTGTGTCGGCCGAAGAGCCTCTCCTCAGGTCTAGCCCAAAGTTGGGGAACCAGTTGATCTCCAGATGTTTCAAACTGCAATTCCTGTCATTCTTACATGATCTATCAACTAGGTTATGGGATAAGAGTACAAAATAACTGGAGGACATTCGGTTGCTTACCTTGATAGAGGTAAACTTTCATTTTATTGCTTCAACATGTTGTAAACCACTATCACAACAGGGACATATTTTGCCCATTTGTAATCCTAATACACACACACCCTGCAAAGCCCTTGGCTGGCATTCAGCATGGCCAATGAGTTATGTCCTTGGCAGAGGTGTTTATAAATGGAGGGTATGGATGTTAAGAGATGTACACTCCATCTTATCTAAACCCCACACAGCCCCAAGGCACACAGTTGAAAGAGAAAAGCTATTCTAAGAAGATGTTAAAATACTAGCCATGATTCATTCCTGCAAGTGTATTGCTTAGAGCAGAATTTAATGTGCAGGCCACTGAGTTCTACCTTCTGAATATATTTTGTTTCCCTCTCAACTCTTTATTGAAAGCCGGTACACTGCTCAGCTTCTTCTCCTTTTAATCTCCCACTGACAAATGAGAGTGTGATTCGGATTGACAGAATGAGAATCAAGGCATGCTATGAGAGCATTACAGAGACTCCTATAGGCAAAGGTTGCAAAATTCAGGCTGAAGTCTGTTTATGGGCAGGTTTCTATTCCACAAGATACTAATTTTCTAATTTTTGTTTTACAAGGCAAAAGCCTTCTCTCTCTCTCTCTCTCTCTCTCTCTCTCCCTTTCTCTCTCCCCCTTTCCCCTTTGGGAACTGTGTTTTATTTATTTATTTTTATTTATTTATTTTAGAGTATTTTACCCCACCTTTCTCCTTGGGAAAGGACAATGAGTTCATAAATCAATGTGATTCTAGTGGTTCCTTCCAGGACCAGACTACAAAATAGTTTGGATTCAGGTTTACACTGGATGCTTTTGGGATGTCCTGTAGCCAAGCCATAGACACTTGGAAACAAAATACAATCTAATGTACCCAATTACTTCAAAAGTAATTGAACTCGGAGGGAATGCCAAATGGCAGCTGTTGTATCTATATGGAAATTACTTCTATGACAGAAGAAGCGATTGTTATTGCTGCCTGGAATGTTGTGGAGAAGAACACATCAGCGTTCCGCAAAGCAATTCTGAAAATGAGGACATCCCAAACTTTGAAACTGGAAGCGATCCTTTTCCCACCCTTTCTTGTCCATTGCCCTCGTGCACCACTAGTTCATCTGAATGTGCTGGGCCAATATGGGTGCCCTAATACCCCTTTCCTGATTTTATCTTCCAACTGTTTCCATACAGCAAGAAAACCTGGAAGTAGGGTTCAGCAGCAGATAGATCTCTGGCTGCTTCTGACGATATCAGCAAGAAATTCTGGCATCCTGTTGTTCAATAAAGCAAGAAAATAGAAGAAGAAAAGCTCTTTCTTCTAAATTAGGTTGCCGTAAGGAAAATTACTTTGGGGGAAATCAATGGGTGGCTGATTGTGTTGTCTACGTCCGCATTTATACGTCGGTACATGGCATAAACTTTGTCTTTCTTTTGTTTCAGGTTCTTTCACAAATGTCTTCCTCTTTTTTGTGGGTACCAGTCCTTTTGTTTAACATGAAAGAGAAAACATCTTTGGGTTTCATAGAAAGTTGGAATATATATAATTAAAATGACTGAATTTTTTTTTCTGGCACTCCAAATTCCACACCTTACAGAGTCCATAAAAAGTAGTCCAAAGGAAGCACAGTGGCAAGGCAAATGAGTATCAATCTCATCCAAAGAGAGGCGACAATCAACAAAAAAAGAAAATTCATTGTCCGCCTTATGCTGCCAGCAATATACAGAGAATGCCTCTGACAGCAGTGTCCATGCCTCAGTGCATACCACCACCAGAAGCTACATTCCTCTAACCAGGACATGCCACTTATCAGTCCTCTGTGCGAGGTGCGGGTGGGGTTGGGGTTGGGGTGGACCTCACTCACCCATTTACCAATGGAAAGCAATAAGGCATCCAAAAAAATAAGAATGTTAAAGACAATAGTACAAGTTCAGTGCCATATTCCAGGCACAGCAAGCACCATCTGGATCTAGGCAAGGCAACAGAAAGAGAGAGAAAAGACAGGAAGCAACTAGTAAAACAGCCAGTAGCGGCCTAGCACCCACCAATATAAGCAATAAGAATAAAAAAAAAACGGCCCTCCTCAACAAACACCACAGCAGGCATGTTGAGCAGAATGCACACACAATAAAAGAATCAAATGACAATTTTTAGAGCAAAAACAAACATTGAGAGCAACTATCCACACATAGAGCTCGCTCCGAAAAACAAGAAAAGCAAGCAAATAAATGAAGGTAAAAACACAATCAAGGCTCCCTTCCAAAACCCAGACTGCTAGAATATTGGGGAGAGATCTCTCTCCTGTACCACCTGCTACCTTCTCTCTTATTTGATTCCAGCAGGCAGTAGCAGGTCAGTCAGACATGGAAGGCGGAATAAGAAAGTAAGGGCCAAAGACAAATGCAAAACCCCCACCTGCAGAATGGTCCCTGTGTTAAGGATGTTCATCTTCCTGATCCTTGATGCAGTTCTGACTCAAAACATTTTACACCTATCTATAACTAGCTTTCTGTGCTGTTTTTATCATTTGTTACTGGATGTACGAGTTCTGTTTTTATTTTTACAGACCAAAGCAAACAGATAATATCACCAGAAGCAGCAATTCCTTAAATTGTGATTGCCAGTTATCACAGGGCATTCTTTTCTCACCTCTTGGATTTTGCAAATTACCTTGTGTTATCTTGCGATTCACCATCAGGAACAAAGTGCATTCTTCATTTGCTAGTCTAATTTCTCAGACCTGATAGTCGGCCTGACTCACATTTCGGGAAAATTAACACCATTTTAGTTCTGTTGGTAAGTTATCTGTAGTGAATAGTTTGCTCCTGAGAAGTGGAACTAAATGAAGATTTGGGTGCAATTCTTCACCCCCCCCCCCAAGAATACCTGAGTGTGCTTCACATTCAGCTTTAAGGTCTAGCATGAAACCCCATTGCCAGGTGCACATATGTACTCTGTTACTGTAGTAAGACTGTCAAGAGGCCCTCAGATCCCAGCACGACAACTATCAGCTCCCAAGGCCACTTGTAGACAATGTCAGCACCTCCCCCACAACAATCCACATATTCACAGAGAGGATCAAAAGTATCTCCAGGAATAAATATATTTTTGTTGAGATCACGACACATCCCAATCAACAAGAGATTTCTTCCTACTATATAGATCATTCTGGTGAACAAACTGGATGACAGTCTAGGTAAACAGTGAAACACCTGGCGTTCTCCAGCACAACAACAGTACAAATAATCTTTGAAGCACAAGTGATACAATTTATATACACTGACGTGTGTGCATGTGGGGGGACAAACAAAAACTATCAAGACATTTCATTAGCAGATTAGCATTTCCCCGGTTACTTGACACCTTTCAATAATTTTAATTGGAGAAGGAGATACAGCAGTCCCCTGTTTATCATGGGGGGGGGATAGGTTCTCTGCCCCCCCCCCCCGGTGATAAAGGAAAATCTGTGATATGCTTCACGGAGCATCTCCCCTCCTCTTCTGCAGCAAGGATTCCCCACCCCTATCACCTCAATTGCAAAGAAGTTTCCTCCATGGAGCCTCTCTGCTTCCCTTCTGCAGCAGGGATTCCCTAGTTCCAAACTCACTGACTTCAGGTCTGTGATTTGTGCCAAGGAAGTACTCAACTATTGACCTGTTTGGATATTAAACCAGCATACAGTGAAAATGTCCTGTTTGCAATTGACTCCATGTAATATTCCACCTAATGTTCCTGCCATTGCATTTTAATCCAGAGAAGTGATACTGGGGCTTCACTTGACTCTTACACAAAATGTATTTTCAGTATAAGTAAAGTACTTTGGGAAAAAAAAAGGCTTAATGTGAGCTAATGTGGTGAGATGAATTACTCCCTCCCTGAAGGTAATAATGAATGATGTTGATATTTATATAAAGATGAATAATCCCCAAGGACTTTATAGACTTTGCAAGTTCTTACCCCGAAGGATGACAATTAACATGATTTTATACTGTGGCATGTGTAGGATAATTTGCTTGGGGCTATGCTGAATACATTCCATCTTGGAAGATAAAATGATCATTAGTTTTGTCACTTTTGAGTTTTAGTGTAGATTCTGTTAGATCAAAGTCTTTCCCCCCCCCCATGCTGAACCTGACCTCTACTGTGTGTTAAAGAAAGCTGGAAAAGAAGTTACTCTTCCACATTCATGCTGTCAGTGAATGATAATTCCTAGACAGTCAAAAAGTGTGTTCATGAAGATGAAATAAAGGTAACAAGTGGAATTTACCAAAGCAGAAAACTAACTTTGCCAATTTGAATGTAAGTGTTCTACCAAATACTGATCTTCTACTACTTCATAGTGTTTTCCCGCAGGTGCAGAGTCCACTTAGACACCACACCTAGTTGCTGTTAGTGTCATTTGTGTTGTGGTCAAGTATGCTGATACCTGATACCCAAGAGAGCATATGAATTTCCATGGCATGTAGGCAGCTCTATGTCCAATTGTTGATGCCCAGCACACTCCTCACTGCATTGGACCACATATACTATATTGCTCCTTTTGTATTTTGGTATTGGTTCCTTTGGGTAGACAAGTCTCTGCCTTAGTGTTTTTGTGGGTTTGAAATAAACATGGATGTGGTGTTTTAAGCTTCTCAGACACTCCTGCCATTTAAGGAATGACCAGGGTCTTCTGTTGGGTCTGGGTCTCAGGCTTTGTTGAAGGCCCACTTTGGATAACCACAGGCCTTAAGTGTTGTTTTCAGTTGCCTGTCTTCCTTCTTCTTGGCTTCTGTGGAGGTGGGGATGCTCGCTGCTCTGTGGTTGAGGGTCCTGATGCCTCCTAATTTGTGTTGTAATGGATGGTGGGAGTCAAACAGTAAGTATTGATCTGTGTGGGTGGGTTTCCTGTAAACTTCTACTCGCAGGCCACAGTTTGGTCTGATGACTGCACAATCCCAGAAAGCCAGACTGTAGTCTTGGGTGTCTTCCCTAGTAAACTTAATGTTAGGGTACACCGCATTGATGTGGTCTGTAAAGGCATGTACTTCCCAAGTCTTGATTTTCACTCAGGTATCATCTACATACCTGAACCAGTGGGATGGTGTTGTCCCTGGGAAGGTGTTGAGTGCCTTCTTCTCCACTTCTTCCGTGTATAGGTTCACAACAATTGGTGACACTGGGGAACCCATGGCACAACCATGCTTCTGTCTGTAGAAGTCCATTCTATACATGTAATATGTGGTGTTCAGACAGCTCCAGGAGCAGGCATATCTGATCTGGGTTGGGACTGCTTCTGGAGGTGAGGGTGCTGTCTTCTCTTAGTCTTCTCTTTACAGTTGTTAGGGCATTGGTGGTGGGAATGCTGGTAAAGAGAGATGTAACATCAAAGGATACCATGGTTTTGTCTGTATCCAGTTTCAGCTCCCTGACTTTACAAACAAACTTCTCTGAATTGTGCATGTGGTGGTCCGTGAGTCCAACCAGTGGGGTAGGATAGTCGCCAGGTATTTTTGCTTTTACAGACTTTCCAAGATCTACAAGCAAGGAATCCCCTTCAGACCCATCATCAGTAGTATAAATTCAGTGACTTAAAACATTGCAAAATACCTGGTGACTATTCTAAAGGCCCTCAAGTCCAATCTCCTGTTCATTGTACTCCCTTGCTCAGCTGTCTATGGAATTTCATATCATGCAAACTCAGAATTAGTCAGCTGTGGTGTTCGGAGCAGTGGACAGAGTGATGGACTAGGACTCTGGAGATGTGGCTTTAAATTTCCATGTAGCCACAAAAACGGGTGGGTATAGGAACTAGTAAAATCACTCCTTAAATTTATGACTAGCCTTGAAAGCCCTATGAGAATTGCCATGGCACATAACACACGTTCAGTAGAATACTGTTGACAAATCCATGCCATATAATGCTCTAGAACCTTTTTCACATGCTGAATCCATCATCCTTTCTCTAGGGCTGGTTGTGGACCATTTCCTTATCTTCTTGCCTGCTGAAAAGATGAAACTAAAACAGCACCACTCTTACTGAGCAGTACAACACAATCGAAAAGTAATTATAATTAATAATTACAACATAATTATAAATATGTTTGCTTAAAAGTAAGTCTCATTGAGTTCAGTGAACCGTAGTCGCAGGTACATTGGAATAAGGTTTCAGTTATTTTTGCATGGCCCCAATGCCCCAGCTGGAGTGAGATTTTAGCAGTTAAAAATATAACAGAGACTAAAAATTGTTCCAGCAATTCCCATTTCAGATATATTGATTAAAGCTGTCTATTCCTTCTTGTAATCTCAGAACTATCTATCTTCACCTCCTACTTCCTTTTGCAGCAAAATATTATTTGCAGTGAAAATTGCTAACTTTTCAAAAGGCTTCTACAGCTCCGATTTCTGCTGCCAAGGAGTTAGAAATTATCAGGCAAAGTTTTGTAGGGCAGGAGATTAAAAATGGCCCTCTATCGTAGCTTCGTCTTTCTTGGTATCTTCATGTGTGACCTATTTCCCAAGCATAGGTAGGCACCTGGGTATTGTACCTGGCCAGCTACCAGCCCTAGTAGTTAGTTAACAAATAATACAACATTCACTTAACATGCAACTAGAATTTTTGCTACGGCATGGGAAACAGTGCAAGAATGGGCAGTTTATGGCCAAATTGTCTGCAATGGAAATGAGTGTGAACCAGAAGAATTGGTGTCTTGTGATGGTTTGTGGTTCATGGCTAACTGCAAACCACCACCAAGAACCCTTGGAGAAACAAATTGGTTCATGGTTTGGTTTTCTGGTTGGTTCTCTCTCTCTCTCTCTCTCTCTCTCTCTCTCTCTCTCTCTGTGTGTGTGTGTGTGTGTGTGTGTGTGTGTGTGTGTGTGTGTGTGTGTAGGGGGCACTTGTAGCCTTCACCTCTTGCTCCTCTACCAAAAGAAAAAAAGTAACGTGTTCCGCTTATATGCCGCCCCATAGTGCATAAAGCACTCTCTGGGCGGTTTACAATTTAATTATGCAGGCTACACATTGCCCATCCATCCCAGAAAGCTGGGTACTCATTTTACCTACCTCAGAAGGATGGAAGGCTGAGTCAACCATGAGCCTGCTACCTGGGACTAAACCCCAGGTCATGAGCACAGTTTTAGCTGCAATACAGGCATTTAACCACTGCAGCACGACCCACCACCCACCCACCTCTCTTCCATTACCCCTGTATCCTCTTTACCTGCTTCTACCTCTCTTTCTCCCCCTCCTCTACCACCACTACTCCCATCCTACCTGGAAGGGTAGCCATCCTGGCTTTTCTGCCAGAAGTTGGGCTCTGTGCCTCTGTACCAGCACCCACCGATCAGTTAGGCAGTGGACGCAGCTCTCCCAGGACCCCTGAAACAGGTCATGAACTGAACCATGAACTAGACCAGTTTGTCATTTTTTTCCGGTTCACTCTTTAGTTTGTTCTCATCTTTGATCCACCATATGGAAATAGTGATGCAGCTGGGGAGGGGGAGCGGGGACATTGTCCCTGGGTGCAGCATCTGGGGGCACCAAACTGAATAGGAAAGGGAGGCACAGGTGGAGGCAGAGAGTGGCCCAATGCAGGCTTCCGTTGGCCGAGGCATGTCGGGAGTCCATGCCCAGAAAGTGCCATCCTGTGCGCAGGTGGCCAGCAGGGCAAGCAAGAAAGACAGCAAGCCAGAAGCCACTCTCCTGCCCTCCCTCCTTCATGCAGCCTGCCTGCCTGCATGACCTCATCTGGTCCCATGAGTGCCTTGATGCCCAGGGACCTGCTGGCATGGTGGGGATGCTCTGGCACTGGATACCGCCTCGGCTGGCCTGAAGGAGTGCATCCCCCTTTGCCATCACGTAGGAGGGCTCTTTTGTCCCCTATCTCCACGATGCCGCTCCATGGAACAACACCTGTGCTTCTACTGTGTGTGGCAGGCAGGCAAGGCAAGGCATGAGAAGCTCCTGCCAGAGAGCTGTGCCCACCTCCTGCTCCTGTGGACTCAGCAGGATGGTTCTGTACCCGCAGAGCCATCGGCTGGAGTGCTGCCGATGGCCATGCCCAATATAACAGACCACCTTATAGATCATACCTCGTCACAAGGGGGCCAGGAGGGGGCACAAAAACTTATATTGTCCCCAGGTGCTGAAAACCCTAGCTATGCCTCTGTACGGAAACACACACAATGCGGTGTCCATAGCCTATTACTTCTGTATACTTCTACCACCTGTGAGAGACCTGCAGCACTGAAATCCAGCAGTGTTCCAGGCAAATTAAAACCCTGTTCTGTTTTGCTTTCCAAAAGGGAAGGGCATGATACAGGGGGGAAAGAAGAAGAAAAATCAGCAAATTGGGAGAGCACACTGTCTCTACAGAGCTGATGAACATTAGGATGGACTGATGGGAGGAAAAGCATGACCAGTGGAGTTCCAAGAGATGCTCAGGGAATCCTGGTGTCTGGAGAACAACTCAAGGCCATCCCAATAAGCCAGCAGGGGAAAACACAGAAGACTGTCCTGACAAACATATATTTGGAGGTAAGTCCTTCCACATTTGGGAAAGAAGCAAACACATCTTTTATGAAACAGCACAAGAAGGACAAAATTAAATAAAGATGCACCAGCTGTTTCTCTTCTCCCAGCCTTGCATGCATTCAGAACTCTACTGGCCAATTAAAAAAAGAGGGGTGGAGGATTTAAAAATCTCTCTAGTACTCCAGACACTGGGATAGTGATTTCATGCTCTCAAGCTTTATAATGGCTTTCAAAGAATTGCAGAAAGCAGCCCTTTTAAACAAGTAATAAAGGGAAAAGTCTTTGCTTCCTGGTAGGGGGTAATCTAAAGCAATAACTTCTGGTCTACTGTGGGGGGAGCCCTACAAGCAAGCAGCAGCAATAGATGTATTCTCAAGATGTACTCTACACAATAGGGGGGGTTGGATTTGAAATAATTTAAAAAAGGTTTGTTCTCTCCACTCTTACACCACATAACAACCTCTCTCCCAGTGCTTTGGGTAAATGCTCTACATGGGCTGATCATAAGCTTGTTGCTGCATTAACCATGCCCTCTCCCCCATTAAGGTGCAGAGAGCATCACAGGTGCTATGTGGCTTGAGAAGGGAATGACTTACTCCACAATGTAAGAATGAGGTCTCCCCCTCCCCAAAAACATCGGCCATCCCTGCACAGTGCTTGAGCCTGAGCCTGAGCCCTTCAGCACCAGAAACATGGGAAGAAAACCATAGCCAGTGATTTCTGAAACAGATTCCTGGCAGTAGAATTGCAAAATAAAACACTAGACTACATCATGCTCAAATTTAACTCCTTAAGGCAGCTGTCTAAGGCTGCAGCTACATATAAGGTAAGGTATAATACCTGCCTTGGCAAGGTTTCCCCCACCAACCACATTATTTAAAAAAGAAATGTGAAATACTCTTGTTCCCCCCTCTACTCAATTTGTAGGTTTTGCCTCTGCCACTTAGCTTCTTTAAAACACACACACACAAAAACAACAACCAATCCATTCACATCTGCCCAGGCTGTCATTTCATCCATCCCTTGGGGGCATGCAATAATGGCTTCTCAGCTGGAAAGACAAGAGGCCCATCCAGAATGAAATAGTTTTCTCTAACCTTTGTATTTCTTCATGCTCCTGTTGTAGTCACGCCATTCTATTTCCCCTTTCCTTCCCTATTCTAGCCACATTCAGGCATTTTGAGTAGGGCCAAGAGATCCTTCCATCAGGAAGGAAAGCAGAAAAGAGTAAAGGAGTCCCTTCCCTTCCCCATTTCAATTATCTCCATGTATAGATGGTAAGTTCACAAGGGAAGAACAGCTGTTTCTAACCTTGGCATTTTCTCCTGCTGACCCTTGAAGGCTGCCAGATAGAGATGGGCACGACTAGGGAAAATGACGTTTTCGACTTGTTGTGTGTCGGCTCGTTTCTGTTTTTCGCGAAACTTCGCAAAAAATAGTCATTTCATTTTTTGTTTTTTCGTCTGTCGTTAAACTGGTTTGGGGGGGGTAGCGGGCTCCTGGAGGCACCTCTCTGGGGTGGGTGCCTCCGCTGGCCCGCTATAAAGGGAAGCGGGCTCCTGGAGGCACCTCTTTTTTGGGGGGGTGCCTCCTATCCTCACCTGCTAGGAAGGGAAAGCAGGCTCCTGGAGACCCCTCATGGCATGGGGGTCTCATCTCCTCACCTGCTGCTGCAAAAGGGCATGCATAGCCATATGGATATGCATACCAGTTGCAGATTATGAGACCAATGGACTGGCAGAACCCAGAGCCATAGGGTGATGCCTAAGGCTCTCGCACCCGCTGTGTCTCACAAAGAAGGGAATTGTACTTGCGTAGTGCAATGCAAGTAGATCTGGCTTAGGGGGACAGCAGCTTAGCGCAAGGGCTAGGGTTAGGCTAGTTACTGGTGAGGTTAGGGTGGGGTAGTGGGGTGCACCTCTGGGTGCCTCTCTGACCCACTAAGAGGGCAGTTTACTGTGGCGTATGGGTAAGGAATCAAGGATTAGGGTTAGGGTTAGGGGGCTAGGGCAGGGTTTAGTGGGTTTTTTGGCACATCCCAGAAGTCTCAGTGGCCAAGTGGCCATGCGATTGGTGGGATGGCTCCAAAAATTTGCATGGTCCACTCCCACATGGCCACTTGGCCAGCCCATCATTGCGCAGGTGTGAAAAAAATACAATAAAATAAAACCAATGGAGAGAGGACAGAGGAGGAGACGTTTTGTTGCAAGAAAAACCCACTGCTACTGTAAAAATTCTGGCAGTTTTAGCAATAGCAATTAGCAAATTTCGCATGTTTCTGTGGTGCTTGTGTGTTTTTGGACCACGATTTCAAAAAAAAATATTGCGGTCGCCGTCCCATTTTGGATCCCCCACCCGCACCGCATGGCATGGCGACTCGAGTCCGGCTGCCCAGGACAGGAGAGGGGGGGAGGCCGGGACCCCCCCCCAGAAACCACCCCTCTGGTAGGTGCACTCTGCAGGCATATTTTCGCCTGCTTTTTGGCCCGGGAATGGTGGGGGGAGTTTTAAAACTTTTTTTCTGTGCCGCTTCCACTTGAATTGCGGGCGGTGGCTGGCGGCGACATTGGCAGGACGATGAGGATGCCCGCCCCCAGCACAGCCCAGGGCCAGGAGGGACAGGAGGAGAGGGGGGGAGGCCGGGGACCCCCCCTCCAGAAACCACCCCTCTGGTAGGTGCCCTGAGCCCTCACTCAGGCAGGCATATTTTCGCCTGCTTTTTGGCCGGGAATCGGGGTTTTTTTAAGAAAAAAAACCTTTTTTTCTGTGCCGCTTGGCATCGCGGGATCACCGCGATGCCAGGACAGGAACGACAACAACAAATCAGACCCAATTATTCTTTAGTCGGTTCGAGTTCGAGTTCTGGCGGAATAATTCCCGTTACCATTTCCGTTGCGTAACGGAAACGAGTAACGGAAACGGAAACGGGAATTCCGCTAAGTCGTGCCCATGTCTACTGCCAGAGCATAAGGAGGGCCCTCTGCAGGTGAAGAGTACCAGAGGTGGGAGCTAGTACACCAGGCATGTGCAAAGTATGGCCCGGAGGGCAAATGCGGCCCCTTTTCAAATTTTGAGTGGCCCTACAGGAACGAGGGAGGAAGGGAGCAATCAAAACGGGATTATCAAAAAGGGGATTGAAAATAAAACAGCCAACATTATGCCATTAGTAAGGCCACACCTGGAGAATTGTGTACAATTCAGGTCACTGCATCTCAAAAAAAGACATAGCGGAACTGGAAAAAGTGCAGAAGAGAGTGATTAAAATGATTACTGGGCTGGGGGACCTCTCTTGTGAGGAAAGGCTATAGCATTTCAGGCTCTTTAGTCTGGAAAATGGGTACTTGAGGGGGGATATGATTGAGATGTACAAGATAACGCAGGGCATGAGTAAAGTGGATAGAGGGACACTCTTCTACCTGTCACAAAATACCAGAATTGGGGGCCTCCACTCAAATTGAGGGTTGGGAGAGTGAGAATAGGCAAAAGGAATTTTTTTTTACCCAGCATGTTGTTAGTTTGTAGAACTCCCTGCCATAAGACGTGGTGATGGCATCTGGCCTGGATGCCTTCAAAAGGGGATTGGACAGATTCCTGGAGGAAAAGTCCATCATAGGTTACAAACCATGATGGATATGTGTAATCTCTAGGCTTAAAACCAGGGTACTTCAAGGGCCAGATGCAGAGGAGGGGTATCAGGAGACAGATATCTAGTCTGGTGCACTCCCAGACGCATCGGGTGGGGCCATTGTGAGATACAGGAAGCTGGACTAGATGGACCCTTGGCCTAATCCAGCACGGCTCTTCTTATGTTCTTATGAGCAAGTGAGTGCTGCAGCAGCTGGCAATTATGCACTCATGTTGCTCCTCCCTTGCAGAGACAGAGGGAGGTTGGTTGAAAGGGAGTCCGCCTCCCCTTCCTTCCTCCTCCTCCTCTTCTTCTTCAGGTGACAGGCCCCACCAGAAGACGAAGAGGGTACCCTGAAGGGACTGAGACCCCCTCCTACTCCTTCCCCCTGCCAGTCACCGGGGATGACCCCATCAGGATTTTTGGCACTGGTGTGCTTCTTTTGTGAGAGATGCCACACAGGAATTCATCAGGTCTCAGTACTTCCTGCAGATATATGGGCATATTCACACCCACCCAAACCCACACAAAATTCTTGCTGAAAGTGAAAAGTCTCTGAAGTCAACCAGGATACAACCTTGTAATTCAGTGTGGGTTATCCTCCTTGGGTTACACTCCTTGCACTACCCAAAATTGCAAATAGTAGGTGAAAAGGGGAGGGAATTACAGCTCATAACAATAAGCAGCAAACCTGCTTGTTTGGGAGTTTAGTTATGCCCAGACAACATGCTGTGCTGATGCAAAACTATATCTAGACCTCCCCCCACTTTTTTTTTTTAAACTGGCCCTTCCTTTTTAACAAGGGGCAGACATGCAGAAAAGTGATCAACAGATGATTTTCCTGGAAGAGACTACAGCTGCCTGATTTTAGCTTAGTCAATAAATAAATAAATAAATAAATAAATAAATAAAAAGCCAGGGCACTGAGAAAGAATGACCAGCAGCTGGACTCTTTGGAGTGGAACAAAACAAAATGGTCAGCTTTTTTTTTTAAATGGGGAGCAGTTGCAGAATTCATAATCACTCAACAGTTATTTAATTCCAGCTACTGTAACAGCAGCCCAGCCTGCAGTGAACTTGGGAAGCTGAGCTTTAGTGATGTATAACAATGCCAGTAAGAGAAAACCGCCATCAGCCTCACGGTGTGCCACTCACAGAGCATACAGATCCTTCTACATGTGCTTCCGAATCACTCCCCTTCGTGACAGAACTCAAACAGCCAGCAGAGGAATGGCTGGACAGGGATGTGATGCTGAGCAGGGAAGATGCACTTTGCATAGCATCGTTTCTGTGCAGTCGTTCTCTTCCCCCGCTTCCTACTTGGGTATTAATTGCTGCATTACCGTTGCCCTGTAAGACAGTCTGCAAAGCTTGCCATGGCAAACTCCTCCTCCTCCCTGCTGCTTTCTACAGAAGCTCCCTGCGTGGCTGACTTACTAGTAAATGCCATCCGGACTGATACAGTGGCACGGCAACCTATTGCATCCATGTAAAGCTGTGTGATCTATCCTCAGGAGCTAAGCCTTCCTGTTGCTGGAGGGAGCTGTATCTTTAACACAAGTGATACACTGAAGCTTTCCCCTGCAACCATTCCTGAAAGTGAGCAGGGAGAGAAATCTGTCTCAGCAGAGAGGAGGTCTTGCTGCCAGAGTCTCCGAGCAGAGGAGTGTTGTGCCATCGAAGTTGGAAGGGACTTTTCTGCCTGGGCTCAAGAGAGAGTGTGAAGAGCTGCCTTCCTGCGGTGAACCATGAGTGGCTGTTCGAAACGATGTAAGCATGGGATGGTTAAATTTGCCCAGACCATCTATAAACTCATCACAGGCACTCTCAACAAAGGTAAGGCAAGTAATGTTCCCTTTCCTTTGCTGTGGTCAAAAGGGAGTTGCAGTTTGCCAATCCGGAGGTTTATTGCGTTTGGAATTATTCTGGTCCCTTTGGGGGAACCACGTTGTTGCTTGGAGTGAAGTCATGTGTATTGAAGGATGGAAGTGAGGCTGGTTAGTTTTATGTAACTGTGTGTTAACTTCAGCGATTGAGTTTGGAGCCTCAGAAATATACCAGCGACAATGTTTTCATGCATGGTTCTTGCCAGTGTGGCTTCCCAAGAGGTTGTCTTTTTTGGGGGGGGGCGGGGTGCAGTCACAGGAAGATACTGCTTGATGACATCTTTCTAACTGAAAGGTTTTCAAGGTTGGTCTTGCTCTAATGTCCTGTTAATACTTGGTCAAAGAGGTGGGTCATACTGTGTCCCTTTTTAAAAAATATGATTGTAAAGTAACACCAAAATCTTCGGCTCCAAATCTAGGACATTAGTTATTGCAGACACTACTACAGAAGCGATTATTCATCTTGCGTGTTTGCAGCATCTAGAGTGAAGTGTGAATCAGCTCCCTGAATCTGTTTATTTTTAGACAGGAGTTAGGAAGGGTGAGAGCCCTCTTGCTTTGTGGTCCTCCATCACTTTCTCTTCACCTTCCTACTGGTGTCCAGCAAAGGTCCCAGACCATGTTGAAATAATTTTCTTTGTGAGGGGTGGGGGAGAGCAAAACAAAACAAAACCGTTCCTTTCAGGGGTCTCTTATCGGTTTGCCTCTACAGTACTTCAATAGTGGGACATGTATGCTTTATTCTCTTAATTAAATGCCTTGTGCTTTCAGACACGAACAGGTTAGTGGCATCTCACTCAGACTTCTCAGAAGTTTGCTTTATTAGGCTGAGCCCAAGGTGTTGTTGTGGGTGGGTTTTTTTTGTTTTTGACCAATTGAAATGCAGCTGTTGGGGTTCATTATGGTTGCCATGCGTCTGTAAAAACTCTGGAGCTTTAAAAAAACATATTAGGAATATTGTCAGAAAATGAAATAACATTTCTTGTGATGCTTGAAACCACCAGAGTGTAATTTGAGTTTACTTGCTTGTAAAATGTGAACTTGTTCGGGATTTTGTATCACAGAAATGAGCCTGAATGTGTACCTGGAGGTGTGTATTGACATACAATAGCAAATATAAAGAAATAAAATACTAGTACAGCTCCTTTTTTAAAGTAGTAATTGGGGATTTAACTCAGTTTATTTCCTCATCTATGAAATGAGTAGCTTTTAAGAAAATCCCAGTAATGGCTGGTTTACTTCCACAGTGTTCAAAATATTCCACACAAAGCCGTATGGTTGCCTTAATTTCACCTCCCACCAAACTTATTTTTTCTGTGGTTCTTCTCTTAACATCCATCTTATGAAGGCAGCTGAGGATGAGCCTTATGGAGAAAAATGAGAACTTACGACTGTCTAGTGACAATGACAGCACAAGCTCTTTATTCCTGCCAAGGTGCCTTTCCATACGTACGTCTCAAGAAAAGTTTATAGGAAAAAACATGGCATGCTGGGTAATCACATATCACAACTAAGACAGAAGTGGAACTGTTCCTCCCCTGTGGATTCAGATCTCTGGCATCCTGGTGTGCTAAGTCCTGCTTCTGCTGGAGGAAGTGAAATTGTGTGCCTGAAGCTTTGCTCTCCAAAGGAAGTGACAGTTGTCAGCCACGTTCCTGGAGTTCACTATGTCCTTCAGTGAAACTATTCTCTTTCTGGACACCAGCTGTACAGTTAGAATACCCAGCCAAGAGCCCTCATTATGCCATGCCTTCAAATTGTGAATTTGTACTTTTCTGTTTGATAGGTCCTTCAGAGACCAACCATTTCCCTGCTACCTTTGATATGTACCATACATAGTTAAACTATGCAGAGTGATGTTAGCCGATCAGGAGAAAGTCAGCGCCCCTTAAACACTGAAGCAGTAAAAGAAACCCGCAGAATGCTAAGGTAAAATTTGTTATAAAATGCAGTATTTTGACAGTACATTACTCAACTAAATCCAAGGTATGTGTCCCATCTCTGAGACAGGTGAGATTGGTGATAGTCCAAAGCAGGCCCCTTGTGTGCATTAACCCCTGCTTGGTAGAATTTCCTTCCCAGAAGACCACTTTGATTGACTCACTTCCTGATGGCTTCCCGTGCTAATAATTGCCACCAAGCAGGCTATCAGGGCTGTCCTTTGATTTTGGAAGTTTCCCTTGTTCATTGCCATGTACTGTACGTACCACGAGTTGCTTTTTTTTTTTAATTGTTGCCTTTTATTCTTATGTGTTCATTGTAAATAGCCTCAAGCATTAATTGAGGGGATGAATGGTAATGAAATATATTTCAAAAAATAAATATGAAAATTTCCCCAACAAGGCAGCTTTAATCTAAGCATTCTCACTAAGAAACAAGTGGCATTAACATGGAGTTAAGCAGTGCTCTCAAGTAAATGTGCTTATTATGGAAGTCCTCATAACTGGTGTGTGTGTGTGTGTGTGTGTGTGTGTGTGTACGTGTGTGTGTGTGTGTACGTGTGTGTGTGTATGTTGCTGTCTTTCTTTTTTTTCTTACAAGTTTACACATTATGATTCTTGTAAAGGAATTTTGGGAAGAAGAGTTTGTCAAACGATATGTCTGAAAAGAGGGACTTCTTGTTCTGCCTTTAGAACCATGGAATATAGGCATGCCTTTTGCATCTGTATTTCAATTATCCCTGATGAAGTATGTAATCTGTTTTGCTTGTTACATGCAAGTTCCAGCAATGTAGTTATTTACGCTTAATTTCTGAGTGCATCTTTATGCCTTGCATCCCTCAAGTGCAACCCATTGGATCCCCTGCTATATTGTGGTTCATATACTGTGGTCCCAGTATATCACTGGACCACAATACATGAAGGCAAGGACTCCTGGGGCAAACTTTGTGGGTCTGTTTGGGGCCTCCTGCACTTAACCCAATCATGATGCTGCCCCGAGCAGGCCTTTAATGGGCTTCCCGGGCCTGTTGGAGGCCCCGGAAGTGGTTTCCAGTGATCCAGAAGTGGCAAGGAAGTCCACTGGAGGCTCGTTCAGGGCAGCACCAGGCCTGGGGTAAGTGCAGGGCCCCCCTGCACTAGTCCTAACCAGACCCAGCATCTGCACAGCACATATTTCCCTTTATCGCGGGTCGATACTGTAGTACAAATGACTAGAACATATGTGGTGTTTGTATTATATTAGTCCCCGTTGCTTTTTTTTTCTTGCATGGCATCATTCTAACTTAACATTTGCTTTTCTACGGCAAAACTCGCACTTCAAAGTTGCAAATACTAGATGTGTGGGATCTCATGTCTTTTTCTGTAATTCTGCTGCATGACTTTCTGAGCAGAGGAGACAAGCCTGAAAAGGTGAAGAAAAGCAGGAATAAGTTGCTTTTGACATATCTTTATCTCAAAGATCTAGTGTAATTAAAGGTGATGACTCCAATAGCATGAGCTAGGAAAGTCCGGGAAATGAGGATCAACACTCTTTAATGGATTACTCACAAATCTATTTCGGGAGTAGTTTTGGTGAGCAGTAGTACCCCTGTTAGCTGACTGAATATACATGTATAGTCATTTTTATTCGGTGGACTGACATTTGACGATTCTTCATTCAAAAGTTCAATGAAGTGCTTGGACTTAGAAGTGCAACACACTTTCAAAGAGATGGTCCACATACCGATTTTAACAACACCTCTTTCAAAGGAAAAAATGTACACAATTTGTAGATAATAGCATTAGCTTGTTAGCAAAAAATCTAAAACTCCACATTGTATCAAGTACCACAAATCTTCTTGCTGATTTTTATTAGCACTATCATTTGCTGAAGCTCAGTTGAAAAGATTCTAGTACCCCAGAAAGTTGCTGTATTTTGATGATGGGTCTTTGGAAGAGTGCAAACAATCTTCCCACAGCTAAAACTATTTACAAGTCTCAGAAAAGGCTTGCTAGACTGTAGAGACTGTTTTGTGAAAGTGACTGACAGTCCATGCCTGCAATCCAAATGGGGAGTGTGCAAGTCACACACCAAAATCTTCCCAGGAATTTGATTTGATTGCATACCTGCACCACCACCAACAACAACAACCCCATTTTGTACAAAAGGGCATCCTGCCCTCTCAGGGGCTGGCAACTGATAAGACAAAGGTTGGCATAGGCGGACATTGGGCAAGGCTCAAATTGCCCACTTCCAGAAATCCCTGGGTCTGTACTTGCTCCTGACAGTAGCTTTCTCTCTCTATCTTTTTTCTATGGCAAAGGATGATGACAGGGCCAGAAATCACTGTTTGTTTGCCTAGGTTGGAGGAGCATGAAGAGCAGCTGCAAGTGTTTGGGCTATTCGGGGAGACCCTCCCTACTCCAAGCATCTAGAGGTGTGTGTGGAACCAGGGCTATACCCTAAAGTGCCACAGTTTAGAGGACATTGCAATCTACTAGTGAGTATTAGGAAAACAAATGGCAACTTCTCTCAGCCCTTTTCATTTTCTGTATTTGAAAAGCATACTCTTTCTTTTTTGGGGGGAGGGGGCATTACATTCTCCACCTTCTTTTTTTAAGGGGTGCTTGTGCTCAGGCCTGAATAGCTACGAAACGGTGCCTCTTACCCTAGGTGCCACACTTGCTTCATATCATTCTGTCTTACACGAGGGTTTTTGAAACTTAGGGCTACAACTAAAAGCCATGGTAGAGCTTATCTAGTATATAAGAAATCCAGGCCCTTTTGACTCCAATCTGGCAGCCCTTGCTTCTCATGATAGGTAATTAATTAGACTGTAGGCAGCTTGCAAGAATGAATGTTTTCTTCTCGTTGAAAAGTGGGCTGGAAGCAGGGCCACAATGAGGTTCGGGTAGGTGGGGCACGCACCCTGGGTGCCACACTGGAGCGGGGGGGGGGAATCAAAATTACAAAATAGCATTTGTGCTTTACTTACTTACTTACTTACTTACTTACTTACTTACTTACTTACTTACTTACTTACTTACTTACTTACTTACTTACTTACTTACTTTTAGGGAAATAACCTACACGAACACGGTGGTTGGGTTCAACAGAGTGTCAGGCCGCCATGCTCTTCTCTTCTCTGAGCAGGCTGCAAGGCACACCTTTATTAGCTGTAAGAGGCGGAGTTACAGATATGGTGTGGTATCCTAGGTGTCAGCCTGTCATTGGCTTGATGGACTCCCGGGGAGGGCTTTCTGTGACGTGGACATGTCACCTAGTGAGGGATAGAAATGATAGATACCCCAGCAGCTTGCTTTCCTGACCTGCCCTCTCGTGCCTGAGTGGGGCAACAAGGGATGTCCTTGCCTTTTCCTCTGGGCATGCTCTGGCCCCGATGGAAGGACAAGATAGTCAGCCATCCGCTTCCTGCATGTTAGTCTTAGGGACTCCATTTCCCCTCTCCCAGGGCTTTCCCGTGCAGGAGAAAGAGTGAAATATCGCCCCCCAGAATGCCCTGCAGGAAGCTTGCTGGATGTGCTTATTAATACCTAATATCTCTCAAGGGAACATTCCTACACTTACTTAGTTTATATGCCGCCTACTAACCAAAAGTCTCTGGGAGGCTTACAGTTAAAATGAACAGTTCAAACAATTAAAATATTAAAATGTCAATTAAAACAATAAAACATGTAAATACAAACACTAAAATTGCCATCAGGTCCAACAATATATATTGTGTCAGTTAAAAAACTTCTGGAACAGGAAGGTTTTTGATTGGGGCCGAAACATCCTCAGTGTTGGCGCCAGATGGATCTCCCTTGGGAGGGCATTCCATACCCTGGGGCAGCTGCTGAAAAGGCCCTATTCCTACAAGCCATCCCTTTCAACTCCTTCATTATCACCCTCATACTCTGGGGGGAGGGGGACAGAATCCATGTTTGTCCCAGGTGATACAGACCCTAGTTGGGAGCCTTGCTGCAAGTGCTGTAAATGATCACACACTGAGCCAGAACATACTGGGAATCAACAGCCTTTTAATGTAACTTGCATTTTTCTATATTGACTGACAACTTTCTACGGGAAGAAGCTCATCTGTGGTGCCATGTAGCATACTATGGATCATACTATGGCTTTTGCCTTAAGGAACCCAACAATCTATGAAAATGTGTGTGTGTGTGTGTGTGTGTGTGTGTGTGTGTGTGTGTGTGTGTGCGCGCACGCGCACGCGCACGTTAAAGAGAGAGAGAGAGAGAGTACATACAGTTCCTAGATTTGCTTTGTCAAATGAATATACCTACTGCACTACAAATATGTGGGCTTTTTGAGTACCCCTTTGTTCACAGAATCATAGGCCAGAATTCTGCTTATGCAACTGCATAACTATAATCACATAAGCTTTTCCCTTCTCTTGTAGTGCAGTCTTGTATAAGTTGCAAAATGGGCTGCACAGCTGGATGCATCACCAAGCATGTGAAGAGGTGGTGGCAGGGGAGGAAACTCTGCTATGTGATTGCCTTTTCTCACATGCGGCATTTGTCTTCAGTTAGTCCTTGACCTGGTGGTATAGCTTTTAAAGCACTCTCCTACTCCTATATCAGCCTCCCTTCCTCACCATTTGCAGAGCAAGAGGAGATTCTGGGGCATGGCCTGTTCCTTGTCACTTTAATTATGTACTTTTCAGGTGGTGATGGTGGATGGCTCATTGCCTCATACAAAGAGGAAAATGTGTAGTGTTTGAAGGGATCCATCTATACCTGCTTAGAAGTCACTGCTAAAAAACGCTCCTCTGAAAAAGCTGTTTGGTGAGAATAAGGAATCCCCCCCCAGTGGAAACAGATGCTTCAAAGAAATGGTTTTGATCAAAGCAGATCAAGAAAGGTTGAAGCCCCCTCCTTCTGCTGATCACTGCCCCCCCATTCCCTGGTCCAGGTTCTGCTACTAAATGTAAAGATGACAAATTTTATTCTTTGACCCAAATAAGATGAAGGTGAAACTCCCTGAAGTGACCAAGATATCTGATTGTCTTAGCCCAAGCTTGCTTTGTTTGGGGTTTTGCCAATTAGAGCAGAAAAGAAAAAGGAAAGACAATATATAGCATTTTAACTTTAGCCAACTCAAGTCACACTTTTTTGAGTCATCCAGTACACTTCTACCACATAATTGAAATGCTCCCTTTTAAAGCTGGATCCAACATTCACAATGGGCTTGAGTTGATTAAGAAAACAGTGTGCTAATATAAGTGGCCCTCTGGTGATTGTTTATCTCAACTTGCTCCCTAAAAAAATAATACAACGTGGAGGAATATAAAAACACACTTTAGAATCCATTGTGTGAAGGTCAACCTCAGCATCATTTTTAACACAGCTCAAATCCTAGGTTTTAGGGCTGGGTGACCAGGCTCTTAGCTTAATTTTGCTTTGTGACTGATCAGTGATGAAGACATAGAACTGATCCAAAAGGAACCTATGGGTAGCTTAGCAGGCACTGTTTGCATGAAATATAAAAGAACGGAGCAGAGAGATTTTTAGCTGATGACTCATGTGGGATTCTCCTCTGAAACTTTAGCATCTGCTATGTTTCACACTTCTGACATCCTTCATTGCTCCTGCTTTCTTAAAAATCCTTGTTAAAGGCATCACTTTGGGATTGTTACACAGATATAGGCATGTGCGATTATGCATCTATTCTGCATTGTAGATTCCAGGCAAATGGTAATTTTTGGCCTTCGTTCCTTTTTAATTGCTTAATTATCTACTCCAGTGAAATAAAGTCTCCAGGCTTCTTGCCATCCTAGCTATTTCTTTTGCCTTCCCTATTCCAGCCTCTGGTCAGTGAATGATCTTTGCAATTTTCATAAGCTTCATATAATCAGAATCATTTAATGCTGAGAGTCACTTTTTATTACTGCATACCCAGTTCTCTTGAAAACTAACTCTTAGTAAATAGGGTTTTGCTTTGTGCATATGAGGGGAAAAAATGATTACACTGAATCCAAAGAAGACACCAGTGGTATCTGGGTTTTTTTGGCGGCCGGAGGGGGAGGGAATTTATATTTCACCATTATTTTGCTTATGCATCATACAGAGAAGCTTACAACCTGGGTGGATAAAAATAAATGATTTTTAAATAATACTAATAATACTAATAATACTAATAATACTAATTATTATTATTATTATTTATTATTATTATTATTAATGGGTTGAATTGAAATTTGTATTGAAATTGAAAGCAAGCATTTAGAAGAAATTGGAGTGGACAAAGTCACCATCAGTCAGATGCAGAAAGCCACCTTACTGGGATCTGCTCGCATAATTCGCCGATGCATCACTGAGTCCTAAACGCTTGGGAAGCTTTCGACTAGTGATTGGTAATATAAAATCCAGCTTAGATAGCTGTGTGGTTAAATAATAATAATAATAATAATAAATCAACAAATTTGATTTTTTTTCTTTTGAATCGATTTTTTAAATTTAAATTGATTTTTTATTTAAATCGGATTTTTAAAAATTTAAATGCTTTTTGAGGAACAATCTCTCTAAAGATCATGTTCTAGTTAAGATACATTATAGTCCAAATCTTATTCATCATGAAATGAGTTTTTAATTATGTAGCATAAGGCTTTATAGATCCATTCACAATGTTATGCTCTACCTTGCAACATTGTGACTCCTACCTTGCAACATTGGCTCTTGTTCCATATTAGACTGCACAGTAGAGATGGGCATGACCAGGGAAAATGACGTTTTCGAGTTGTTGTGTGTCGGAGCCGGCCCGTTTCGGCTCGTTTCCGTTTTTTGTGAAATTTTTCAAAAATTTGTCGTTTTGTTTGTCGTTTTTTCGTCTGTCATTAGTACTGGTTTGGGGGGGGTAGCGGGCTCCTGAGGCACCTCTCTGGGGTGGGTGCCTCCTCTGGCCCGCTACAAAAAGGTACGCATAGCCAATTGGATATGCATACCAAGTTGCAGTGGCAGGCAGAGACACCTCATTTTGGTGCCTCTACTCTGACTCACTAAGAAGGACAGCATACTGGCATAATGGCAGTACGGTGCACTTGGGAGCGAAGCGCTCTGGGCGCAGTCTATGGCTCACCAAGAAGGGAAGTGTACTTGCGTGTAGTGCAATGCAAGTACACAGATCTGGCTTAGGGTTAGGGTTAGCACAAGGGCTAGGCTTAGGGTTACGGGTACGGATAGGGTGAGTTCATGGGGTGCACCTCTGGGTGCCTCTCTGACCCACTAAGAAGGACAGTGTACTGGCATATGGGTTAGGCTTAGGGTTCGGGTTCGGGTTCGGGCTACGGTCAGTGGGCTTTTTATGCCCGACTGGCACATCCCAGAAGTCTCAGTCAAAACCTGGCCAAGTGGCCATGCGATTGGTGGAATGCTTCCAATAATTTGCATGGTCCACTCCGATGGCCAGTCCATCATTGCGCAGGTGTAAAAAAATAAAAATAAAAATAAAATAAAATAAAATCAATGGAGACGTTTTGTTGCAAGAAAAACCCACTGCTGCTACTGTAAAAATTCAGGCAGTTTTAAAATAGCTATTTTCACATGTTTCTGTGGTGCTTTGGTGTGTTTTTGGACCACCACGATTTCAAAATAAATATTGCTTGCGGTCGCCCCATTTTGGATCCCCCGCCCGTACCGGATTGGCGAGTTAATAGCGAAACGATGAGGATGCGCAGCCCAGGAGAGGAGAGGGGGGAGGCCGGGGAAACCCCCCCCCCGAAACCACCCCTCTTGTAGGTGCCCTCACTCAGGCAGGCATATTTTCGCCTGCTTTTTTGGCCGGGAATCGGGTTTTTTTATTTTTAAAACTTTTTTTCTCTGCTGCGCCGCTTGACGAGTTGGCGAGACGACGAGGATGCACAGCCCAGGAGAGGAGGGGGGGCTGGGGACCCCCCCCCAAGAAACCACCCCTCTGGTAGGTGCCCTCAGGCAGGCATATCGTTTTTTTATTTTTAAAACTTTTTTTCTGTGCCGCTTGGCATCGCGCGATCGCTGCGATGCCGCCAGAAACGACCACGACAAATCAGACCCAATTTTTCTTTAGTCGGTTCGAGTTCGAGTTCTGGCGGAGTAATTGTCGTTCTTTGTTCCGTTCCGTAACAGAAACGAGGAACGGAAACGGAAACGAGGATTTCGCTGAGTCGTGCCCATGTCTACTGCACAGTGAAAATTTCACTGTCTTCTATTGATGCAGGCCAATACGTGCCCAGTGTGTGCCCTTCAAAAATTTTCAACAGTGATAGGACAGTTTATTTTTAACAAGAGTGGGTACATCTTAACTTGTGCTTTAGCTTTGACTACTTCACTTAGGCCAGTGTTGGCAAACCTTGGCACGGGTGCCAAAGGTGGCACTCAGAGCCCTTTCTGTGGGCACTTGACATCGCCCCCTCACATCTATCTGCATTCAGGCTAAATGGCTGTATTGCCTCTTTGTGAAAAATTAGTGGGTTTTGAATCACAGTTTGGGCATTCGGTCTCTAAAAGGTTTGCCATCGCTGACTTAGGCTAATCTGATTTGAGTGGTCCAGACATGTAGAATAATTTAGTCTCCAACATATATTATTTCTGGCTCCTGTGACATACATATTTGTTTTATTTATGTATTTAATAGATTAGATTAGATTGTGGTGGTTTATATATTGAAGCCCTTTACCACATTGCAGCATGCATGAAAGATGGGATAGAAATTATCCAGTTAAATACTGAGGAATAGTTAAATAGTGTAAAGCTGCAAAGGTTGTGAAAATAGGTAGATAGTTCTCAGGGACAAAGAAAACCTGAATCTTAAAGTTCCATATAGAAAGGCCTGCTGGAAAAGAAGTCTTCAACAACTATGATAACATACAGTATATAATTTTTTTTCACCAGTCTGAAAAAATTCTGAACTTTGTTCCTATCCATTGGCTTGATGATTGTGCTTGCCTCCGAGCTGAAGGACTGTGCAAACTATGGTAAAAGCCTGTAGCAGTGCTAGATAGGAAGTTGAGTCAAGAGACCCTTGTAGCAAGCAAGGAGGGAACTGTATTTTTTTCCAACATCTCCTGCAGTGTGCCCTTGAATTCCCTCCTCCAGTCTAAAAGCTTAATATATGAAGATCCCTCCACTAGTTTGTATGAATTTGGCAGGCTTTGTCTAATCAGAAGGGGATTTTCTCACAAATTACATCCAAAACTACAATTAAGGGGCGGGGGGCTGTCAGCACTCACTGATTTTATTTCTCGGCCCATGAAAAAATAATAAACAGGAGCTCTAGGAAACAAACAACTCAGGAGCAAGGCTCTTGATTAGGACATGGGTTATGGACTTCCTTCTGATCAAAGCTTTCTCATGGTCCTATCAGGATGGTGGTGTCAAATAGGTTTTTACTACTGTATCAATATAGACCCTCTGTTTTGTGTTATTTTGGCCCACTATGAAATTTGGCTACTAGATACAGACTCTCATCTCCAGTGGAAAACAACTCTGCTCAAAACAACTGCATGTCTGGTAGAGTGTTTTCCGAACGTAGAAGAGTTTTTTGGAAGCCCTGGCACACTTAAAGATTCATAGAACAAAACTCGTATCTTTATAAATAACATGGCTTACCTCTGTAGCTTTGGTCTGTAGCCTACTTGACATTTATCTATTATTAAAATTCTGTATGGCTTTTGCTTTTAACTCATCCCCTTTTCTTCCATTCATTTCACTTTTATGCCTTTTGCCCATCTCTAACAAGACATGGGCATTCCAATAAGCTCAATCCTGAATGAAATGGTTATATGTCATTGAGTTGGTGTATTAAGAAGGATTTGGCCACATCTGTAGCAAACAGTTTTACAACTCTCTCATGATTGCAATCAGAAAAGCTGTTTCCTTGTGGCATGATTTTGGTACATACTTTTTTTTTAAACCATGCACCGTTATAATGCAGTTTTCCTAACCGACATATTTTGAATGAAGTGTGATAGTGTGCATTTATCAAACATATACATTTTGTAAATGTACACTTTGCTAGTTGTTTGTGTTTACATGTACTTTTTTAAAAAAGAGATCTGTTGTTGCAGACCATGTAATGGAAAGCATTCTGTAAACCTCTTTTGTTAATGTGAATTTCTTAACATTTCTGCATACATTTGTTACATCCAACTTCTGATTTGTAATAAATACTGTCTGTTCAAAATGTTGGGACTGTGAACTGGGTTATTCTCGAAATATGTGCTTATAAAAGGGGTCTGCTTGTAGGGCTTAAAAAAACAAACCCATTGCACTTAGATTTACAAATCAACATCCTGCTGTCATTCTGCCCGCCCCCAATTCCAGCTGAAGTCTTACTTTGCGTGTGGGGGGGAGGTTTAACATGAATGTGTTCTAATTAGACATGGGCACGACTTGGCAAAATTCTCGTTTCCGTTTCTGTTCCTCGTTTCCGTTACGTAACGGAAACGGTAACGACAATTACTCCGCCAGAACTCGAACTCGAACCGATAAAAGAAAAATTGGGTCTGATTTGTCGTTGTCGTTCATGCCATCACGGCAATTGCGCGATGCCAAGTGGCACAGAAAAAAAGTTTTAAAAATAAAAAAAAATCCCGATTCCTGGCCCCAAAACCCGTAACCCTAAGCCTAGCCCTTGCCCTAACCCTAACCCTAAGCCAGATCTGTACTCGCATTGGACTACTACGCAAGTACACTTCCCTTCTTAGTGAGCCGTAGGGCACCCATAGGGGTCCTCTCTCACTTCGCTCCCCAGCCCAAGTGCACCGTACACCAGTACGCCAGTGTGCCAGTGTGCCAGTATGCTGTCCTTCTTAGTGAGTCAGAGTAGAGGCACCCAAAAGAGAGGTGCCTCTGCCAGTGCCACTTGGTACGCATATGCAAACGCAATGGCTACCATACTTTCCCCTTTGTAGCGGGCCAGAGGAGGCACCCACCCCAGAGAGGTGCCTCTAGGAGCCCGCTAAATGCCTTCCCTTCTTAGCGGGCCAGAGGAGGCACCCACCCCAGAGAGGTCCTCCAGGAGCCCGCTACCCCCCCCAAACCAGTACTAACGACAGACAAAAAAAGACAAAACGACAAATTTTTGAAAAATTTCGCGACAAACGGAAACGAGCCGAAATGGGCCGGCTCCGACACACGACAACTCGAAACGTCATTTTTCCTGGTCGTGCCCATCTCTAGTTCTAATATTTCCTTTTCCAGGGAGTGTAGGTGGAGCACATCAACTGCCGATAAGTAACAGTTAAGTACTAAGATTTGAACAAAGAAGTGGGATATTTTTTGCAGTAGATTTCAGTGCAATGTGGCAGAAAGACTGACATAGGTAAACACTGTTGAGGTGCTAATATGGCACTGCTCAATAAACAGCTGAAATCCTAGAAAGAACATCTAACTTGCACAACTGCATGGTGAAAACTGATCCAGCTGTTTCACATCAATTTGTCATAGCCAGAATTCTTCTTTTAAACCATGTGGTCTACATATTGGAAATGGGATAGGAAAGCTGGGGTACTGCCTCTGAGTGGCTGCCCGCCAGAGTTGACTGGGCCGGGCTAACTGGGTCGTGTGGTGCCTGAGACTGAAGTGTTAGGAACTAACCTGTGTGGCGTGAACAGATTCCTTGTTACCTCATTTTCACATGACAGAAAGGAGATAAGCTCATTAGATCGAAAGGTCATCATCATCATGGGAGGTAGGATCGCTCTAGGAGAGACTGGCAGGATGCTGGCAGAAGCAATGGGAAGACAATGATGCCTCTTCCCAGTGCCACCCTTTCCCTGTTGTTTGTGCCTTCATTCCATTAATAAGCAGCTCTCCTTTGTACTGTGAGTTTTCTGAATCATAGAAAGATAGAGTTGGAAGAGACCTCAAGGGCCATCCAGTCCAACCCCCTGCCATGCAGGAACCCCCATCACAGGACTCCCGACAGATGGCCATCCAGCCTCTGCTTAAAAACTTCCAAAGAAGGAGACTCCACCAACCTCTGTGGCAGCATTTTCCACTGCCGAACAGCTCTAACTGTCAAGAAGTTCTTCCTAATGTTTAAATTGAATCTCTTTTCCTGTAGTTTGAGACCATTGGCCCACGTTCTAGTCTCTGAAGCCATGGAAAATAAACCAGTCCCTTCTTCAATGTGGCATCCTTTGAAATATTTAAACATAGTTCTCTCCTCTTTTTGAGCACGAATAGGTGGAAAAAAAGCACACAACTAGTGCTGTCACAGAGAACACAAGCCAGGCAGTCAGATCCCTATCGGATGCGTGCCCCCCAGGAATCTCTTCTCATGCCCTTATGGCAGACGATGGAAATGGCTTTGAATTGGCTGCAAATAGGCTTCACGGGGTTCAAGCTTTGTGAAATCAACCGTGCTTGAATAACTTCATTCAGCTTTCTAAAGCTTGCATTGAAAGGGCTGGGCTATTTTTCAGAGATATAACAACTTTCTCTGGCTCCTTTAATTGGCCTTATAACTTGTGCTAGCCTCAATCTGTTTGAACTCTTTGCAGAACTTCATTCCATTGATCAACATGCACTGGGGCTCCATCATCCCAGAGGACTTTCTTCCCTACAAGTCAGGATTTTTTTTTTTTTTGCATGCAGTATCTTCTCAATTTTTGCCTTCTGGGAAGCACTGTGTTTATTTTACCCAATTTAAATATTTCACACCACCGAGCTCCAATTAGACAATGAAATCTGATGTGATTCCATTTTCTTTATATATATATATATAAAGGCCTCTGGAATGACAGCAATATACCTATGAATTATTCCTGCATCCTTGCTCTTGTACATAAGCTCTTGCATGACAATTGTATTATGATAGGTGTGCGCACACTGAAATGTATCTGTGGCATTTACTTTTTTTTTTTTTTTTTGTAAACCTGTGCTGCAAATTGAATAAAACTTGCAATGGATAGAGGGAACACATCGTTATAGTTACTAAATTAATTGCAGATAATTTAACAAAACTAGTAGCCTAATTGTTCATGGTTGTTTACTTTCTATCTACTGTGTGTTTTGAGAAAAGACCGTATCAGAGGTCGCTGCTTGGCTAAACCCTTTGGGGCATCTAGAACAGTCTTACAAACACCACTGGAAATCGTACTTTCCTTTCCTGGTGATGGAACTCAGAAATGAGTGATTTTTTTCCCTTAGGAAAGTGAGACTAAAAGCACTGTAATTCTTCATCATTAATAGGAACTATGTTTTTGTTCTCAGCAACATCACAGACGGGGGTGGGATGGTACCAAGCCCCCCCCCCCAGCTATGCTGAAATATTTTTAAAACTGGATCATCTTTTAAAAAGAGAATATTCTGTAGACTCCTCATTTCCTGATAATTTTTGTGTTAGTTCTAGTGTGCTGCAACCCTCCCTCCAATTCAAATGCAAATACTAGCAGCTCCTGTTGCATCTTTCATGCACAAGAAAAGTAAGTGTGAGCCTGTGCTGTTTGTATTGATTTGGACAACCCCACTGGTAATAAGAAGAACCTGTTTCCACCAATTCGGGCAACCTTTTCAACTGTATACATCTGAAAAAGTAGGGTTCAGGTACTGCAGGGAAGCTGAGAGCAACACTATCGGGATTCTAGAATTTGTGATTAATCAGGTTTCCAATCCCACATCATTAGGTACTCAGTTACTGGAGAAAAGCAAAGGCCAGCTCTGTTCCTAATGAAGCAACTGGATTAAAAATGAAAGCATATTTAGCCACTAGAGATGGGCACGGAACGAACAATTTTTCATTTTCATTGTTCGTTTTTCATTTCGTTACTTAATGAAACGACAAATGAAATTTGTCCCTAAAATGAAACAAAACGAACAGAAACGCAGGGATTTTGGTTGTGCATTTCGTTTCCATTACTGCAATGAAGTAAGCGGCTTTAAACGCTAAAAAAAAATAATCATTAAAATTGGAATAAATGGTAACGAAACGGTAACGAAATGGTAACGAAACAAAAATGAATTTTTTGAAAAATTTCACGAACAATGGAAATGAACCGAAGCAGACTTCTAAAGGACAAACGACAAACAAAACTCCATTTTTTTCTATTCGTGCCCATCTCTATTAGCCACTGATGGCTGCAGAAGCAAAAGGAACATCTGCACAGGAAGCTGCACAGTCAATATAATTAGAACATGAAACGTGAGGAGCATGTGTCAAGATTGGCTCAAAATCAAGAAACGGATTCATTGTTTCAAGGAAACGTCGAGCAGATGCAGGTGGACCAGCATACATGCAAGGTAGAAGAGGTCATGCCAGGCTCAAAACCTTGAAGGAAGGCTGGGAGGCAAGACCCTTTGACTGGGGAGTGGGTCAGCCTATTCAAACTCAACATTTCCCATTTTTGTGGTTAGAGATGGGCACGACTTAGCGGTATTTTCGTTTTCATTTTCATTTTTCGTTTCCATTACGTAACGAAACGAAAAACGGCTCAGAACTGGAACGAAAATGGAAATGAAACGACTAATTTCGAGCCAATTTTCGTTTTTCGTTACTGGAAAAACACATAATGGAGCTAAATGGGAAGAAACGAAAAATTTTTCGTTTTCGTTTTCGTTTTTTCGTTTTCGTTACGTAACGAAACGAAAACGAAAAATTTTGAAATTAGCTCACGAAAATGGAAACGAGCCGAAACGGACCCCTAGCCGAAAACGAAAATGAAAACGAACAATTTTTCTGAGTCGTGCCCATCTCTAGTTGTGGTTTTTCCAGTGAGTCATGTTTTCTCAGGATGTGCCCAAAAGTATGACAGCCCCACTTTCATCATTTTTAACTCCAGAGAAAGTTCAGGCTTGATCTGCTGTAGTATCCACTTGCTTGTCTTTCTGGCAGTCCAGGTTATCTGCAAAGCAGTTCTCCCATACCATATTTCAACCCCCCCCCCCCCCCGCGCACACCGTCCTGGACGATCCGGCTTTCTATTTAAATGTTCCATTTCTTTCTTTAGGGTTACCTGTTTACTTTGATATGAACTTCTGATGTCCTGTGTTCCACTTGTGTGTGTATTGCAGCACTGGATGTATTTATTTATTTATTTATTTTAGGGTATTTTACCCCACTTTTCTCCTTGGAAAAGGACCCAAGGCGGCTTACAATAATGAGGGATAATATACAGTCCAGTACAATTAAGACATTTTCAAGTATTTGAGAACAAGGAATTGAGGGACATCTTGTAGCATTAATAGACAACATTACATTAAAGCTACAAAATTATAAGTAGTTCACAAAGTCTATGTGAACCTATAGATTCATATGAAATACACATGGTAATCCATCATTCAGGGAAAGCTTGCCTGGAGAGAAAGGTCTTTGCCTGTTTCCAGAAGGACAGCAGAGATGAGGCAATCCTAGCCTCTAGTGGGAGGGAGTTCCAGAATCTGGGTGCATCCTTTCACCTCTGTGCCTGTCAGCCACTAGACATCCTTTTGGCTTTAATCCAGATGTGGCATTAGTGACAGTGCTATTTTTACTTGCCCTCTGCTCTTCTCCAGCAGCTGATTGAGTGCTTTCTGATTTGTGAGTCTCCTTTTCCGGAATGATCTCTTGTTTACTTTGAATTGTTTCATCATAGGGCTTTCAAGGTAAGAATGCTTAAGCAGTGGTTTTCCATTGTCAGGTGTCTCAGCTGTCATTGTTTTGCCTTGGGTGACCCTGCAAGCATTCCTGGTTCATAATGGATTCTAGTCTTCTAAAGGCATTGCTTTCAGCTTCCCTGATACACTCAAACCCTACCTGTATATTGAAGAAGGGGTTTAGCAAGGTAGGGTTGTAGAACCATAACCTTGAAAGGAAGGGATGCATCCTGTGGTTTTGCCTCACTTCAGAACATGGTATTTTAGCCCATAAAACTAAATAATGCATCTGAATTCAATTAGATGCTTGTAAAGTTTGCTTTCCACTGTCAGATTGATTCTCCATGCTGTTGCCTGTGCCTGCTCTTTTAGATGGCACTACTTTGACCCTAAGAGTTCCTACAAGCAATAAAATTGTCCTCCTGTATGGTGGTGGTAGGGAGTTTTTAACATACCACACACACACACACACACACACACACACACACACACACACACACAC
>JAHTLZ010000010.1:43326230-43343491 GCA_023846285.1 Phrynocephalus versicolor
TAATAATAATAATAATAATAATAATAATAATAATAATAATAATAATAATAATAATAATACAAACAAACAAACAAACAAACAAACTTTATTTCTATGCCGCCTTTCTCCCCAAAGGGAGAGAATGATCTATGGATAATAATTCCTTTAAGCTCTTGACGGACACACTCTGACTGTCTTAATTCTCTCTCCACTGGCTAGAATGCTCTGTGCTAGAAAGTGGTATTACAGAAGAGAGAGGGGAACTGGCTGAGTTTCCTCATAAGACTGGGAAGGGAAGGAGGTGGGGGAACTCCAGTAGTCTTTGGCTGAGGTTGCTCTCCTCGTCTTATGACTGACTGATCACATTAAGAGGGCTAGTATATTTGGGTCGCAAGTGGTAGCATGGGGTTGAGGAACACACAGCCCTTGAGGTGTGGCAGATCTGCAGCTCCGATTGTCCTCTGTTATTGGCTATGATATCTGAAGCTGAAGGGTGTCACTGCTCAGACTCAGCAACATATGGAAACCACACCTAACTTTTTTTCACTTGAGTGGTTAAGAGAGACATGAAAAGAAAAATATTTGGAGAAATGCATTCTTTTTTCCCTCCCCACTTGTCTTTACACTTGTCAAAATATAGTCCTGACAACTGCGTTATGTTGGAGTGCAAACTGGTTATCTGATAAGCCAACTGTGGGGATTTTCTCTTGTGTTCTGTCACTTTGTGAGTGGTAGTGAGCACACACACACAAAATCCTATAGACCATCTTGACTTCTGCCATTGGTGTTGCCAATATTCAAGTTGCCCTTTGCTGTGTTAAGCTTGGCGGCTTTTTTTCCTGCTAGCAACATGGGTAGGGTTTTATGCCATGTTCTGAATTGTGAATACAATATCCCATATTTGTAAACCACAGGGTGTTTTTAAGAATTAATATTTCTGTGTACTCAGGTTCATTGAGTTCATTGCCATCTCCATGGCACCACATACAAGGTAGGCAGAGTAGTTAGTCATCAGTGTGTCGATTCAGGTATCAAGCCATTTTGGGTTTTTTTATATTGGCATAATTTCCAGTTGCAAAGTAATGCATCAGCTCTGATTCTTAACTTATTAAAGACAGGCAAGATATAAAGGATGACATGGCTGTTGCCAGCTGTGCACATAGGGATAAAGAACTGGTGTAAAGCCACAGTTATTTCCAGTTGTAAAAATGAGTGTCAGATAGAGATGTCAAGGATACTTGCTAAATGTGTCCTTCTTATTTTAAGCTATCCGAATTTGACAATATAACTCACTGAGAAATTTTCAAATCCTGCAAGATTACTTGCCTTCAGGAATGAGCACAACACACTGCTAGTTTTTCCAACATCAGGTTCCCTTTAATAAGCACAAATTGTCTTTGCTTGAAGCCAGTGCTCGTTTCCATTGCACATAGCAATCTCAGAACTATCAGCTGACCATCAAAACAAGATGCAAAACCACCACTCTGCTGTGTCTGATCCTTAAAAGTCCATGTAAGAATGCAGTAGGCATTATCATTTGCATGGTTTTGCATTGGAAACATTATTTCTGAAACTGTATTGAATTTTCACAAGAATCCATCTTGATTCCTTCTCTTGTTGAAACTGCCACAACATGTCCTCATCAACTCACAAGGTGAGGAGAATAACTTTGTAGTTCCTCATTCTCACATGCAAAAATGTAACCCCTTGAAATTTGGAAAGTTTGGGGTTTCAGAGAACAGAATTATTAAGCTCCAAAGGGGCTGGAGGCGGGGGGGGGGGAGACTTAATTGAAGGAGTGTGGATTGGCACACTGAGGGGAAGCTGTCAATTAACCCTGTAATTGATAAAGTGCACAGGACACACTCCTTTCACTCCTGAGATCAGTAGACATGTGAATAAGCTTCCCCAGGTGATTTTAGGGAACTCCTTGAAATTTGGAAAGTTTTGGATTTCAGGGAAGAGAGTTATTAAACTCCAAATGAGGTGCGGGGGTGCCTAATGGAAGGAGTGTGTCCAGTGTGCTTTACCAATTATAAGGTTAATTGACAACTTCCCTTCAGTGCGCAGAGCCACACTTTTTCAATTAAGTACCCCTCGCAGCCCCTTTGGAGCTTAAAAACTCTGTTCACTGAAACTCAAACCTCTCCAAATTGGGGGTGTTTCATGAGGAGAGCTTGAGGAAGCTCCACTGTAATTTTCACTCTGCTAGCTGTCTGGGATTACTATTTTCAAGCATATAACATTGCAATTAGAAATGTTTTTTCTGGGGGAACCCCCTTTGAAGTTGAATAACTCAACCCCCTGAACCCCAAATCTCTCCATATTTGGAAGGCTTAAAGGGGAGATGCCAAGAAAGGTTTACACCAAATTTGGTGCCTCTAGGACCCAGTGGAGCCATTTTACAGATAAATGAATTGGTTCATTTCATTTTAAACAAAAAAAACCCTGCCAGTTTGTTATTAATGAAATGCTGCTTCCCCAGTTCATTTTGCTTTTGTTTAATTTCTTTACATAATGAACCGATTAGAGATGGGCACGACTCAGAAAAATTGTTTGTTTTCGTTTTCGTTTTCGTCTAGGAGTCCGTTTCGGCTCGTTTCTGTTTTCGTGAGCTAATTTTCAAAATTTCTCATTTTCGTTTCGTTGCGTAACAAAAATGACAAACGAAAACGAAAATGAAATTTTTTTCGTTTCTTCCCATTTAGCTCCATTAAGTGCTTTTCCAGTAACGAAAAATGAAAAATGGCTCGAAATTAGTCATTTCGTTTCCGTTTTCGTTCCAATTTTGAGCCGTTTTTCGTTTTTCATTTCGTTACGTAACGGAAACGAAAAACGAAAATGGAAACAAAAATTCCGCTAAGTCGTGCCCATCTCTAGAACCGATGAATCAGTGTTTTTTTTTTTTGTTTGGCTCCCATCCCCAGGTGGCATCATAGAGACCAAAGAGTGTGCATTCAGAAAAGCAGGCTTTGCAACTAGTACCAGTTCTGTGGCAACCTTCATGAGGAATTGCAATGAAACATAAAAGTAGATGATATTTAAAAAATAAATGTTTGGAATTTTGCTAAGAAAGGCAAAAGTCAGCAAGATTCCTTGTGAATGTCTATCAAACCCCAAATAATCCTGAAAGCCTAAACTGAGCAAAATGCCATCTAGCAACACTGGCTGATGTCACTGGATCTGCAAAAGAATTGTCATTTAATGCACATAATTTTCTACTTGACTCAACAAAAGACTTGGGGGAATGCGGAAAACTAACACAGCATAGCTTTTGATTTTACCGTTATTGTGAATTTTATTATGAAAGTTTTAACGCTTTTTTAAAAATTGTAATTTATTACTTTGCATTTAATGTTGTTTCTTTTAATACTGGCTATCTTTTTTATTTAAAAAAAAGAGAGACTGAGAGAGATGAAGGGACAAATAAAAGGGGAAATATTTGGCCCTTCATATTTGTCAGAGTTTCTGAACCTGACAAGTATGAAGGGACAGATATTAAACAAATCAGTGATTTTCTTCTGGTATTGTGATTCTTTTTTTATTCATCCCCGTCTCTAGATTAATGTATTAAAAAGTTATGTAGTATAAAAATCCAGTTGGCCTGAGAGACATGGTTATGTGGGCCTTTTTCCTTCCTTGCAGTAACTTTGGTTTTGAATGTGTAACTGTTATTCTTTAAGATGTAGTAAAGTTTAGTTTCTTCTTAGAGATAACCCAGTCTGTTCATTGCCTTTCTGCTTAGTTTATGAACCAACTAGTTCCCCAGTTAAGGAAGGGGAGAGCAAGACACTGGGTTTTTGTTTTTGTTTTGTACTTCTCAGATCCAGTGAGGAGGACAGGCCCCACCCACCTGTTGGGTAACCCAGAGCTCTGTGCATCTTGGATGGATGAAGGGGAGGAAAGTAGTGAGGTACTAAAAAGCCCCCACCTCAATGGATGCTGGCTGCAGAATAAGCTTTACACTCAGTTTAAGACTTCCCAACTGCATCTGTAGTTTAATTATGGAGTAGGAATGAAAGAATGTATCCAGTAACTGTGGTATGTGTCACATTTGCAGTATTTCCTGCTATCTATGCCCAAACACGAGGAACTTTTAAATTAAGTTGCCTTAGAAGTGAGGATAGAAACATCCCCCAGGAATTAAATTAATAGGGGGAAAATTCTAAAAGCTCCGAGTAATGGCATTGCCATCCAAAGTTGACCTCTGCTCCAACAATGTATGTTCCTTCCAGATCCTGCTGTCATTAGTTGTCAATAGTCAGGAAAGTGGCTAAATTGCTATAGGACAAGAAAATTAAAAGTATGATATGTGTGTTTTGAAAACAAATGAACAAACAATTCTGGGAAGGATGCCATGAATCCTTCATAGGTTAGATGGTTGGTCATGCAATGTGATAGCCTTATTTGTTTATTCATTACCTTTAAAAGGACCCAAGGCAGTTTACATCATTAAAATATAATATTTAAAGCTGAAAACAGTAAGCATACAAATGCTAAAAAGGGTCAAACAGACAGAAGAGGGCTGCAGTATCTGTGGGGGGCCAGTTTCAGACCTCCCTCATATCATGTGGATAAGTGAACCTATGAATTGTATAGTCTTTGGTTCCATCTAGAGGCCAGTTCTGGTAATACATCTTAAAAACATACCTTGGTGGTACCTTGTATCAAGGAATTAATTAGTTCCAAATGAAATTATGTTAAGCAAATTTTCCTTTATACAAATTCCCATAGGAATGCATTGAAAATGGAGTAATCCCATTTTTATGTTGTACGAATTTTCCCCGTAGGAGATTATGTTAAGCAAATTTCCCCTATCTCCAGATTTTTTATGTTGTACAGATTTTATGTTATACAAGCTGTTTGTTATACAAGGCTCCACTGTATTTCTGGTTGCTGTTTTATTTAATATTTAAAGGGAGTGGATAAGTGAGACCATAGGTATATACAATACGGATACTGTGGTCGTACTGTACCTTGCTAAAAAGAACAGTAAACAAAAGCAAAAACAAAGCACATTCAAAGCAGAAAGGTACAACCATTCATTTGGGTCCTCTTCCAAGGAGAAAGGCAGGGTAAGAATACAAACAAACAAACAAACAAACAAACAAACAAACATACATACATACATACATACATACATACATACATACATACATACATACATACATACATACATACATACATACATACATACATACATACATACATACATACATACATTTAAACTGTTACAGATAGCCAATAACTCAGGAGCTTGACAGAGGAGGAAGGGCAGCAAGCCCACTGCTTTATGATTCACTACTTGTAGGTTCATCACCCTTTCCAGGAGCTATATTTTTTAAGCTTCAGCTCCCTCTCCTCCCACCAGCCCAAGGCTTATTACAAAACTTTTCAAATGAGCTCAGTAATAAAGGGCAGATAGATAAGGAGCCTGAATGAATGCACAATCATCTTCAAAAAGAGTATAAAGCAAAGAGTTGAGGTGGAGTAAATGCTTCATTATGAAGGTTCTTGAAATAGATTATTTCCAGGTTTGGCAGTGTTGGTGATTGGAAAGTACCCCCAGATTGCTTCTCACATTTGTAAACAAGGCACAGAGCTGAGCTCCAACGAGGAATCAGGCTGCGAGGTCATCTTTGCTTCTCTGTGGTGCTGGCCAATCAGACAGGAAGGTGGGATTATGCTTGTCCCTGCACAGTTCCTGATTGGCCAGCACCAGGAGGAGCAAAGATGACATCACAGCCTGATTCCTGGTTGGATTTTAGCCCTACATGAGCCCAGAGAAAGATGAGACATTGGGTGCATATGTGTCAGAGGCTTCAGAACACCACCTGAGCTCACATGGGTCATTTTAGTATTGCCTATCCTTAGTTGTAGTGATGTGACAAAAGCACTACAGTGGTCCCCTGCCCTTTTGTGGTTCATATACTGCAGTCCCGCTGTATCATGGGACCGCAGTACCCTGAAAAGGTTTGAGGGAGGGGGGAAAGGTTTTAAAAGCTGTGACTTTTAAACCTTCCCCCCTTCCCCAAGCCTCAGGCTCCAGGTGATTGGTGCTGGGGTGGGGAAACAAGAGGTTTTTCTCTCCCACCCCAGCTCCAATCAGCTGGAGCCTGGGAGTGGTCGGGAGAAGCAGCATGCAATGTTTGAAATGACTTTAAGCAATGGGGCCAAGCACTTGGGTCCGTTGCTGAAAGTCATTTTAAACATTGCTCGCCACTCCCCCACGCCCCGGGTGGGTGGGTAGAAGTGGTGAGCAATTTTTAAAATGACTTTCAGCAACGGACCCAAGTGCTTGGCTGCATTGCTGAAAGTCATTTTAAACATTGCACGCACCCCCGAGTGTGAGGGAGAGGCGAGCGATGTTTAAAATGTCTTTAAGCAACAGAGCCTAGCTGACTCCTTTGCTTAAAGACATTTTAAATATTGCCACCCCCAGGCCCAGCCCTACCGGCATCTGCATTTCACGGATTTTCAATGATCACGGGTTGGGTGGGTCGCTAACCCCCATGATAGAAGGGGGGTTACTGTATTCACATGCTGATAAACCTTTTCACCTTTTTACATTGCTTCAGGAGATCCATTAAATGTAGCCTGGATGGCAGAGCTGCTATGTATTCTAGGATCTGGTGAACAATATTTTCCTTTCTATGGGTGGATTAGAATGCATATCCTCACCTCTCTTCCATCCTTACCTACAATTATCGTACATCTGGAACCCAGTTTGAGGCAGGACTGCTTGCAATAAGAGGAGAATTTGACTCTTTGTGCTACAATGTGTGCATCCACTTGTGTGAGAAGTGGTGTCAATTTCAGATAGATGCACATTGTTTGCTATGTAATAAATATTTGATACCTTGCTGCAGATGTTGGTTTTGAAGTGAATGGGCACCTGGTGCTAAGAGAAAATCTGGTGTCTTACAATGTCTGTGTCTCAAAAAGCTCAGATTTTTAGTTGAAAGAAGGTTCTGCTTTGATTCATTTCTTGGACTGTCTACTTTTTTGTTCTTCATTTTTAACTTCCCCAACTCTTTTAAGCATGAAGATATTTTTCAGTACACTAGACACTGAATTAAGTGTTTTTTCCACTTGGATGCCCAGATACTCTGTCTCCCTTTTCATTTTTTCTTTTGTCTTTCTTTTGTCTTTTTCCCCCTTTCTTTCTTTTTTGGAAGATAGAATTAAAGTTGATATTTGCCTAATGGAAACAGCAATAGACCGCATGAAACTTGAAATGACAAAAGGGAATGGGTTTTCTCCATATTTCACTTTTTTTCACTAGCCAAAGATAGAGGTATAAATAAATACATTTTCTAGCATTTCCATGTTGTGTTGAGTTCCTGCCCTGAGAATGTGCTGGTGCTTCTAACCACTAAGATTTGAATATATACAGTACATGCATTTATTTGCCAGCTTATATATGGTAAGTGACACAGAGAGCTCCTTGAACTCTGCCATTGTTAAACGGGGGGGGGGTTAATTTAAGACAATTGGGGGAAAGAACTGAATCATTTTGATGCCCCTGTCTGTGTTTTAATGAAGAGCAAAAGTGATTTAACCGAAGAATGGTCCCTCAATTTATTTCATCGCCCTAGCTTTCCTCACTGCAAAGATAGTGTCTTCCTAGCCATCCCCCCCCACACAGCTGAGCAGGAGAGCAATTTAACTTTGCCATTATTCTTTCATCCTTGGGTCTGAAATGCATTTCCTTCCAATCTGTTATCTTCCACCTATAACTTCTGTCGGCCTATTTGCATGCTCCCTTTCCTCATTTCATCAGCTTTCTCTCTTTTTAATTTTGTTCTGCTATTTCTTTACTCATTTCTCACAGGCTCTGGTTATATGCAGTGAGGTCACCATTTATTTCAGATAAGAGCTATGATTCACCACAACATAAGTGTGCCTTGTTTTGTGATGAATATCTTTTTCTAAGTGATGCTTTGCCATTTCACTGTTGCTGCATATTTTCTGCTGTCAGTATAAATTCTTTTCTCCCTTAATCTAAAGTAATTTAGCTGTTTTAAAAAACATGCTCTCCCTCTGAGGTTCTTCTCGTAGACGTATCGCTGATAAAAGGTTGGCTTTGTGGGAAGAAGGGAGAGGGTCTTTTTGAGCCCCTATCAGCTGGGATGGTGGGCAGAGGCAAAATGTGTGTGTGTGTGTGTGTGTGAGTGAGTGAGTGCTTCCCTTAATCCAAGAATGAGGAATATGCAGCTCTCCAGGTATATCATATCATATCATATCATATCATATCATAATACTATAACAGAAGCACAGTGTCTAGATCAAGGGAAGTGATACTACCAGTCTACTTTGATCTGGTCAGACCCCACCTGGAGTACTATGTTCAGTTCTGTGCACCTCAATTTAAAAAGGATCTTGACAACCTTGAATGGGTCCAGAGAAGGGCGACCAGGATGGTTAAATGTCTGGGAGAAATATCCTACAGGGAGTGGGTTGGGGAGCTGGGAATGTTTAGCCTTACAAAAAGAAGGTTGAGAGGGAATATGATAGCCATGTTTAAATATTTGAAAGGCTTTCATATCAAAGAGGGGACAGGTTTCCATGGCTTCAAAGACTAGGAATCAGAGCAATGGTTTCAAACTACAGGAAAAGAGATGCCATTTTAACATTAGGAAGAACTTCCTGATGGTTAGAGCTGTCCAGCAGTGGTGGATTCTCCTTCTTTGGAGGTTTTTAGGCAGAGGCTGGATGGCCATTTGTCGGGAGTACTTTGATGGGGGTTCTTGCATGACAGGGGGTTGGACTGGATGGCCCCTGAGGTCTCTTCCAACTGTATGATTCTATATTATATTATATTATATTATATTATATTATATTATATTATATTATATTATATTATATTATATTATATTATATTATATTATATTAATCTCCCTACCTCTCATTTTTTCTTAGACCAGCTAGTGCTGATGGATTTCACAGTCCCACTGAGGAAGAATCAGTGTTCTCCATCTGTGTCCAGACCTTTGGTTTTTCTCTCTGCATTGTCTTGATCTCCTCCCTTTTAGATCTAATAGGACAAGGTGGGTCCTTTTTATCTACTTCAGAGGAAACTGAAAGGAGAGGAGAAATATGGGCAAGAACAACATTTGGGGGCTTGTTGAAATTGCCACCTGTTTGTGAGAGGATTCAGTGAGCCCTCCTGGCTTTGTTCTCCACCTGACTTGAAACCACCTTCTATTTTGATTCGTATTTTAGGAATATCAGTAACTGGGCGAGAAGGCTGAAATACTAACCCTACCTTCTTGCAAGACAGTAGCATTACGATGAAATAAAGTTTCATCAGAATAAACCAAGAAATCTAGAGTAAATCAGGTGCAAACTCTCCCTAGAAGTGAAAATGACGGAACTGATGCCTTTGCAATTAAGACATGCCATGAGAAGACAAGGCTCAACATAGAAAGCCAGGATGCTAAGTACAATATAGAGATGGGCACGACTTAGCGAAATTTTTGTTTCTGTTTCCGTTTTTCATTTTCGTTACGTAATGAAACGAAAAACGAAAAACGGTTCAAAAATGGAACGAAAACGGAAACGAAATGACTAATTTTGAGCCGTTTTTCGTTTTTCGTTACTGGAAAAGCACTTAATGGAGCTAAATGGGAAGAAACAAAAAATGTTACATGTTATGTTGTCTTATTATTTCATGATGACTTTGTCTTATTTTGATGTACTTTATTGTCGTTGTTTGGTTTATATTGCTTTGTTAGCCGCTTAGAGTACTACATGTAGTAGATAAGCGGGATATAAATACAAGAATAAATAAATAAATAAATAAATAAATAAAAATTTCGTTTTCGTTTTTCATTTTCGTTACGTAACAAAACAAAAACGAAAAATTTTGAAAATTAGCTCACAAAAATGGAAATGAAACGAAATGGACCCCTAGACGAAAACGAAAACGAAAACGAAAACAAAAAATTTTTCTGAGTCGTGCCCATCTCTAGTACAATATATTGAAAGGCAGTAGGAAAACAGAAAGAACTGTCCCTTCCACTCCTGCTCCTGAAATAAAGTTTTGATATTCAACCCCCCGCCACCCCCCCAAAAAAAAGATTTATGGCCGCTAGGGGCAGCTTAGCAAGTTTTGTAGTACCCTTTGCATTTGTGTAAGAGAAATGGAGGATGTGAGGTTATTGGGAGGGAGTGCAGCCTTCTAAGCCTCAGTGATGGTGTGTTTCGTCTATGGACCTGTAGAAGTTGGCCATCTCTTGAGCAAGCTTCCCAAAATGCTCACTCCAAGGCTGCACCTGTAGGTCAGTACACTCTGCTGTCTTTTTTGTTCGTCTTTAGAGCCAGGCATTTAAAGGGTGCAACTGGGAATGTGACATTGTATTACATGAACGTGAAGCCCCATTTCCATTCTGCCTCCTGCTATACAAAGAGCAGCACTGCCGACGGTCCAATCTCAGGCATTACATTTATAGAGCCATCAAGCAGGTGTGGAGGGGTGGGGAAAAGATCAAGAAAACACTATTTTTTGTGTGCCATTTCATATGGTTTACCACGTACTGGGATCATGTGTATTTAAGACATACCCTTTTCTAGGGCAATGTAAATACCTGAAAATGAGAGTGAGCAGAATTGTGGGTAAAACCAAGACTTAGTCCAGAAAGACAAAATAACTTGGACTTGGTTGAACTGACTTGGTGCTCTCTGTTTCTTGGTAGCATATCAAAACATTTTATAAGATATTGATGATAATCACATTCAGACTGTAGTGAAGTTTCAATATAACCTTTAATCATGAAGGGTCAACTACGGGGGACTGCAAATCTCCATACCAGTTCATTTCCAAATTTATAGAACATTAGTTTGTGATTCAGTAGCATATGCATGGCAAATGATAGCTCACAGCTGAACCGCTGACAAATTTGTGGAAGCTGATTCCTACACTCACTGAAGAAGGCCATTCAGTGATGTCATCTTAGTTTGTGTTTGTGTTTTTTTATCATTCCAGAAGCTAAATGAGAAGAAAAACTGTCCTGAAGTTACACAGAATGAGGCTGCTGCCTCAAGCAACAGATGCTTATAAGCAGAACACTTTGCTTATCTCTGGCATGCAAAATTAATACCCGTGAAATAAGCAACCACCTGGAAGTGTTACCTAGCACTACTTACATGCCTACCAGGCCTGACTTTTAGAATCAGATCTAAACGTTCTCAACTATCTAGCAGCAAAATTGCGCCAATCAAATGGTTATTAAAACTCATGCTGAATTTTTCTTGGAAGCACCTGGGAAGTTTAATCTAACCATGGACTAACATCTCTTATTCAGATTTTTAGTCGCTAAAACCATAGTATGAATTAGGGATGGGCACAAAATGAAAAACAAAATGCTCTTTCGTCGTGTCGTTACGTAACAAAATGAAATAAAACGACATGACACAAGGAAGCAGCATTTCCTTACAGACAAATTGAAATGGGTTTTTGTTGTTGTTGAAACGAACCATTTCGTTCCATCCGTAAGCCACTTGGGGGAGGGGAAAAAGATTTTTTAAAAAAAAACCCAGGGCTTTTTTTTAAACTTTTTGTCTCTCTGCCACTTTCTAGCTGCATCCTGAACCATTTTGTTAGCATTTTTTTTAAAAAAAATTCATATGAAATGAAAAACAAAATGTGTGTGTGGGGACGAAACAAAACAAAACATAATTTTTTCATTTCGTGCTCATCCCTATTATGAATGCTTGATTTTTCTTCTTAATCCAGTAACATTGTACCATCATTACACAACACAATCTAATTTAAAATAATAACCACAGCAGGGTGGAGTAGAGAGTCAGTATCTCTTTTCTTACAGAACCAAGACATTCAGGCTATTTACAATATGGTGGCAAAAACAAATATAATTGCTTATCACTGTTCCTGGAAAGATTTACAATGATTTATCTCCACCCAGAGTGAGTTAACCTTATGTGGTTGACTGTGGAAAGGAGTTTAAATTTTATTTCACACTTTGCAAAATGTTGTAAATGCAGCCACAACATAAGGATAATCCTTCTTTGCTGTACATTCATGTCCATCATTTCTTCCTCTGGTTTTTTTTTTTTTTTTTTGGTAGAATCAGTAAGTTTTTACGGATTTTTTGGAGAGATCCAATTGATTTTGATGTGTGTGTTTCCTGCCAGCCTGCGGATAATTTCTGTGAATGTAATTCTGCAGAGTTGGTGGGTGAGCCTGTGGTAGTCATGGTTCATTTCGTTTTTTCTTATTAAAACCCAGCCACCATTCTCAAAATCATTTTCCTTCTTTCAGTCTCCTGTTTTTACATCTTTATTGAAAACATGGAAGTTTGCATTACGTGTTAGACACATCATGATGCAGTGCACTAGAAGGAACACTTCATTAATAAGCCTGCAGGACACCACTATGTTGGAACAATTTTCTTTTATTCAACAAATAGGCTCGCCTACTTAAATTCACAACTGCAAACATTATAGGCCAATGCATAACCAATACATTTTCCAAACATAAACACTCCCCTTAGCTGGCTAAAATTGTCCATCTTTATTTCGGGGAACCATCTTTTGACTTTGGCACATTAGTAAAATGTTGATGGCATTTGAATCCTCCGCAGTAGAGATGGGCACGAAACGAGCAATTTTTTGTTTTCATTTTCTTTTTTTGTTTCATTACGTAATGAAACGAAAAATGAATTTTGTCTCCAAAATGAAACGAAACGAAACGAAACACCAGAAATTTTGTCGTGCATTTCATTTTCGTTGCGGCAAATACATTGAACTGTAATGAATGCTAACGAAAGAGCAATTTTTCGTTTTCGTTTTTCGGTTCGTTACGTAATGAAATGAAAACATTTTTTTCAAAAATTCACAAAAAATGAAAACGAACTGAAACAGACCCCCTAAACGACAAACGAAATACCATTTCTTTGAGTCGTGCCCATCTCTACTCCGCAGTAATAGTCTTCATGTTTTTAAAATGTCCTGTTTACTTCGCTCACTCTTTCTAGTAGGTAATCTTTGCTGACTGCTCTATTGAAATAGTTACACATACGTCAAAATCAAATTGATTAGCATAGTGATTTGCAATAACAGTAGCCCCATTGAATCAATGGTTACCTATTGAGGCAACTTCTCCCAAATTCAGTTGATTCAAATGGGGCTACTCAAATTGAAACTTACTGTGGCTGGAAAGAACAATGAGATCATGGTGCTAACCAAGACTTGGTCATCATCAGCATGAGGAATGTCTATGAAGTATCATTAGAACTTGGTGTATGGGCGAGCAGTGTTGCATTAGTGAGTTTCTCCAATAGACACAACCAAGTGATGGTGATCAGGAAGCTCACACGTCCCTGGCTTGTAACATAAATGTTAGCATTAATTAATTTTTTTAGCCCTTTTCCAGCAATTTTTCTTTTTATTGCCTGTTAATAATCAAAAAGGTGTTTGTCTGTGTTCGGGGGGAAAAGCTACTGTTGCAGGCAGTGCCCTGTGGAATTTCAAGAGGCCCAGTCCTATTTGGCTAGCCATATTTCCACTACAATTCGTTTGTTCAGGCCCAAGGCTTGTCACCGAGTTGCTGATATAAATGACTGAAATGATGACTAAGCCTAAAGAAAACACACACGTGCAGAGGGACAGAAATGGTGATTAAAATAAATTCAAGAGCAGTGTCTTATGTCAAGGAATATACAACCAAACAATCTAAAGGGGAAAACATAGCTGGGAAACCCTGATGGTGTCTCTCTTGCGGGCAGTGAAAATGTCTTCTTCTAGGGATGATTTCAGTTCTTTTTATATACTGAATGTTTACAATTGTCTTCATTAACATGGTTGAAAGAACTTGAGATCTTAAAGTTTCATTTGAAAAAAAAATCAGTAGATGTATTGATATAGTGAGAGGGCTTGGATGCTACGCCCTTCCCAGTTTGGATGATCATATATCCTTTTAAATTAATAGAATCAATTCAGCCATGTTTGTAACAAACCTGTATTAAGGAAAATGTCTAGCTTCATCCACACCAATCCTGTTCTGAATCCTTGCGGTTCCCTAATAGATTATAAAGATTTTTCACTTTAAAAAGGCTGAGTGTCTCTATGTCAAGAGTAAACAATTTGCAAATGATCACAATATGTGCTATTCACCCTTCCCCACCCCCACCCATTTCACCGGAACAGGATAGAACTGATAGAACTGAAGCCTTGAAGAATTCTCACTGATGCCTTTCATGCCATCATTTTGGCCCCGGTCTTCCTGCAGATCTGCTCACCACCTCCTTCTCGATTTCATTATGGAAGATGCAAAATGTTTGGTGGAAAATATCTGCCACTCCATCCATCTACCTCCTGAGGTTGCCTCTTCTCATCCACTCTTTCTGCTCTGTCACTCTCTTGACCTGGAGTCTGGCCTGGCGTGGTTGATTTAGATCCTTTTAAAATATGTAGAGCTTTTCCTGAAATGTCAAATCATAAGTCTATCAGAGCCAGTTTCAGACTCAAAATCAGACAATCAACATTGAGCTGTAACCACATACGTGGTAACGGCTCTGACACTGTTGGGGGGGGGCATGTGAAGGATGCAGCTGAATTTTCCTCTTTGTACAGACTATCTTTAGGCACTCTTGCGCGTATGTGTTCAGAACATGATGATTGCTGTTGGCTGCCACCCAGGGTTCCATTACTCCATGGAAAAACTTTGGCTCTAGAATGTGCCTTCTAAGAGGACGCATAATTCTCAGCTACCTAGGCTATAGGTAGCTGAGTCTGCAGATGCAGGTTCATTTCATTAAACATTCATCCTATATGAATTTATATTAGGTTTATGTGTGTGAAGTTTGGGCAAAGCTCTAAGCACCAGTAGGTATATCAGCAATCTTACCATTGTGATAGCAGCTATCAGTTGCCTGACAGAGTCTAACATCTCCTTTAGTTGCTCAGTTCCTGAGGATGTTTCCAGTGGAATAATGGTTATATAAGTAGCTATGGGTGGGGCTTCTGGTTTGCTTGTTCATTTGATTGATTTACTCTAACTCCCAGAGGACTCCTAAAATACTGCAGGCAGAGTGGTTTTTCCAGAGCACTTTTAACTGAAAGATCGCCTTGTTTTATATCGGCACTAGAGATGGGCACAAATTGAAAAAAATGATATTTCATTTTTTTTGTTTTTTGCTGTGGGTCCTGTTTCTGTTCATTTTCATTTTTCGTGAAATTTTTGAAAAAAAATTGTTTCATTTTTTCGTTTTTTATTTTTCATTTTTACCTGCTTTTTGCCGATTTAAAGCATTTCCATGCATGGGCGTCCCCCAACACCCCAGAAAACACTAAAAAAATGATGCTGGCAGAGACACAGTATAGACTAGGTATGCAGGGAGGCTGCAAAGACAGCAGCAGGTGTTGCCCAGGGTGTAAGGCAGCCGCAGAGTGACTGCGCTGCGGGGCAGGGGAGGGTACTCACCAAGAGGTACGCATGCACACAGGGAGGCTGCAAGAGAAATCTCTTCTTTCTCTCCCCTTAGAGCCAGGCTGCAGCCAGCGGGAACACAGAGACACACACCTGCCTGGCTGGCCTAAAGTAATGAGTTGCAGAGACAACAATCCCACCCGAACTCCCATCGCAGACTGCAAGGAGGACGGGGGCTGCCAGAGCTTTTTATGCCCTCTATGGCTGCCACACCTACCCAGTCTGCAACCTGGGCATGCTATTGGTTGAAATTGTCCAAGAATTTACATGATCTCATCCACATGGCTTGCATCCATCTTGTGCCTGGGATCCATTTTGTGTCATCGTTAAAGGGAAAAGAAAAAATACATCACGATGGGAGAAAGACAAAAGAAAACGTTTTAAGGACCCCAACCCCCTACTAGGTAATAATTTCAAATAATTATCGCTGCATTTTTACGGATGTCCAGGACGTTTTAATACCCAAGAAATCAATATTAGGCATCTGGAAGCCATTTTGGGTTGATGTCCCCTAACTCCCCTTAAAGGAAAAAAAAATACAGCGATCTGAGAAAAGACATAAATGTACGTTTTAAGGACCCCAACCCCCCTGGTAGGTATTATCAGGCAGAATAAATAATTATAACTGGGTTTTTATGGATATTCAGGATGTTTTTTAACATTTAAAAACAGCTGATTTCATTGCAGGTCGCCATTAATGAAAACGAAACGTAACTGACCTAATTTTTGTGGTTCTGTTCGGTTTGTTCCAATTTCATCACAATTTTCGTTATACGTTTTGTTACGTAACGTAATGATTAATGAATAACGGAACGAATTTTTTTTTCATTTCGTGCCCATCTCTAATCAGCACAGTAGAGCAAGGCACTGGAGAATAAATCTGTAGGTTATTAGAGAAGCAGAGAACAGGACTGAATCAATTACATCTTGCTGGGTTAGATCCTGCTTTTATGCAGTGATCTTCGTTTTGAGAATGGAGGTGCTACAATGATAAAGGCAAGTCCTTTTAACTTTTAAAGGGGGGTTGCTGTTAAACTTTCTAAAGAGATCATCAATCTTGGATAATATGTTGGTTGAATGAATGCTTCAGTGAGGAAAACTGAATTATTGTTTTGGGACTAAAATTCCCAGAGGCCTTCACAATTAGCTGTGCTAGTCGGGGATTTCTGGGAGATGTAGTCTAAGAACTTCTGAGGTCCCAAGGTGGGGAAGCACAGGACTGAACCAAAAAAAAGGAACTATCTGATGGCTCTGCCAAGCTTCATTTTTTAGCTTAATAATAATCAAATGATGCCTTGCACCAATATACCGTATATACTTGAATATAAGCTGAGTTTTTCAGTCCATATTTTTGGCTGAAGACAACACCCTCAGTTTGTATTCGAGTGAATACAGGTACTGAACTTCCGCCTCTTCCTGAGCGCTCATCCAGTTTGGGGGGGTGGAGGGCAAGTCCTTCCCATTGGAAAAGGCATCCTAGTCTTATACTCGAGTCAATAAGTTTTCCCAGTGTTTTGGGAAAAATTAGGGCTTATATTCGGGTCAGCTTATACTTGAGTATCTACGGTAAATTGATTGTAATTTTGGCAGTGCTCTTATGTGGGCAGAAAAGAGACACTGAGTGTTTCCAATTACCTTGGCACAAAATTAAGACTGGGAGACTTTGCATTGGAGAAAGTGACCTGGCATTGGTTAGTATCTTCTTGGATCCTGGTGAAGCCGAAGTTGAACTGTGCTGCTAGGAACTCCACTCGAAGGTCCGTGGAAGCAAGGCTGGTCCCGCCATTTATTTATTTATTTATTTATTTATTTATTTATTTATTTATTTATT
>JAHTLZ010000010.1:43343501-43383159 GCA_023846285.1 Phrynocephalus versicolor
ATTTATTTATTTATTTATTTATTTATTTATTTATTTATTTATTTATTTATATTTCTATACCCCCCCTTAGTGCAAACTGTACTACCAGGGCGGTTTACAAAAATGGCAACATATTACAACATTAATATCTGTGGGGCTGTTTCCTTAGGTGGCAGAGTTCAGAGGTTGGCAGGTTCCCTTGCTCACAGCACTTGGCCTCTGCTGGAACACTGCTGTCACGGCTGGGCTGGAGGAACCTCTGCTAGCTATTCTGGGGAGTGCTCTATACCTTGGGGAGTCTGAAACAAGGTGAGAGGTGACCCTAAAAGCAACCTTCCTCTGACACATCCTTTTCCTCCTTTCCCTTTTAATTTGCAGGGATGCATGTAACTAATGCTGGGGCAGTGGTACCAACGGGGATCCAGGGAGGCAACCATCTCCTTTCCTTAGGTGATTTTGGCAAGCCCTGAGTGGCAACCATATAAATTAAAGTTTGCTTTCAGGGGACCTCTCACTCCTGAGTAAGCCTCCATTCATGAAGGGACCCTCCTCAGGTCTTCACCAGTGGTGTCGTGTGAGTTTCCAGCACCTGGGGCCAGGGTCACATTGCACCCCCTGACCCAAGGGCAGGGGTGGGATGGGGGGTATTTGCATGCAAGCAAGCACACTCCAGGTGAGGGGCCCAATCCCAAGCCATGGAGGGGTCTGGCTTCCCACCAGTGTGTTGCTTTCCTGGGGTTCCCACTGGATGCCCTGTCTGCAACGACCAGCCCCTCACTGACCAGTCATTATTCTGGAGGCTTTGGAGGCAAGTGGGCGTAAAGGATGGTGTATAGAGGTGCAGGTGTTGGGGGAGGGAGAAAGAAGCACGAAGCAGCAGCAATTGTTGCTCCAACACATAAAAACAGGAGTAACTTCTCTGACTTGCCAAGGCAGAGCAGTAGCATCACAGCACAACAGACAGCTGAACTGGCCCCATTCTTGGGCTGGGGAGCCCTTCTCCCAGCATGGGAATCATGGCTACTCTGAAGGAGAGTTGTAGAAAAGATGATTGGGGGCTGAGCCCCTGCACAATTGGGACCAGGCAGCCCTCCCACCATGGCCTGGCCCTGGTCTCCTCCCTCAGACCCATTCCTGCATCATCCACTGGTCAGTCACTTCCTGAGCTAAAGGATGCACTTAATGGTGCCAGCAGCAACCCTGACTTAGGCACTGGGCATATTGGCACAGACCTGGTGCCGTTTGCTGATGCAGGGATAATTCTGTGGCAGGGGTCTTTGGCCTCTGCCACATCCCCCTGGCAGTGCCTCTTGACAGTGAGCTCCTGAGCCATGACTGAGCCACCAATGAAGGGAAGCAGGCAAGCAGGGCAGCCCCAGGGGTCACCTGTTGCTTCCCAGGGTGGGGCAGCGGGCAGAATGTGCCCCCTAAAAAAATTACTCCCAATGTGGACTCCCATTTGGCAACCTCCCACTACCCCCCCCATATTATGCTGCTGGTCCTCAAACTACATTTAAATCCTTCTACCAAGACTTTTACTTTTGGTAAAGGAACCTTGAGGGATGTGGCTAAATTGTAGTGCTGCAGTGAAGCTTCTGCCTATGACCCAAGTTCAATCCTGTGCCCAGGTAGATAGCTCAAGGTTGACTCAACTTTCTATGCTTCCAAGGGCGCTTTTACACAACCCCTAAGATCCGCTGGCCACTTAAATTCGGACCAGAGATCTTAGGGGCTTGTCGCTCTTCCTGTGTCCCCACCCTGGCTGCTGGCTGTGTGAGGCGAGGGAGAAAAAAAAGGAAGAAAAGATTGTGGCTCACCTCCGTTCTGCCTCCGTTCTTGCCGCGGCAACATTCCTGTCTCTGTAAAGTAGCTCTTAAAGGGGCGGGAGCCAAAACAACAACAAACAGAAGCGAGGAGAGCCCCGCACTCACTATCCTTACACCGCATCAAGCAATTTTCACCCCGGAAGAGCAGGTACAAGAAAAGTACGCTGGGTCGCGCTTAGGTGGGCGGGGTCGCACTTAATTTCCTCTAAACTCCGGAGCTGGTGGGGAAACATTTTTAAGCTCTGGAACTGGGAGCCATTTGCCCCGGAGTTTAGGGGTCGTGTATAAACGCCCCAAGTTAGGCAGAGTGAGTACCCAGAGTACCCATCAGTGTGCATCCTGCATAGTTAAAATGGTAAAATCACACAGATTGCTTTAAGTCAGGCATGTCCAAACTTTGGCCCTCCTGATGTTTTGGGCCACAACTCCCAGAATTCCAAGCCTGTATTTCCAGTGGCAAAAGGACTATGGGAGTTGTGGTCCAAAACATCTGGAGGGCTGAAGTTTGGACACGACAGCTTTAAGTGCTCTGGGGCAGGATGTATAAGTAACACTTTTACTCCTCTAGGAATCATGGTTAGAGTTCAGATCCTCATCTGAATTAGGGTCAGGGCATTCCTCCTCATCTGGGGTGGTTTCTTGCATCTTAGAGGCTCCAGAGTCTAGTGAATTCACAGAGTCTTTATCTGGAGTCTCAAATGGCATCATATTTGCAGGTGCACAAAATAATGCAACAACACATTTCACAAGTAGTGAAATGAAAGCATGTGACATCATGTGAGTTTTGCCAGGTGCAGCCATGTATCATGTCTATATGATCTTTCAAGGCAATAGAAACAATGGGAGTTGGATTCTAGACGGATGGCAACCACAGGCAGTCAATTTCATAGACTCGTAGAACAGTGAAATTGGAAGTGTCCTACAAGGCCATCAAGTCCAACCACCACCACCCCACATTCCATGCAGGAATACAAATGTATCTTGAATGTCTGCATTGTTGCAACACTCACCACCTCTTGAGATAACTGGTTTAATTGCTGCAATGCTCTAAGAGTTAGGATGCTTTTTTCTGATATTCTGCCAAAAGCTGGGTTCTCATAAATTGAGCCCTACTGTTGTGCGCCTTGCACTCTGGGATGATCAAGAAGAGGTCCTACCCTTCCTCTGTATGAAGCCCCTTCAAATAGATGAAAACTGCTATCATATCTCCCCTCAGTCTTCTGTTCTCTAGGCTAAACATGCCCAGTTGTTTCAGTCTTTCCTCACAGGGCTTGGTTTCCAGCCTCCTGATCATCCTTGTCACCCTCCTTTGAACTTGTTCCAATTTGTCAGCATCTTTCTTGAAGTGTGATTTCCATAAATGGGAGACCTAATCAGTGCCAAATAGGGGGGAATGGGCAACTTATCGGATTTGGAAATTATGCTTCTGTAATGCATCCTAAAATAGCATTTGCCATCTTTGTGACCACACTGTTGGCTCATATTCAGCTTATGGTGTACAAAAATTCCAAGATCCTTCTTGCTCCTAGTATAGTATTTGACAAGCATTATCTGTGGTCTGTTGTCTAACTCACTAATAAAAATGTTAAAGAGCACTGGACACAGGACTGAGCCTTGGGATACCTTGCTTTTTATTTCCTTCCACTTAGAGAAGGAGCCATTAATCATCACCCTCTAAGTATGATTCTATAGCTAATTATGTATCCACTTACACTTGATTTATCTAGTTCACACCTAGTAGTTAGCTTGCTAATCAAGATATCATGAGGAACTTTTTCAAAAGCTTTTTGCAAGTCAAGATATATTATATCTACAGCACTCCTTCTGTCTGCCAGGGAGATTACCTGATTTTTTTAAAAAATGAAATCAAATTAGTCTGGCAGGATTTGTTCTTGACAATACTGTGTTGGCTTATAGTTATTGTTTCATTGTTTTCTAGGTGCTTGTATAGTGACTGCTTAATCATTTGTTCCGGGATTTTTCCTGAGATTGATGTCAGGCTGACTGGCCAGTAGTTCCCAGGGTCCTCTTCCCTTTTTGAATTAAAAATCCCATGATTTCAAGAAAATAAAGTTCAGCCAATTCCTTCTGTACTCTCAGAATTATTTCCACTCATTTTGTGAAAGCTGGTTGCTTTCAAATTCTTATCATACCAGATTGTACAAGCTTGAGTAAAAAACAAAAATAATATGATCTTTTGGCCATGTACATTTTTATATGATGAAGTAAAACAGAGGTCAATAAGAAAGTTCAAAATCTGTTTTTTCTCCCCACATTACACGGGGGATTTTGTTGTTATTGTAGTTATTGCTGGAGATGATACTCTCAATGAAAATATCCTTTTTGCACCTCTAAAAACTTGTGAGAAGAAAAGTACCTTGCCTTGAAAATTCACCCAAAACATGCACAAAAAACAACATTCTGAAAATAAAGGAATATGACACCTTTATTGGACCATTAAAATCTCAGGAACAAGGTAGTTTTTGAGACCTACGGGTGTTTTCATTGGAAGCGGGCATCACTAGCCTGTGGTAGAAAAGAAGAAACACAAACATACCCAAAGGTAATGACAAGATGTTGTGGCCAGGTTTCTTGTTTTCAAAATGGAAGCTAAAGCTTTGTAAATTCAGTAGGAGGTGGCAGGTTTCATGTTTTACCTCAGACAATGAAGATTTCAGTCCTTCCAAATACTGATAGATAAAGGGCTGCCAGTCATTCAAGCAGCTCTTCCCATTGCCTTTTGGCTAGGAAGAGAGGCAGATAGAAACATGGCAAGCCCTTTATCATACATGTTTGAGGTGAGATTTAGTTTAGTTCAAGCACAATGGAATCTTCTAGCTGAATTAAGACTACTCCTCAGTGGCTTGAGGAAGATGTAGCATTCAGGGTGGCACAGCCTTTCCTGGGTGATGCCATGAATCCTTACGTGGTTGTGGATACCGCCTTAGTTGGCTAATCAGGGTGTCCAGCCAAAAAGAGATAAACAGCTATATAATCTTTGTGCAGTATCCAGTACCAAGTTGGCTTCTATCTTTATTGGATGACAGATATCTTAAATATTGACAAGTGTTATTTGCCACAGTCTTGCGTGTATTGCAAACCATATGAAGTGGACTGCAAACTTCTTCAAGTGCCATGTCCTCGTAGAACATTGGTGATCAGTAGCCTGAACTTGTTTCTATCTAAGGTTATTCTAAACAGAGCAGCTGTGCTTACTGTGGACCATTGGCCTAAGTTCTTAGGCCAGAATGTTCTTCTACACTCCGGGCCATGCTTCCCATCTATTTTTCCTTGAAGGATAACTTGCAGCAGATGGTATTTCTGTGCATTATGTGTCTGGAATATTGCAATTTTCTTCTATTTACAGTATTGAGGATTTCTAACTTTTTATTCATGTGCTGTAATACAGACACATAGGGCCTTTTCACACGACCCCCAAGATCCGCTGGCCACTTAAATTCGGACCAGAGATCTTGGGGGTTCGTTGCTCTTCCTGTGTCCCCACCCCTCCGCACTTCCTTGCTCCTGTCTGCGTGTGGGGAGGGAGAAAAATAGAGAGGAAAAAATGCAGGCTCACCTCCGAAGCCTCCCGGAGCCCCATCGTCATCCTGATTCCTTCTCTTAAAGGGGCGGGAGGCAAAAAAAACACAAACAGAAGCGAGGAGAGCCCGGCATTCACCAGATTACATCCGGATCTGGGGATTTTCACCCTCTGAGAGCAGGTACATGAAAAGTGCACTGGGATGCGCTTAGGTGGGCGTGGTCGCACTTAATTTCCTGCAAACTCCAGAGCTGGTGGGGAAACAATTGTAAGCTCTGGAGCTGGCAGCCATTTGCGGTGGAGTTTAGGGGTCGTGTACAAATACCCATAGTGACTCTGGCTGTCCGAGTTACCTTCATAATTCATCTGCATGCCCACATTTCAAATGCTTCCAGCTTTTGCCAGCAAATTGGCCTGCTAGAATGGGCCACCAGATTTTTCGGATTTCTAAGAAGACAGAAGACTCATAATTACATAACTGGCTAGTCAGAAAAAGATAAAATATTAAAACCTATTGTATTTCTGCCATGCTGTTCTTCTGATACCTAGATATAAGCACCACCATCACATATGTGTACTCCTGAACTAAAATGTTATAGATTTTAGTGGATCAGGCCAACTGTTCATTTAGCCCCACATTCTGTTAGCCACAGTGGCTGGCTAGAGATATCTAGGAAGCTCCTTAAACTTTCTTGCTGATAATTCCATCAGGTAGTATTCAGTGGCCAACATGCTTCCAGGCGTAATTAACAGCAAGTCAGTTAGAAGCCTGTCTTACACAGATTTCTTGAACCTTCTGTCTAAAGCCACTGCCTAGGCATTATTTTAATCAGCAAACAAATCAGAGCAAGGCATCTGTCTAGCCCAGTGGTTCTCAACCTGTGGGTCCCCAGATGTTCCTGGACTGCAACTCCCAGAAGCTTCCAGCACTTGCTGTGCTGGGAGGGGTTTCAGGGAGCTGCAGTCCAGGAACATCTGGGAACCCACAGGTTAAGAACCACTGGTCTAGCCCCACACCTCTGGCTTCATGGTTGCATATCTGGATTTGATGAGGAGGAGACAATACAGTCCTTTCTTACTCACACATAAAGCCTGTATATAGGCAGCAAGTTCCCTTCCCTTAACCACTAAGGATGGGACATTTGATGGGGTGTGGCTGGCTAGATATCCCTGTGATCTGGCTGGAGCTGTCGCCCTGTATGGCAATAGATTGGTGGGGAAGCACTTTGCAATTGCATTATTGGCCTATGGAAATAGATTACTGTTGTCTGCCTCACCCACAGCACTGCACTGCACAGCATCTTCCTTCTTTCTAAGAGACCCAATGGAGAGATCAGAATCTCAGCAAATTATTGGATCATGAGTGGCCGCTATGGATCTGATGTGGACTGGAGTTTTTTAGCATCTCAGGCGATCCTGTGCATTCAACAGTAAAATGTGATGGAGATAATGCAGGGATTGGCTTTCTGCAGCTGTTGACAACTGGGAAACAAAATAGCCCTGACTGTGAAAGTTCTGTGACAGTGACCATGTCTTTTCAGTATATCCATCTGTACTGGGCATATAAAGAATGGTGTGATGTCCTGGCTGTCCTTGAGGTTGGATAGTTGCTGATATTTACTTATAAAAAGCAAACAACAACAACAACAACAACAACAACAACAACAACAACAACAACAACAACAACAACAACTGGTGCATCCAAAGGACAATAAATGCAAAAGAGACTAACGTCTTTGGATGCTGGAGCGAAAGTGGAAATATATATATTTAAGTTATTTATAACAAAGCCCAATGTGTTTCAGCCACAAAGGCCTTCTTCAGGGGCAAGTTAACAATCACGAAGTGTTCAAAATGTTGAAAAGAGTAATCTATGGAGATGAAAACCTTCCTGTTTCTCTCCTAGCAAACGGTCAAGAACGTGTATCAAAGAATGCTATAAATTAAATACAGTGGGCCCTTGTATAACAAACAGTTTGTATAACATAAAATCTGTATAACATAAAAAATTCCAGAGATAGGGGAAATTTGCTTAACATAAGTGCCTATGGGGCGAATCTGTACAACATAAAATGGAATTACTCTGTTTTCAATGCATTCCTATGGGAAATTTGTATAAAGGAAAATTTGCTTAACATAATTTCATTTGGAACGAATTAATTCCTTTATACAAGGTACCACTGTATATATTTCCACTTTCTCCAGCATCTGGAGACGTTCATTTCCTCTTCATTTATTGTATTTATTTATGCCCCATTTTTCATATTTAAAAGGAGCTTCAACTTTTATATATGAACTCTTTGTGTGGTTTCCCTCCACTGCTCTTATTCCTGCCTCTTAAACTTGCTTCAAATGGCTTTAGAAAGTGTGATAAGAAAGGTATGTAGATAGTCAGCCAAAATATTCTTGATTGTGTAATTTCCTCTACATTTTCCCTGCTCATTTTTATCTCTGGAAAATATGGCATTTATCAGGACACTCTATCTTTATATTCATAAGCATGTGTCCATAAAATGAATCTCCAATATGAGATTTTTTTATATGTGGCATCTGTTTAGATTTGGAGTTGAATGTCCTTGCTGCACTCAGTCAGTTTTCATGCTGGTGGATTTTTGTTTTTTTGACCTAACATATCCACCAGTGGTAGAGAATTGTGAATTCAAACATCATCTTGAAGGATGCTTTCCTGATTTTCATACAGATTTTTTTCTGAAGTATAATAGAAGGAGAAATGGGTCTTCATGGGAAGGCCTGTCTAACAGAAATATGGTGTTAATATATTCAAACAGCTGTTGTGGATACTTAAAAAATGATATATTCTCAAAACACTTTTCAGACTTTGGCTGGGCTTTTGGGTTCTTTGATATATCCATGTTCAATTCATTTGTTATATCTCATCTGAACATATTCCCAGGAGTGGATAAAAAATATCACATAGAGAAAGACCTGTGGAACGGCCCACCAACCTGGCAATAGTATTGTTCACTATTAGCAAGTCTTGAAAAATACAAATTTTGGTATGGATTATTCTGAAAGCAGAGGTGGAGGGCTGCAAACTACTTGGTGTCCTCCTCTGGTCTCGTGGACTTATTAACTCTCCATCTTTCTTGTATTATGGATGCTTATTTTTAAATGTAAGTTACACTAACTCAGATAGAAAAGACAGGAATGTCTTCAAACTCCCATGCAAATTTCCTTTAAACCTTCAAAACATCTAGGAAGAACGCTCATCTACAAGTAGTTGAATCATGTGTATGGCTTCCACCCCAACCTACATGTGTTCACAGAAGATGAGATTCCCTGTATGCTAGAATTTTACCATTATTGTTGACATTCTGAGAAAATGGGATTCTCATTTGCCAGGTGAGAGTGAGCCCCACATGTATGCAATTATAAGCATATAAACTCTCTTCACCTCTTCAGTTGAATGTAAATATGCATTCATGCGCATGGCCTTTCTGCAAAAACCCAATATATTTGCTATGCAGTATCTAAATGAAGTGGGATATCTGAACCAACTTACTTTCCCAATCCTCCCAGGACACCTTTTTCCTTTTATAAAAGGTACTCAATCAGAATCACATGATGACACATGATTATTTTTTTAAAAAATAAGTAGCACAATCTCCTGAGCCCATTCCACACAACAGGGTGGTTCATCACCTCCATATCTTTAAAACAGACTCAAACGCTCATTACTGTATAGCTGCCTTGTCTCCTTTCCCAAAGAGAAAGGTGGAGTAAAAATACTCTAAACGAAATAACGAAATAAATAACTGCAGCTAATTCTGTAGTCTGATTCCTATCAGTTGGAATTTAGCGTTTTGCAAGGACAGAACTGTAGATGCGATGGGGTAGGTCAAGAATTGTCACATCCGAGAGCATTACAGTCAATGGCCTGAATCCTATTGATATTCTCATAAAGTCTATGTAACTTGCTGCCGCTAATTCTGACTAACCGTTGAGGTGTTGGGAAATGTTCCAGTCACATGCCTGCTCATGAGCCTGATGGTGCAATGGTGATGTGCCATGCAGCTTGTCAGTTATCAAGAGCACATTGTAGAAACTTCAGGCAAACACTGCTAGGATTCTAGCTATTTAAAAAATAAGAAAGAAAGGATTTCCTTCTAGAAAGGTGGAAGCTACATGGATTTTGTTGTGGTACGTGGTTCACTTAAATCTAAGTCTCTGTTACTTTTTTTTCCTAAAGGAGAGAAAGAAAATTGCTGAATTTCCCATTTATTTCCCTTCGCTCTCCAGAGCTGATGAAAGGAAAGGAGAAAAATAATATTTCATTTCAGTCGTCCCATGATCCCATTCCATTACTTCTCTGAAATGGAAGTAGCTGTACCACATTCTTCAGCCTCTGAGCTTAGCTCACTGGCTCAGTCCATTTAAATAACACTTGACTTGTTCCCTGCTAACAAGCCAGGCCCCTGGAGGGGCAAGACAAGATAAAACACTTACCTTGTAGTCGCTGAAGTGTCTCCTTATTGGCATAGGAGAACTGTTGCTCAAATCAGGCATATTGGCTAACATCCAGTACAGTGTCTGTGCAGTAGAAAATTTCTCTAGAGCAGTTTGGGAGTGGTGGCAGAGGCATGTAGGAGGAAGGCGGACCTAAGGCGGAAAAAAGGTGCCTGAGGGGGGATATGACTGAGACGTACAAAATAATGCAGTGCCTGAGTCAAGTGCACAGAGGGATGCTCTTCTCCCTCTCACAAAATCCCAGAACTTAGGGACATGCACTCAAATTGAGGGCTGGGAGAGTAAGAACATACAAAAGAATTTTTTAAGCCAGTGTGTTGTTAGTCTGTGGAACTCCCTGCCACAGGATGTGGTGATGGCATCTGGCCTGGATGCCTTCAAAAGGGGATTGGATAGATTCCTGGAGGAAAAGTCCATCACAGGTTACAAACCATGATGGAGATGTGTAATCTCCAGGCCTAAAACCAGGGTACTTCAAGGGCCAGAAGCAGGGGAGTGGTATCAGGAAACAGATATCTAGTCTTGTGTGCTCCCAGGTGCATCTGGTGGGGCCACTGTGAGATACAGGAAGCTGGAATAGATGGGCCTTTGACCTGAGCCAGCACAGCTCTTCTTATATTCTTATGTTCTTATGTACTGAAGTGGTGATGTCCATCCAGTTGATGTGTAGATACTATAGAATATAAGCCTGTCCATTCCTTTGTATGTGTATCCTCTTGCTTTTTTGTGGCACTCCCTAACACATCATGTGGATGAGTTCCTTGTATTGTGTTGTGCCTTAAAACCTCTAGAAGTGACAGAACTATACAGAGTGACCGGCTAACGGTGCTTGTGCGGCTTCTCCGAACAGGCTTCACTGCCCTATGTGCTGTATGGCAAATCTATCTGGATTGATGACCTTCACTCTGCTGAGTAGTTTTTTTCATTACTGGCAAATAAGAGAATATACATTAGCTTGGTTAAGCAATTTTCTCTGCTTGTGTTCATGTTTCGCAAGAAACATCATTTGCTTCCCTTTTTCATTCTTGACATAATTTCAGGTATGGGTTGTTTTGTTTTGGTTTTTTTTGTTGTTGTTTTTGGACGTGCTTTCTGGCTGCACTTCCATCAGCCAGCATCTGTTGTTTGATGCGTGAAGCAGCCTAAGAAAATATATCCTAAAACTGATTTTAACCAGGGAGAAGACCGAATTGGAGAATCCAGCCGAGGCAATTTTAGCTGATGGCAATTCAACAGGGGGCGAAAAAAATTAAGCCAGAACTGCCAAGATGCAGTTGCAAGACATAAGGGGAGATTATGCGCTAGGGGTTTGTTATATTGCTGCAGCCTTGGATTCACAGCTAGAATACAGAATCCCTTTCTTCCGTTCCTTTCATGTATACTAGTCATGAGTGATGCCTTCTTTGCTTCTTTGATCTTAACTTGTAGTGTACAAACAGAAGTCTCTTTAAAAATAAAATAAAAATAAAACAGCCTTCTACTCCAATGGATTGAGCACATTTCTTTGCTGCTTGGCATGTTGCTGCTGTCAAAATTGAGACTGGACCTCTATTGATGCAATTTAACTGATCACAGCCAGGGTATAACTTTTGCCCAGGTTCTGAATACCTCTGCTTTCCGTGCACAGGGGCTTATGGGGCTCAGTGTTGTGGTCTCTGTGGAGTTTCTCTGGTGCCCAGGCTCTTTGGTAATTGGAGATGTCAGAGACAAGTCAAACCTGGGATCTTCTTTTTTGTCAGTAGGAAAATGCACAAAAGCCTGTGTACTTTACGGAAAAATGCATAGCCAATAGCGAAATGCACAGAGATTACCCTGTGAAAATGGAAAAGCCTGACCACATGATACTGAACTGGGATGGGGTGAGAATACCAGTAGCATTCTGAGGAATGCCATAAAAGCAAAATTAATGATTTCTTCACATTGGTAGTTGTCCGTTTTACCTTTTATAAGGGATGCATGTCTTGCTGTGTGTTTTCAGAGTAGGATATAAATTTATCCATCACAACCCTTCATTTTCAGGGAGCTGATATTTCCTCAAAACACTAGAAAACAAATCCACCCACCTCCATTATAAGATTGGGTAACAAGGGCGAGCGTTTAAATCCACAGCAGGGGGAAGCTATGTCTTGCTATAGGCCTGACTTCATTTGCCTCCTTTTCTTCTTTTAAAGGATTCATTGGAAATACTGCAGTGCATCAGTGGAAAAGTTTGTGCAACTCCAAGAGGAGTTGCAAATGATTGTGATGCTACAGGTGGCTAATTGGCTGCCCTTTAGGCTGTCAGGACCATGGTTATGACTTGCCATTGGGAGGCTTCAAAGGAAAGTGGGGAGGGGGTCATAGCCAAGTTGAGTGCAGCTGGAAGAATTTGATGTCTTCTCAGATGTCTACATATCCCCACAGAGCTGGCTAAAACCATTCACTAGTGTGTTGGTTCTCTGTGTGATGTTTTGTGAAATGAAAGTATTCATTTGCACTATTAAACATACATGATGGCCACCGGAAGCTTTTAGTGTCAGTGAGACAAATCCATGGGAGATTGACTTCTGGATAGCTGTTGCTCATTTGTTAAGTAGTGGACTGCCGGACTCCCAGTTTCTGGAGAGTAAATCTTGGCCAATTTGAAGTTCCCGTTATGCCTTCCTTGTGGCCTTATTTGAAGCACTTGACTAACTGCTCTTGGGAAGAGGACCTTCAGTGCAGTTGAACCTTCAGTCTAATTCAGCAAGGATGCTCATATAAGCTTATATGAGGAGCATCCATTCTTGGAGAAATTTTAATGCAACACCTTTGGCTGCGCCTCACTCAGTGGCAGGCCATATCCAGTTAGGTTGTCAGCCACGTTGCGTCCAATACCTTTGGTAAGTGTAGTGAATGGCATTTAATTACTGCAGAAAAAGTACACAGTAAGTTTCAAGAAGTGGTCCTGTCACTGGTGTCAACCCACTAGAGATGGGCACGAAATGAACAATTTTTCATTTCCGTTTTGGTTTTTCATTTTGTTACGTAATGAAACGACAAACGAATTTTGTCTCTAAAATGAAATAAAACGAACAGAAACACCAGAAATTTTGTCGTCCATTTCGTTTTCGTTACGGCAATACATTGAACTGCTTTAAATGCTAAAAAAATCACCAAAAATGAATTAAATAGTAACGAAACGGTAACGAAACAAACAAAAATGAAAATAAAATTTTTGCAAAAATTTGCAAAAAACAGAAATGAACCGAAACGGACCCCCTAAACGACAAACGACAAACGAAACACTTTTTTTTATTCGTGCCCATCTCTACAACCCACTCTCACTGGATCAATCTTTCCTATAAAGTAATCCAATATTTTTTTTTACTGCAAGATCTTGTATTTCTAGTAGACAGGGAAGACATCCTCGAGTAGCCACAAGAAATATGAAAAACCCAGTAGGAAGGACATAACAGAGAAATATACCAATGAGCAAGGACACCATTTTCATTTAACAGTCATAACCAAAGAATTGGGCTTTACAAGCTGATGGGATCCACTTGTCCAGGATTCACTAGGTGTCATGCATGCACTGTTTCGTGTGAAACGGTGTCCCCAGTAATGCAGAGCTTCCCCTGTGTCCTCTGAACCTTGCTTGATGCAGCTGCCTTGGTATGCCAGGCATTTCTCTGGTTGTGGCAATGTCTCTGCACTCCCTGGGGGATTTTGCTTTCATCCCATAGCCTTAGGAAAAAGCTGTTTTTTTAAAGATTCAATAGATTCAGTATAGAAAAGGAAAAGGGGAAAAAAGAAAGGAGCAGGGTTTAAGCTACCATCAGTACAAAATAATGCATGGCATGAATAAAGTGGATAGAGGGAAGCTCTTCTCCCTCTCACAAAATACCAGAACTAGGGGACATCCACTCAAATTGAGGGCTGGGAGAGTAAGAACAGAGAAAAGAAAATATTTTTTTTCACCTAGCATGTTGTTAGTCTGTGGAACTCCCTGCCACAGGATGTGGTGATGGCATCTGGCCTGGATGCCTTCAAAAGGGGACTGGACAGATTCCTGGTGGAAAACTCCATCACAGGTTACAAACCATGATGGAGATGTGTAATCTCCAGGCTTAAAACCGGGGTACCTCAAGGGCCAGATGCAGGGGAGTGGTATCAGGAGACAGATATCTAGTCCCATGCGCTTCCAAACCCATCTGGTGGGATCTCTCTGAGATACAGGATGCTGGACTAGATGGGCCTTTGGCCTGATCCAGCATGGCTCTTCTTATTTACCTCCATTTCTCATTGAGGGAAAGATGGCCTACAAACGGCAATGAGTAAAATAATATAAAGGCCTTGATAGCAAAGCAAAAGCAAAGTGTGCAGCTTATATATACAGTCTGATAACACTTAAAACACTTGCTTGGTGGTTTACAATTATGCAGGCTGCATATCTCCCTGCAAGCTCTTAGCTAGGTTCTCCATTTTCTGACCTTAGAAGGATGGAAGGCTGAACCAACCTTCAGCTGGCTGGCTGCATTTGGTGGGACTGAATGAAGGTCTTGAGCAGAGTTTTGACTGCAGTGCTACACTTTCGTCACTGCCCCATGAGGATTATGTCTTCAAAACTTGATCCAAATCCAAATTACACTTGCCTTATTCAGAAATGATAAAAATTACCTGGAGGCTTTTCTGTACTGGGAAACTTAGGGCACTGGGTGTGTGGCTTATTTGTTAGGTATACAGTGGACCCTTATATAACAAATGTTTTGTATAACATACAATCTGTACAACATAAAAATTCTGGATATAGGGGAAATTTGCTTAACAGAATCGCCTATGGGTTGAATCCGTACAACATAAAAATGGTCACGATTAGGGATTACACTGTTTTCAATGCATTCCTATGGGAAATTTGTATAAAGGAAAATTTGCTTACCAGAACTTCATTTGGAACAAATTAATTCCTTTATGCAAGGTACCACTGTACCTGCCTGCTTTAGGTGTCCACAGAAACCCTGTCACCCTCTCACAAATGTGGGAGAGACAAGTGAGAGGCAGGGGGCCTTGCCCCCCCATGCCGGAATAACCATGCGAGACAGGGTGTTGGGTATAAACTCCGGGCCACACTTTATTAACTTCAACATTAAACATGCAACTCCAAACAAGGGGGGCTGCTGTAGTGCGGCTTCCAAGTTGGTACTTCGGGGTTTCTTGGAACCCCGCCAACTGGCAGTCTTTTAGGTTGAGTCCATTGCTCTGAGGGTGGCCTGTTACTGGACAGGTCAGCCTCGGCCAGCCCATCCCATTTCCCCAACCGGGCTGTTCAGGCCCGTCTTCTGTGCCTGCCAGCCTGGTGGGCCCTCCAGGTGCATCCTTCCCCCTGTGTTGTGATCTAGGATCCGCAACACCGTGGGGTTGGATGGTCCTACAGGGAATTTGGGATCTTACTCACCTACTGCCTATCCGCACTCCACACGCCGCCCCAGTGTGGCCAATAACCAGTTCTTACCTAAGACCCACCACGCCACAGCAATATAGGATAGGCGAAAAATCCTCGGGCACCCCTGCCAATTATGTGCTCGAGTCAAAAATTCCTATCCAGCCCCGAAGCGACCAGTTACACTCATATTGTTGCATTAAAGTGGCAGGTGGGCAGGGAAATCTGGCTGACGAAGAGGCTGCAGACCCAGTCTCCAGCCCTTATAAGGGCTTGGCTCGCGCTGCCTCTCGCGGGACCCTGGTGAGTCTCGCAGGCGTTCCGGCCGGGGGGGCAAAGGAGCTCCATTATGGCGCAGTCGCGCCATGGAGCGCAACATTTGTAAAGTCCAAGTTGATTTTAAACATCTGTTGCATTGATAGGAGTGTTCAGAGCCCCACCACCACCAAAAAAATGCTTCTGTTTTGTTTCTCATCATGCCTTTTCACAATGGTGTCTGAAAAGCATCCCTTTGGCGTCTTGCACAGCTTTCTTGAATTTCTGTGCTGCTTGTGTGCCATGTCTATTTAAAGAGAAGACATGATTCTTGGAGTCACTTGATAATAACTCTCATCAGCTTGATTGCATTCATGTCTTCTGGGGATTTTTCCACTCACTGTTCCATATTTCCTTAAAGGAAACGTGTCTGTATATTAGAGATGAATATGGAAAGTTCAGCCAAAAAAATTCTTAAGACTAGTTCAACTCAAGGATTGCTCGTGAGTGCCATCATATCAAAGTGAGACACCGAAGGAGCAGGGTTGCCAGTGTTACCCCGGGGTGAGTTTCCATATCCAAACAGGGATTTCAACTAGGTCTCCTCAATCCTAGTCCATCGTTCTATCCACTAGGTCACATCAGGTGCAACATTAAAGCTTTGTGGTTGTGCCACAGAATTTTCGACAGTGTCAACTGCAGCTGTCCTGAAGGCCATCTTCTGCACACTGCGACCCATAAGTGACCTGTGTTACTGATCCTTAAAGATATCCAGTGGCCATTTAAAGAGCAACAACAGAAAGAAACTCAGAGGATCACTAAGTACGCACAATGTTTTCAGCTGTTTTTATATGGTCAACTGCACATTGCCAACCATCTTGGCAACAGAAGGAAAACATTCACAGAAAACAATTGTCCCTGGAGCATTGCCCCTACTGTTTAGTGAAAGGAGTCACCTACCCAAAGCCACTCATTTTGTAGCAATGAAAGCAAAGCAAATGATGAGGATTTTTTTTTAAAAAAAGGTTTTCCCAGTTTTTATTTTAAAACACACATAAATGTATTAGTATCTTTTAATGCCAGGGGTGGGGTGTGTGTCTTGTGGAATCATCCATCTAAGGTTATCAAAACAATTTGTCTAGTCCTGGTCATTGTTGAAGAAAAGAAGGACGTCATGAATATTCTACTTCAGGGAGGACAATAGCCGCTGTTACAGTTGGACCCCTACTACTAGCTCCATGTGCCTAGCCCAATGTTGGTAGGGAAGAACTGGCACCATACTTGTGCCTGTAAATTTCATGGGCTGCTGTAATCAGAGTAGTACAATTGTACAATCATAGAATCATAGAATAATTGTGTTGGAAAGACCCTATAAGGAGCCTGCAAGACCACTGAGTCCAACCCTCTGCTCAGAACAGAATCCAAATCTGACTGATGGTTGTCCAATTGAATCTTGAGTGCCTCCAGTGTTAGATCACTTGTCACCTCGTAATATATTTGGTTCCATTGTCATACTGGTCTAACAGTTAAGAATTTTTACTGATACTATATTCAGACTGAACCTAGCTTTCTGTAGCTTGTGACCATTCTATGTCCTGTAGTCTGGGATGATCAAAAACAGATCCTGCCCTGCCTGTGTATGTATTTCAGATATTTGAATAATACTATCATATCCCCTTTCAGTCTTCTTGTCTCAAGGCTAAAAATGCCCATTTGTTTCAGTCTTTCCTCTCAGGACTTGGTTTCTACTCCCCATTGCCCTCCTATGAACGTGATCCATTCTACAAATGTTGCAAGTTGCAAGGTGTTTTTTTCCCCAGAATTAAGAGGAAGTACATACAGTGCCTCGTATAAAGGAATTAATTTGTTCCAAATGAAATTATGTTAAGCAAAATTTCCTTTATACAATGGAGTAATCCCATTTTTATACGAGGGTCCACTGTAATGATGATGCTATGCAGGCTGCAAAGAAGCACAGGTGGGATTAGGTTTTTGATGAGGTTAAACATCTCTATATATTTCCAAGAAAAGCTATTGCACTGAGAGCAAAAGAAATAGTTGTGGAAGAATATCCAGGGCTGTTGCCTAAATAGATACAAATGGCTTGACAATCTGACCCATTCTACTTTGTTGGTTGAAAAGAGCTGGGTTACGGGGGAGCCTTGTTGCAGCCTAGAGGTACTTTCAGGCATCTGCGGGCTACATCAGCCAATGAAAAATGCATATTTTGAAGCATCTACACAATGACTCAACAGAGGCCATTTTTTCTGAGGCATTCTTTATGTGCTGCCGTAATGAGGAGAGGATTGAAAATGTTAGGGAGTCAGAGAAAAAGCATTACAGTACAATTCTGCAATTCTGCCTCCATTGTAAAGATCTGAAAGGAGTCCTTGGATTTACAACTAGATATAAGCCTAGAAAATTCATTAATGTGACAATAACCACATGCCAGGTATGTGGCACAATATTGCATGTTTTCTGAAGGTCTGGAAAGTGCTTCATAGACTAGCAGTCTGAATGGACTCCACTGGGTATTACTGGTTTTGAAGTGATAGGAAATTATATGAGAGATCAGTCTCTGTCAGTTAGATCTGGCAGAGGTCATTCATTATATGCATGCTGCCAGGCTCTCAGCATAATTCTGCTGCCAAGCCTGATTCTAGACTGTCAGTCAGTTTTTAAGGACGCACTCTACTGCTCATGCCTTGCTGTCACCAGTAGTCTCATGACTCCTTTACACTGTTCCCTAATGGACAGTTTTAGTAAGATTTCTGAATGAGAGTTATACCAGACTAGGGCTTAGTATAGCTCTGTTCATTGTCTTCCTTGTTGAATGACTGAAGAAATAGACCCTGATATGATATTGACATCAGATTGTGGAATGTGTTTTTGGTCATCTAACATTGCGGCTGGTCCACCATGCTCTACATCACTGCAGGCAACATGGAAGCCCTTCATGTTCATGGTCTTTCAGGTCAAATGAGAATAGAGTCAAATTCTGACCTCAGTAGACCACCCACAATGGTATAATAATAATGGTTAAAGTGAGTGTCCAGATCCCAAGCTAAGAATATTCCCAGACACATGAATCATACATAGACTGTCTCAACCTGGCAACAGAGAAGAGCATTAATCCCTCTCCTCCTCAACTTAGGAGTCAGAAGTGTCCCGTATGGAATGGGGAAAGATATGTTTCTATAGTATGTATTCGGTGCTTTCTCTCAAAAGAACTTTTCCTGTCCCAACCCAGAAGTGATGCTCGAATTTATTATTTGTTCATTACCCTCCTCAACCCTTTTTCCTCTAACATTGTGTCTTTTACATTGTGAGCTTGAGAGCAGAGACGGTCTTGTCTCTTGCTACCGGTGTCTCTGCAGGGCTCTGGCTGCCTTATGAAAGGAAAGAAGGAACAATGGGAGAAAAAGAGGAGAGAAAACCTGCAACTGTCTTGAAAGTTACGATGAACACTATCATACGAAGGTGAAACTTCGCACAGATTTTTGTCATTTTAACCTCTCTCGAGCCAATTAATCTTTTAAATCTCACAGTGCAGGGCGTTCCTGCTCAGGCGTAATATCTGCAAATGGGGACAGTTAGCAAGAGAATGCTTAGCATATCAAAAGCTCATTGAAAAAAGGAGCTAATCTAAGGCTAATTGCCTACAAGGATTTAAAGGCAGAAAATTGTTCTTGATGCGTTTGCAGAATATCTTTTAAAGCTTTGGGACTTTCCCTTCGATGATAACAAGCGCCAGATTTGATCTTATTGCTTCTCTCTACATTATGGCTTTTGAGAGATGAAATGACCTGTTTCAAACCTGGCCATAAAACTGCATTTCAGTAGGCATACAATAAATAAAGAAGCTTAGTTTAACAATTGGAGTCTTTCTCACGGTTTCCAGAACAACTTGTAGTATGCAACTTCTGAGGTTATGGCAAATGATGTTTTGGTGTTGCTTAGAACAGCTTCTGATGGCTGTTTGTTCTGTTCAAAATTTCAGCTTGTTGCCAGATCTTGTTTCAGTGGCAGGGTAGCCTTGAGAGTAATTTGTCATAAATAACTCATCAGCTGATACTGGTGGCTGTTATGTGCCACGGTGTCACTTGTGATTTATGGCAACCGTGAGAATTAATGACCTCTAAAAGGTCTTGCCATTCACAGCCCTGCTTGGAAACTCAAGGCCACGCATCCTTTATCCACTGAAGATTAGGTCTTTCTCTTTTCCTAACATTGACAGCTTTCCAAGTGAGTCTTCTTGTCTCACGAGTTGCCCCAAAGCAGCAGCCCCAGTTTCATTATTTTTTATTTCTGGATATAGTTTGGGCTTGATTTGAAATGTCATAATCTAGGGCCCAGTTGTCTGAGCAATGCCATCAGGAGGCTAGACTCCATTAAGAGCCTGAACTCCCAGCAGGGTGACCTAAGGTCGAATGGCCACAGCTGAAGCACCAGACAGATAGGATGCATCCAGCTTCTTCAGGAGGAACGGCCACATCACCAGAGGAGAAGAGATAGTCCCAGTAGTGATAAGGGAGCAGAACTTCTGGAGGGCAACTACTGGGCAGCAGCAATAAGAGAAGGTAGTGTTGTGGAGGATCTATCATAGACAACGGAAGTAACACCAGCTAACTTTAGTTAGTACTACACAGAAGGAGTCAGTGGAGAATGACTGCAAACCTTTCTTGTCTTGAAAACCCTATAATGAGGCACTATTAAGCCTTGAACTCACAAGTTCTCCTTGGCTTTCTGTTCATAGCGGCAACCTATGTCTGTCTGTCACTATGCCAAAACCGTGTTAAACAAACAGTTCAAGATTTGGTTGAGGACTAACTGAAACTTCCAAGTGGATCCCTACAGGATTCGAACAATGGCCCAACCAGCCCATCATTCGGTCCTCACAAAGGCCAGCTGGTTTTTGGTGGGGAAACTCTCAATAGGGCTTGTAGACATCAGCAATCCCCCACGTTTCCCAACTCTTTTGTTCGCCTCTCAGGACCAAGCCTGTTTATGAGGTCAACTGAAGCTTGTATCCAGCCCATGTTGCAGGGTACCAGGCGTGGTGAATGTTGCCACTTGCAGAACCCCCAAATGCCAGATGAGTAAAATATATGAGATAGTTTTGGATTTAGAGGAAAATGAAAATGAGGGAAGAGGATTGAAGGTAGTTTGGGAGCAAGATTTTTAAGAAATCGAAGAGAAAGATTGGGCTAAAACAGGGGTCCTCAAACTTTTTAAACAGGGGGCCAGTTCACTGTCCCTCAGACCCTGTTGGGGGTTGCACTATAGTTTGAAAAACTACTCTGGGGTCCTCCAAGTGCCCTCTCTACTTCCTTCCTCCACCCCCTTCAAGCCAAGCCAAACGTCAGTCCCCACACACTCTCAACCACCCAGCTGTCCACCACTCACCCACCACTGCTGCTGCCTGAGGAGGTTTGGTGGGGAGGACAAAGGGGTTGCACTGCAGAGAAAGCACAGAAGCAGTCCTCTTGGAGAGGTGCTCTCTAGGAATGAAGCTGCCTCTCTATCACCACTTGCTCCCTTTTTGTCCCAGCCCCTCTCTCGTTCCTCTGCAGGACAACTCTCTAGGAATGATACTGCCAATGGCTCATCTCCCCATCCATCCATCCATCCATCGGGGGGGGGGGTTGCAATGGGTGCATTCAGGAACTTGGTGAGCTGTATCTGGCCCTAGATCCATAATTTGAGGACCCCTGGGCTAAAACATGAAGAATGAGAATACTTAGATCTATGACAGTGAAAATAACAGATTTTTTTTTTAAAAAAATAGGTTTAATATGGTATTTGACATCAGTGAAATTGAACAAAATAGATGGCAATTTTTCTAAGATCTGTTGGAAAAGTCGTAAGAATGTTGGTACATATTTTCATAAAGAATTAAATGATATATTTAAAAGGTATATGGAGCCCAATTCAGACATTGCTTTATTGTCAATATTTGTTAAGTCAGATTATGACTTTAAAACTAGAGAGTTGATCACTAATCTCTTTACAGTAGCTAGATTAATCATAGCTAGGAATTGAAAGGGGAACTATGAATTATGTATGGATGAATGGTATAATGAAGTTTGGAATAGTACCTTGAATGACAAATTGATGTGTAATTTAAAGATTAAGAAAGGAGAGTTAAAAAGAGACATTTTAATGATATATGGGGTAGATTTATTTAATATATGCTTGTAAGAAATAAAGGTAAAGTTCCTGTGAAACAATCAGTTCAGTTCTGGAAGGGTGGCTAACAAGGCAAAATATTGTTTAAAAGGTCCCATTGGTGGAGGGAAGCACTGTTGTTTAGTTTTTTAAAATCTTTTTTCATCTTTAATCTTGTGGCCCAGTGGTTGAATGCCTGTACTGCAGCTAAAACTGTGTTCATGACCTGGGGTTCAATCCCAGGTAGCAGGCTCATGGTTAACTCAGACTTCCATCCTTCCGAGGTCAGTAAAATGAGTACCCAGCTTGTTGGGGAGGGGGGGGATGTATAACCTGCATACTGTAATTAAAATGTAAACCTCCCTGAGACTAATTGAAGTGGTATGGGGCAGTATATAAGCAGAACACTTTGCTTTGCTTTTGCTTTATCTATATATTGTATTTTGTATTGTTTTATAAAATTTATTTTTAAAAAATTAAAAATCAAAACAATTACAGTGACTTCCCCAGCTGTAACTCGAACTGGGTAACTTTCCAAAAGGTTATAGTTATCTTGAAGAATATCACTGAGGTCATACCCCCTTGCATAGTGTCACCTTAATTGGTCGGTACACTATTCAATATATCATTGGTGATAGTGTATTAATTTGATATTAGACTGTGGTGGATTTGTTTTTCTGGCAACATGTCATATTTTGTAACATTTACCAAACTGAGAATGGTATCATAAGTAAAGACTATCAGAATCTTATGGGTCCTTTTCTAAGATGTAGTCTATGGCTCAGACTGCTCTGGACAATGAATGCAGAATACCATTATTTCTCCTATTTTCTGTAGCCCCTGCAGTCCATGAACTAACCTCTATAATATGGTAATGAGTGGAACATAAATTCAAGATGGGAACCTAGCCACTTGGGTAATTTCATTTATAGATGTAATTATTTAATGTAGGCCTTAATTTCCCTCTAAAATTCCTTTCCACTTTCAGCCATTTATTATAGGCCAGGAATTAAAATGAAAGGAGAAGAAAAGCATAGCTAATTGTGCCCTTTCATTTAATGTGGTGCTGACGAGGCATGGCTGGGCCTCTCAGATGCCAGAGCTTTCATGGATCGTTCCAGTTGTCCATTGATCCTGTGATCCACAGGGGCAGCCTGAGTGGACTTGACAGGATGTGGCAGTAAACAGTCCGGATTACACAGCTGTGCCCTGCTAAACTGACAGGAGGTGCTGGATATGGGAAATTTGGGCCAATGGCAGAGTTTCAGTCTACGAACAGAACAAGCATCTGCTTTGTTCCTGCTGAATTTGGAACAAGCAACTCCGGAATAGCTGCTGTGGTGATTTTCCCCACCATAAAGGAACTGAGGGGAAAGTACCTCATCACTTTGAAGTAATGGCCAAGTTCTGACTGTGTGACATGGTTGCCAGAACATGTCCCTTCATCTCTATAGGGGGCTTGCTATCACACTGACTGGTTGCTGTACCTTTTCACCAAACACATTGCCATAGATTCCCTCATAAAATCCTTTTGACTGGTAAAGGAGAAATGTTGCAGAGCCTTCTACACTCATGTCAATGAAGACATAGGTTCATGCCTTCATGTGCCCCATTGCATGAAGGTACAAGTAAAACTCTAGTCATGTTCAAATTCATTGAGATATCAGGTTCACATAGCAGGGCTTTCTTAGTAGCGGTGCCTTCCCTTGGAATTGCCTTGCAAGGGAGCTGTGAGTACCCCTTTCCTGGAATACCCTCCAAGGCCCAATTGAAAATGCCTTTTGTTCATTTGAGCATTCACTAATCACAATGACCTGGCAAACCAATGCTAAAAGAATTGGGACATTGCTTTCTGATTGTCCTGCACTGTCTACAAGATAACGGTCCACTACTAAAGAAGGGGAATTTAATTCACAAAAGATTGTGTTGATTGTTTGATTTTTTTTAAATAGCAGCACAATTTGCCGCAATAGGGATGAAGGACATTATGCACCATGGTTGAATCATAGCAGATGCCAAATTAGTTGATACTCTGCTTGCCTTCTTCCTACACATCCTAGCCACTTTTTCTCTGTTCCTTTCAACGTGATTTGAAGTGCAGCATGTTGTGCTTTTTTACTTTTATGCTCTGAATGCAATCCAATGCATGTCTCGGATTTAGTTTAACTTGGGAGGGGGGGTTGGAATCCTTACCGGAAATATGAATTAAAGCCTTCATTGGATTTTCTGCTCTTTACAAACTCTGAGTAAATGATTCAGATATCTTCTCCTGGCTTGATATGTTTTAAATCTTAGATGACTCCCTTCCTGTGCACTAAGGCTCTTTTATTCTTGCAATTAGAGATGGGCATGACCAGAAAAAAATTACGTTTCGAGTTGTCGTTTGTCGGGACGGGCCCGTTTTGGGTCGTTTCTGTTTATCACGGAAACTTCCAAAAAATTTTCATTTCCGTTTCCGTTTGTCGTTTGGGTTGGGGTTGGGGTAAGTGGGCTCTGGGAGGCACCTCTCTGGGTGTCTCTGAGTTGACCCACTAAGAAGGGAAGGGAAGCGTAACGCGTAGCCACCATGTACCATAAATTATGTTAGGGTTGGGAGGTTAGTGTGACAGAGGAACCTCTCTCGGCACTTCTCTGACTCACTAAGAAGGAAAGCATACCGGTGTACTGGCGTACAGGTTACGCTTAGGGAGGGAGTGGGTCTGGAGTTGGAGGCACCTCTCTGGGTGCATCACTCTGACCCACTAAGAAGGGAAGCGTACTTGCGTACGGATCTGGGTTAGGGTTGGGGTTAGGGTAAGGGCTAGGCTTAGGGTAACAGTTAAGGTTAGGGTGAGTTAGTGGGCTGCACCTCTGGGTGCCTCTGGCCCCCTAAGAAGGACAGTGTACTGGCATATGGGATAGGGTTAGGGTTAGGGTTAGGGTTAGGGTTGGTGGGCCTTTTATGCCCTCTCTGGCACATCCAGAAGTCTCAGTCAAAACCTGGCCATGCTATTGGTGGAATGGCTCCAAAAATTTGCACGGTCCCATCCCATGGCCAGCCCATCATTGCTCGTGTGGAGGTGTAAAAAAATAAAAATAAAAATAAAATAAAATAAAATAAATGGAGATGTTTTATTGCAAGAAAAAACCCACTGCTGCTACTATAAAAAATTCAGGCATTTAAAATACCTAATTTTCACATGTTTCTGTTGTGCTTTAGTGGGTTTTTGGACCACGATTTAAAAAAAATATTGCAGTCGCCATTTTGGATCCCCTCCACTGCATGGCATAGACTGAGATGATGAGGATGACCCTCCTCCAGCCTGGTGCAAGCAGCCCAGGAAAGGAGGGGGGAAGGCCGGGGACACCCCCCCCAGAAACCACCCCTCTCTGGTAGGTGCCCTCACTTAGGGAGGCATATTTCCGCCTGCTTTTTTGGCTGGGAATTGGGGGGGGGGTTGTTATTTTAAAAACTTTTTTTCTGTGCTGCTTGGCATTGCGCGATCGCCGCGATGCCATGAACGACAACGACAAATCAGACCCAATTTATCTTTATTGGGTCGGGTTCGAGCTGGAGCGGAGTAATTCTCGTTACCGTTACGTAACGGAAACAACAAATGGTAACGGAAACGAGAATTTCGCCGCTCTGTGCCCGTGTCTACTTGCAATTATTTTATTTGTTATAATTTCCAACACCACCCTATATTAGTGTATAATATGCAATTGTGTCTAGTCCGCATGGTCACAGTTTTATGTGCAGTGATCAGTGTCTATTGCCTTGCTTTGTTTATTTGTTACATTTTATAGATTGCTTTTCAATAGATTGTACCTCAAATAGACTTGCTTTTGTGTTAGAAATCAACTATTTTGTGTTGGACCTCAATTAACTGAATGGAACAGCCTGCTTTGGGCTGCATTTCAAGTACCCAACTCGTCACTGCCTATATCAACAATTAATGAAGTTTTGTTGACATACAGTTCACATATAGCTATTTTCTATTACTTCAAATAACTGTGGGCAGGTTGTCTTTCAACATTTATTCTTGTTTCATAGTATTGTGACATGTTTGGGGTGGTTCTTGAAATTAAATACAATGTATCATTATTTTATATGACATTTATTATTTTTTCATAGTATTGTGACATGTTTTGGTGTTTTTTTTTGAAATTAAATACAATGTATCATTGTTTTATATGACACTTAATCATGAGGAAGCCATGTAAATGTCAAAACAATGGAGGGCTCCCTAAAAGATCCTTTGGTAATGCTGATATATCTGTGTTATTATATTTGACAGTTTTTAATGGTCAACCCACTGTAATCTTCAATATATTAGGTAGTATTTGAAGACTAGCACATTATTATCTTGTGCTGTTTGATAGGTAACAGGCAGTGGCAATTACTCTTTGACAGCACAGGCTCTGGTTTTATTATGTTTTACCAGCCAAGCTCGATACAATGAAGAGCTGCTAATAAGTTTGAAAGCATCTAGGTTTTAAAAATGAAAAAACAAAAAATTTAAAAGCATATGAAAAGTGGGACTGTGAAGGTTGCTTAATGAGGAAACCGGCAGGGTGAAGTTAGAAAAGCTTTTGATGTAGATATGAAGATATGAAGTTATAGTCTTAAGGGGGGCTTGTCTCTTGGTATGATGGCACACCACCTAGCTTGAGCCACGAAAGGGCAGCACTTGCTGGGGAGATGGCTGCCATCTTAGTGGAGGGCTGAGCTTAGGACCTACACCAGGCATGTCCAAACTTCAGACCTCAAGATGTTTTGGACCACAACTCCCACAGTCCTTTGTCATTGGCAATCTACGCTTAGAATCCTGGGAGTTGTGGTCCAAAACATCAGGAGAGCCGAAGTTTGGACATGCCTGACCTACACGGTACTGTATGGACCCCTAAACATTTTGGCAGTTTGGACTCAACCTATAAAAATGCAGCTCTCTTCAGAAAGATTTTGCAAAAGATGGCAGCTTCTCAAGTGTTTCCCCAAACCTCTTTTTTTGCTAAATCTCATAGTTTAGCTATGATGTGTGTAGTCTCTGTCTCATCCTTATAATCCCAGCAAGACTTGCAGTGCTAGGTTTGTATCACTGCCTCATCAAAGCAAAAATATGTCCCATTTGTCCCTTACATGGCAAATATCTACATATATCACTTGGCATAGACTGAAACAGAGAAAGGCTCCCTTTCATGGTCACCCCGGGGTAAAAACATACCCCCCCGAAACCCCCCCCCCCCATTTATAAGAAATCACTGAGGCTGAAATCCCATATGCACACTGTCAGAAAGACTTTTGTGTTGGGGCAACTGGGGGGAAAAGTGCATTGTGATTGTGAGAATAGTCTTTTCTACATTTATGTGTGCATTACCAGGAGAAACAGAATTATTGCGTGTTTCATACTATGATAGCCTCTGCAACCAGGGACCTTGTGATGTGGTGGTTAAACTTCAGTACTGCAGACAAATCTCTGCTCACAACTTGGGCTCAGTCTCAGCTGGCTTGTGGTTTACTCAGCCTTCTATCCTTCTGAAGCTGGAAAAATTGAGTACTGTACCCAGCTCAGTGGGGGCCAGTGTATAGCTTGCATAATTAAATTGCAAACTGCCCAGAGACTGCTTTAAGTGCTATGTGGTCGTTTATAAGGCACCTTGGGTTCTTTTTAAGGAGAAATGTGAGGTGGAATATTTTAAATAAATAAATATAAGCAGATTTGGTTGCTTTGCTTTGCTTTTCCTTTTCCTACACACTAATAGCGCTGATGAATTCTGGCCCTAGCCTCTGGCAATTTATTCATAACCTCCCTTCTCCGCTCCACCTGCTATTCCCCTCAATTTTTGGAGGTTCTTTGTTAAACAAGTTGTTGATTCAGTTCAACCTCCATTTCGCTGGAGGTTAAATGAGCGCTTTCATCAAGCGATGGAGTCAGCATGCAGAGCAAGTTAAGGAGTGCAGGTTAACATGAATGTGCCATGTACTGAATTGTACCATTTCTTATGATAATGAAGCCAAGTTTAAACAATCACACAACTCTGATTTTAAATGAGTTATAATTTAGCCAGAAGAGCAAAGGCAATTTGCTTTTAGTTTCATTTTTTTGCAGTTTCCAATACAGCAGGTCAAGGTGAGCGTGAATAGTACATGGCTGAGGAAAAGAGCATTTGCGCAGTGATCAGTGGTACGAAAATACTATAAGGGTGTTACAACAGCATCTCTATTTTCATCTGTAAAATGGCAGAGGATTTGCAGTTTCTGCCATGACTGTCTGCTCAGCATCCTCTACAAGGCTTTTGATTCCTGAGTCCGGACAGAGCATAGCTGAGAAATAAAGCTTAGGCAGATCCAAGGAGCTTGCGGACAGAGTGAGTGAACAGGGTGAGTTTCCTTGGAGAGTTCAACCAGGGAGGCTAGTGGGGAAGGCCCTAACATTTCCTCCTCATCCTCATCTTTATTAGTATTACTATTACTAATGTCGTTCTTTTGGACATTGTTATATAATTGTAGATGCTACCAGCCACACTCAAGGGAGCAAAATAAAAGGGCAGGTATTCATAAACAACCAGCAGAAAGCAGAAAGCCAGTAGTGATTATGAAGGTGGAGACATGAAGGGTAACTTGCAGAATTTGTGCTATGTTTGTCTTTGCTCCTGGGTCTAATGCAGACTATATACATAACAAGTACAAACTAGTGGCAGTGCAAGAATAAAAAGTGAGGGACCTGGAGCAATGAGTAGCTACTCTGAAGGCTATAAGAGAAAATGAAGCAGACATCTACAGAACTCATGAGCAGCAGCAGTGGAGATGGAAGAAAACCAAACCAAAGCAGCGGAATAAAGTACTGAGCTGAATACACACAGAGTAGAGGAACCACAATGGAAAAAGGATCACAGCTATAAAAAGTGTTCTGCTTATATATCACCCCATACCACTTCAAGTAGTCTCAGGGAGGTTTACAGTTTAATTACAGTATGCAGGCTACACATTGCCCCCCCCCCCTCATTTTACCAACCTCGAAAGAATGGAAGGCTGAGTCAACCATGAGCCTGCTACCTGGGATTGAACTCCAGGTCGTGAACACAGTTTTACCTGAAGTGCATGCAAATAGAAGGGGAAGAAATGGAGGCAATGACAGAGTTTATTTTCTTGGGCTCCTTGATCACTGCGGATGGCGACTGCAGCAACGAAATAAAAAGACGTCTGCTTCTTGGGAGGAAAGCAATGGCAAACCTAGATAGCATCCTAAACAGCAGAGACATCACTTTGCCAACTAAGGTCAGGATAGTCAAAGCTATGGTTTTTCCAGTAGTGATGTATGGAAGTGAGAGCTGGACTATAAAGAAGGCTGATCGCCGCAGAATTGATGCTTTTGAGCTGTGGTGCTGGAGGAGAGTCTTGAGATTCCCCTGGACTGCAAAGAGATCAAACCTATCCATTCTGAAAGAAATCAACCCCGAATGTTCTCTGGAAGGACAGATTTTGAAGCTGATGCTCCAGTACTTTGGCCACCTCATGAGAAGAGAGGACTCCTTGGAAAAGTCGCTGAGGTTGGTAAAGGTTGAAGGCAAAAGGAAAAGAGGATGACAGAGAATGAGATGGTTGGACGGTGTCATCGATGCAACCAAAATGAATTTGACAAAACTCCGGGAGGCAGTGAAGAATAGGAAGGCCTGGCGAGCTCTGGTCCATGGGGTCACGAAGAGTCGGACACGACTGAACGACGACGACATGCATTTAAACACTGGGCCACTGGGCCACGAAGCAAAAGAAGAAAACACTCTTCACCTGTAGAATTGCAAAACTGATTTCAGATTCTTGAAGAGGGGTCTGCCAGACAGCATGCATAAGAGACCCTACAGGAGGACATAGGAAGTGCTGAAGCACAGGAAACTACAGTCACTGAACACACACCCTACAAAAAGAAGAAGATGAGAGTAGTTGTAGTAGGAGTCACCCTACTGCATGAAATGGAGGCTGAAATATGCAGGGAAGATACATGGACTTGCCAGATATGCTGTTTCCCAGGAATTCAGATAAGGCATGTGATGGAAGCACATCCATCAGACATATATTTCCTTCTTCTTGTCCTTGTAGCAACAAATTACACACCCAAGAGGAGCTATGAAGGAATCACATCAGACTTCAGAGCTCTAACAAGGAAACTCAAGGACTTTGGGGCCAAAACAGTTTTTTTTCTTGCATCCTTCTAGTAAAAGGAATACAAAGAAAAGGAAAATACTCCAGGTGAATGACTGGCTATGAAGGTGCTGTTGTCATGAGGGATTTGCTTTTTGGGACCATGGGTTAAGCTTCCTGGAAGGACTGCTAGCAAGAGATGGCTGGGAATAATGTATTTGGCCCAAAGCATGAAGATCTTCATTAAGAGGTCTTTAAACTGAATTGGAAAGGGGTGGGAGATGCAGGGACAGAGTTAAATGTTGGCAAAGCATTATGCATAATAAGAGTAGTGACTAGTGAACCAATCATTCAAATGGGTGCAATAATAACATTAGCGTTAACAACAATGTTCATAAAAATGTACAAACAAGCCACAAATCACCCAATCTTCAGTGTTTGTATATTAATGCCAAGAGTATGGGAAACAAACAAGAAGAATTGGAATTTTTAGTTCAGGAGGCCAAATATAATTTGATAGGAACAACTGAAACTTGGTGACCGGAATACAGCAATTGATGTATATAAATTGTTCAAAAAGAACAGAGAGAATAGAAATGAAGGTGGAGTTGCATTCTATGCCAAAATTACAGATTCCTGTCCAAAAATACAGGAGGAGGAGATTGGCTCTTCTCTTGAGACTGAGCACCTACATCAATCTAGTTGGTGCAAAAAAAAAAAAAAAGGAATATGGTAGTTGGAGTTTACTACTGTCTGACCAATCAAAGAGAAGAAGTAAATGAAACTTTTGAAAAACAAATTGTAAATATTAAAAAAAACATGATATATTGGTGATAGGAGATTTCAACAATCTGGATACCTGTTAGGAGGCAAATTTGGCAAGTATGGCCCTTCCAAGAAATTCCTGGCATCTGTGGCTGATACTTTTCCCCTGCAAAAAGCAGAGAAAAAAATAGAGGACTAGCTATTCTTAACTTGATTATAACCAATAGAGATAACTTGGTGGAGAAATTGGCATTAAGAGGAGTTCTGGGTGAGAGTGACCCTGTTCTACTAGAATTCTTGATTTCAAAAGAAACCAAAGCATAAATGTGTAACCAACAGTTATGTTGGATTTTTAAAAAGCCAGCTTTAATTACCTCAGAACAAAGATGAGTAAGTTTCTGTGGCAGGAGATCCTAACAAGAAAAGGAGTCCATGATGGGTGGGAGTATTTAAAAAAGGAAATTCTAAAAGCAAAACTACAATCAATTACAGCCAGAAAAAAAGGTAGGAAAGCAAAAAAGGCCAGTGTGGCTTCACAAAAAGCTCGAGAAGGACCCTAAAACAAACAGAAAAGACGTGTACAGGAAATGGAAATACGGCCAGTCTACTAAGGAACAGTAGAGCAAAAGCACAGAATGAGCTGAGATTGCCAAGAAAGCCAGTGCAATTCTTGGTTGCATTAATAGAACCATAGTGTCTAGATCGAGGGAAGTGATAGTACCAACTACCAATCTACTTTGCTCTGGCCAGACCCCACCTGGAGTACTGTGTCCAGTTCTGTGCACCTCAATTTAAAAGGATGTTGACAATCTTTAATGGGTCCAGAGGAGGGTGACCAGGGTGGTTAAACATCTGGAAGAAATGTTTTGTGAGGAGCAGCTTAGGGAGCTGGGGATGTTTAGCCTTTCTAAAAGGAGGTTGAGAGGGGATATGATAGCCATGTTTAAATATCTGAAATGGTATCATATTGAAGAGGGGACTGGTTTGTTTTCCATGGCTTCAGAGACTAGGACTCGGAGCAGTGGTTTCAAACTACAGGAAAAGAGGTTCAATTTGAACATTAGGAAGACCTTCATGATAGTTAGAGCCATTCGGCAGTGGAATATGCTGCCACAGTGGGTTGTGGATTCCCTTTCTTTGGAGGTTTTTAAGCAGAGGCTGGATGGCCATCTGTCGGGAGTCCTGTGATGGGGGTTCCTGCATGGCAGGGGGTTGGACTAGATGGCTCTTGAGAACCTCTTCCAACTGGATGATTCTTTATGATTCTATGATTAGCTAGAAACTAAAAGCAATAAAAAGCATTCTTCAGATATGTGTGAGGCAAAAGACAAAGAAAAGAAATAGTGGCACAGCTGCTCAATGAAGATGGGAAAATGGTAAGACATGACAAGAAAAAGCAGAGGTGCTCAATTCCTATTTTTTCCAGTCTTCACTCATAAGACTGACTTTGAAACTCCAGGCATAATTGAAGTGCAAATGGAAAGGAGATGACTGCATATTGATATTAATAAACAAATAGTCAAGAAATAATATACAGGTAGCTCAGTTTCTGCAAAGCTTTAGACCAATTCCTCATTATATCCTGATTAGCAAGCTAATCAAAGGTTGGATAAATCAAGTGTAAGGTGGATATACAATTGGCTACAGAACTGTAGTCAGAGAGTGATTATTGATGGCTCCTTCTCTAAATGGGAAACAGGTATTCTCAAGGCTCTATTATGGGTCCAGTACTCCAACATTGTTATTAATGACTTGGAGAATGGTGCACAGGGAATGATTGTCAAATACTAGGAGTGAGAAGGATGTTGGAATTCTTGTAGATCATCAGCTGAATATGAGCCAGCATTGTTATGTGGCCACACACACACACAAAGACAAATGATGTTTTAGGCTGCATTAACAGAAGTATACTTTCCAAATCCCCCTCTATCCAGCACTGGTTAGGCCTTACCTTGTGTTTTGCGTCCAGTTCTGGACACCACGCTTCAAGATCGATGCTGACAAATTGGAACAAATTCAGAGAGTAGAGAGTGACAAGGATAATTGGGCCTGGAAACCAAACAATATGAGGATAGACTTAAAAAAGTGGGCATGTTTAGCCTAGAGAAGGCAGGATCTGTTCACAGTCATCCTAGAGTGCAGGGTGTGCAACAATGGGCTAAAGTTAAGAGAACCCAGCTTTGGGCAGTGGCATAGCTATAGGGGGCAAGGGGGCAGGAGTCCCCTCTGCAATGATCTGGGGTCATCAAATTGATGTCATATGACCACAGGAATCTTACTGGAACAGGCAGGCTTATGCAGGGAAGAAACCAAGCATTGCAGCCTTTTTTTTCCCCTACCAAAAAGACATCAGTGAAAAGGCAAGCCAAAGAAAACAAACTGTGAGTTCAGAGATCCTTTGAGAGATTGCTAATAATGGTAGTGAAGACATAACTAGAGTGTTGTGGATGGGAAAATTTAAAGATCTGTAACTTCCCCTCAGGAGGGAGCTTGAAAGAAACAAGAGGGTAATTATCAGCCAAAAGTCAAGAAGCCAAGACAAAGGGGGATAAGGGTTGGAAACATTAACCCCTTGCTTACCAAAACAAAAAGCAAAAGTTTGCAGATTCTTGCCTGGACATGAGCAGAAGGTTTTAAAAAACTGAACTAAATAAATATTAAGTACTTAACAAAAGAAAAATATTTATTTATTTATTTATTTATTTATTTATTTATTTATTTAGACTATTTTACACAACCTTTCTCCTTGGAAAAGGACCCAAGATGACTTACAATAATGACGGTCAATATACAGCCCAGAATATTAAGACATATTCAAGTTTAAGAACAAGGAATTAGAAGAGACATCTTAGAACATTAAAAGGTAACATTAAAGCTACAAAGAGCACACAAAAAGAAAAAAAATCATTATGAGGGGTGGAAACTAACATGGAAAACACTGGTGTCCTTATGAAATCAGTCAATATAATCATGCACAGTAATCCATGAAAAGTCACTTTGTATGTAGTCCATCTTGGAAGATAGTAAAATACAGATCTTGATGGACCCTCTTGATTTTATATAATTTTTGCATGGGATCTTTCCCAAATCAGCATCAAATCACACATCTCATTCATGTCCAAATATTGCACAATAGAGATGGGCACGAATAAAAAAAATGGCATTTCGTTTGTCGTTTGGAGGGTCCGTTTCGGTTCGTTTCTGTTTTTTGTGAATTTTTGCAAAAAATTCATTTTCATTTTTGTTCATTTCGTTACCATTTCTTTAACATTTATTTCATTTTTTGTGATTTTTTTAAAGGATTTTAAGCAATTAACTCATATTGCAGTAACGGAAACTAAACGCATGACAAAATTTCTGGTGTTTCTGTTCGTTTCGTTTCATTTTAGAGACAAAATTCGTTTGTCGTTTCGTTACCTAACAAAATGAAGAAACGGAAACGGAAATGAAAAATTGTTCGTTTCGTGCCCATCTCTATTGCACAATAATAATCATGCATCCTTCAGCACATGGTTCCGCAGTGGCACAAAAACATGGATCCATCTGATTTCATATGGTTTTTGCATTGGATCATGATAAAATAATCACATATAGAGCCTATATCTGTCCACAGATTGCATACCACAAATCATGGGCCCATCAGTGCATGGCTCCACAGTGGTGCAAAAACATGGATCCAAGACATGGATCCACACTGATTTAACTGATTTTCATTCAAGATCAACCCAAAACCAATATCACATCCTAGGCCCCACCTTTACACACAGATCGCACACTAAAAATCAGGGGTCCATCAGCGCATGGTTCCGCAGTGGGGCAAAAACATGGATCCAAGGCACGGATTCACACACATCTGATTTTTTTTTATGCAGAATCACTGTAAGGCCATGTACAATCTGATGGGGGCCTATGATGGGAGAGTGGATTTAGTGTGATCCAATGTAAAAAATCAAATCAAATCAAATGGATCTATATCGCAGATCCATTTTTGCACCACTGCACTTAAAAAGATATGATTGTATCATGCAGTTCTTTAGAAATTAGGTACCAATGCATTTTGCTGACAAATGATTTAGAAGTTCTTCTATGATGGTGACAAAGTAATGCCATGGATCCCTGAGGAAGCATTAAATGTGACCATGTTGTACGAGTGATCTACCTCTCAGATGCTCTGGGATTCTGTGATCCTTGCAGAAGGGTAGAGAAGTTGGAGCTAGTAGAATGTCAAAATGATGTCTGTGGTTGTTAATATTTATTTATTTATTTATTTATTTATTTATTTATTTATTTATTTATTTATTAAGCTTTTATACCGCCTATTTCCCAATGGAACTCCCAATATAACACAGCAATTGATGATAAATATAAAGCTGGGTGATCCATGCCTTGGATCCACATTTTTTGTTTGCCACTGTGGATCCTTGTGCTGATGAACCCATGGCATTTGGCCTATAGGCAGAGATGGGGCCTACAATGGGAGAGTGGTTTGGGAGCGATCCTGAATAAAAATCAGTTATATCTGTGTAGATCCGTCCCTTGGATCCATGTTTTTGCACTACTGTGGAGCCATGTGCCGACGGACCTGTGGTTTTTGGTGTGCAATTTGTAGGCAGAGATGGGGCCTATGATAGGAGATTGGTTTATGGGTGATCCTGGATAAAAATCAGGTGGATCCATGAGGATCCGTGCTACAGATCCATGTTTTTGTGCCACTATGGAGCCATGTGCTGATGAACCCATGAATCTTTTGGTATAATATCTGGGCACAGATGGGGCCTATGATGTGACAGTGGTTTTATTATGATCCAGTGTAAAAATCAGATGAAATCAGGTGGATCTGTGCTGTGGATCCATGTTTTTGTGCCACTTCATGGCCATGCGCTGGAGTACCCATGATTATTAATGTGCAGTGCTTGGACATTAATGAGGCATATGATTTGAGGGTGATTTGGGAATGGTCCCATCCATAAATCATATGCAATCAAGAGGATCCATTCTTGATTTCAATAATCCGTCTTCTACCCAAGCCATCATTTAAAATACACTGGCTCAAGCTGGCCTAGAAGAAGGTGGCTGACATGAGTCTGGCTCTAGATGAGCTTCAAGGGCTGGGCAAACAGTATTGGGAGAGGAGGGGACCTCTGCCTTGACAAAGGGGAGCCATGACCTCACAGGGCTGGTTCCATGTGTATCTGTGTGTGTGGTGGCTACCCTGCTGTCGGGAGGCTTCTCAGCTTGGGTTGCCTGACTCAATGCTGATTGAGCTGTCATTGGGTTGTTGGCAATTAACAGGAGGGGGCGCAAAAAAAAAAAACCCGGCTTTGTCCCTGGGCACTGCAAACCCTAGCTAACCCTCTGTCTTTGGGCCGAATACCAGGAAAAAATTCCTAACTATCAGAGCAGTATGGCATTAGAACCAATTACCTTGAGGTGGTGAGTTCTCCAACACTGGAGGTATTCAAAAAAGATTTGGACAACTACTCAGCAGATAACCTTGATTTGTATTCCTTCATGAAGAAAAAGGTTGGATGTGATGGCCCTGTAGGCCACTTCCAACTTCATTTTTCTGTTTCTATGATTCTGTGTTAATGTGCATTCTAATTTAAGGCACTTTACGATGTTTGGCCATTTCTACACAAGTCCCAGATGACCACTAATGATTGCATACGCTGAAAACAACAACAGCATTATATCTCTGTTCAGCAAGCGCTTTTCCATATGGATCCAGCGTAGATTGTGTGAAAGAGACTGAGCAGGCAATAATTTCACATTTCATTTGTTTCTTATTAACTGACTTCTATATGATGTAAAAATGGATTTGGAGTGTAAAGTACTTTTTTTAAAAAATGAAGGCAGTTTTGTGGAACCTATGCGGATGCTGCCACACATAATGCCGGAGCATGCATATCTATTTGACAAGGCACACTTCACTGAAATGGATTTGTGTGATGATTAGATGTGATTAATCTGCACATAAGAGGTCTCAGTGCAGAGGAAAGCATGAGATATGTCACCTTTTGAAGCAGTATCCTCATTTGGTCCTTATCAATTAAATATAAAGACTTTTCACACTTGAGAACTGTGAAATCACATTCTCAGGCTTCTTACACCTTCAACACTCCACCTGAAAAAACACTAAAAGGAAAAACACTGGAAATGTTGGGAGATGGTATTCACACCACCAACACTTGTGTGTTTGGGCAAAATAATACCATTTAAAAAGTTGTAGGTTCCTTTATGAATAATTATGAGTCGTAAGTAGTACATGCATTTAGCTTTGTCACTGAGCACAAATGGCGGGCTGCCTTGCAATCTCAACGGGCTGTGGTCGGTGCCCAGAAAATTCCATCTGCAGTGGCGCTGCCACAACAGGCCATTTTCTCTGCATGAGGTGAGGCTGAGCAAAAAACAATTCAAGCCTCTGAGCTGTTTTTGAGCCTGGGACTACTGAGAAGTAACTGTTTAAAGAGCAACTTGGCACAGCAGGGACGCCAAAGGCATTGGATGCACCTTGCTAGGCGTGTGTGTGAGAGAGAGAGACCTCTGGTCGATGCTCTTCAGTTTTGGTCAGTTACTTCTGCAAAAGTGCAGGGGGCAAAGTAGGGAGAAATGAACTGGTGTTTTATGTTGAAGGAAGGGTCGTTAAGTGTAGATTTTTTTTATGAAAACTAATATTGGTGTAATTGGAGGGACTGGGTTGAAATTCTCTTGTGTACATGTTGTGGCAGAATACAAGAGATGGAGCAAGTTTGCAAGGGAGGAGGATTTACAGTGTCAGTCCCCTCCCCATTTAATGAAAATGTGGACCTGGCTAAAACTAGAGCTTGTGGGTTGCCTCTATCACTGCCAGGCGCTGCTGCCTTCCCAAGGTTTTCAAGCCAGCATAATACCAAGTAGAAAGCAAAGCAAAGTGTTCTGCTTATATACCACCCCATACGACTTCAAGTAGTCTCTGGGTGGCTTACAGTTTTAATTACAGTATGCAGGCAACACATTGCACTCCCCTCCCCCAGCAAACTTGCATTTTCTGCAGAATTTCATTCAAACCGAGAGGGATGTTCCTTAAGGCAGGGTGTAGTTCCCCCTCCCACTTCACAATGAGACACCACCTATGCCACAACAGAGAGGCAAGTTTCTGTGGTGTGGGGAAGCAGACTTTAGCCTCCAGTACAGTGTGGGGCCATCACCCTTGCACTGCAGGCAGAGTAGAGGAAGAACTCACAGAGGCAGGAAATGCTGGCTATCAGAAAGTTCAGCTGAGCAACTGGACCAAAATCTAGCCAGCTGGGAGAAAGTGGGTCCCATGATATTTGAAGCGAGGCACAACTGTATAAAGGCTGCCTTTGTGTGGCTTTGGGCAGGGCTTTCAGCTGGGTCAGTAGTTCCCAATGTCATTCATGGACTGCAACTCCCAGAAGCAACATTCCGTCTAACTTTTTAAGCTGCCCTGTGTGGTCCTCTGCCCCCCCCTCTCTCTTGCCACTACCATCCCTGTGCAGGTTCTGTTACTCCCACAGCCAAAGAGACTCAAAAATCAAAATGATCGCTGCCAGTGTGTGGAGGGAAGAGGAGCCCTATGCAGAGGGAGGCAGAACTGTCAAACACGTGTCAGAGAGAGAACCTTGCCCAAAAGCCTTTATCACTAGTAGAGATGGGCACGAAACGAACAATTTTTTGTTTCCGTTTTTGTTTTTTCATTTAGTTATGCAATGAACTGACAAACGAATTTTGTCTCTAAAATGAAATGAAACGAACAGTAACACCAGAAATTTTGTCGTCTGTTTCGTTTTCGTTACGGCAATACATTGAACTGCTTTAAATGCTAAAAAAATAAAAAAAATGAAATAAATGGTAATGAAACGGTAACAAAATGAATGAAAATGAAAATGATTTTTTTGCAAAAATTTGCAAAAAACAAAAATGAACGGAAATGGACCCCCTAAATGACAAATGACAAACAAAACACCATTTTTTTTATTCGTGCCCATCTCTAATCACTAGCTTTGCTGGCAAGGGAAGTTACTGTCCAATATCTGGGCACCCAAGGTTGTAAACCATTGGACTGAGCTCTTCAGCACAGCACACCCACCCAATATGGCTATTTGCCAGCAACCAGGAAGAAACATTTTATGCAAAACCGGTTCAATGTTATTCCTCACCCACATTCCCTTCAGTATTCTTTCTGAGGTATGTGGTTATGATTCTTGACTAGGATTCGCTGCCATTGCTCAGGTTATGGAGGGGAGAAAGCAGAAAGCCATTTTGAAGAGGATGAATAGCAAAGAGGGGATCAGACAGAGTAAAGGGGTGGGTTATGTGGTTAATCATGTATATGCGGGTAACCATGGGAATGATGTAGTCTGGCTTTATGGTTGTAAATGTGCCGCCAAGTCACCTTTGAACAATGGCAATCCCATGAATGAGTGACCTCCAAAATGTCCTGTCCTCAACTGTCCTGCTCAGTAAACTGAAATGTGTGGGTTCCTTTAAGGAGTCAATACATCTTATCCTCGGTCCTCCTCTTTTTGGCTCTCCTCTTTTCCTGTTGCCTTCAACGTTTAGAAGCATTAGGTCTAGGATATCCACAAAGCTCTCCTCCAGGATCATATTTCAACCAGAGCAATTTTTTTTAGCTCTCAGCTTTCTTCACTGTCCAGCTTGTGTACTCATGCATACATAATTGGGAACACAACAGTGTATTACTCTAGGTTAGAGATGGGCATGACCAGAAATTTTTTTTTCGAGTTGTCGTTTTTCGGGACGGGTCTGTTTCGGCTCGTTTCCATTTTTTGTGAAATTTTTCAAAAATTTGTCATTTCGTCGTGTCGTTTGTCGTTACCGCCGCGATTTAACGTGACTTGACTTCCAGTTCCCAGAGCATGGGGTTAGGGTGTAAGGGCTAGGCTTAGGGTAATGGTTAAGGTTAGGGTGGGTTAGTGGGCTGTACCTCTGGGTGCCTCTGGCCCACTAAGAACACAGTGTACTGGCGTATGGGTTAGGGTTAGGGTTAGGATTAGGATAAGGCTTAGGGTTGGTGGGCTTTTTATGCCCTCTCTTGCACATCCAGAAGTCTCAGCAAAACCTGGCCATGCGATTGGTGGAATGGCTCCAAAAATTTG
>JAHTLZ010000010.1:43388023-43406705 GCA_023846285.1 Phrynocephalus versicolor
ATCTATCTATCTATCTATCTATCTATCTATCTATCTATCTATCTATCTATCTATCTATCTATCTATCTATCTATCTATCTATCTATCTATACACAGTGGACCCTTGTATAACAAACAGCTTGTATAACATAAAATCTGTACAACATAAAAATTCCAGAGATAGGGGAAATTTGCTTAACATAATCGCCTCTGGGGAGAATCCGTACAACATAAAAATGGGATTACTCTGTTTTCAATGCATTCCTATGGGAATTTGTATAAAGGAAATTTGCTTAACATAATTTCATTTGGAACGAATTAATTCCTTTATACAAGGTACCACTGTATATATTTCCACTTTCTCCAGCATCTGGAGACGTTCATTTACTTTTTCTGAGAAAAGATGAAAAAAAAAAATGCCGTGTTGACAGAATGTGGGTTGTAGCTCAAAACTGAGCCCTGGAGGCCTAATTGATATGTCAGGGGTTCTCAGCTGTGTGCCATACTTCTGTGAGGTACTACAAAACCCAGTCAGGTGCACCACTGGAAAAGGGAGGAACATAGAGCTCTAGTCTAGAGGATATGTTCACAGCTCTGTATCAAACAGGACCCTGAAGTGGAAGCCATGCACCCATCTCTGTTTTACCCATCTCAATGGTTCCTTGTGGAGGCGCTTGCTGGTATCCATTGTTAGGCTGGTAAATCAGGGAAGCCACAAGTTCAAAATGTGTGGGAACCACTGGCCTTAAGAGGAGCCATGCATTTCATGTATTTCCAATGGGATGTGAACAAAGCAGCATAGAAGAACGGAGCAGTTGGTCCATGCTGGTCCATAGAAAGGCACTTGGCTTCCTTCTCCAGAAACATTTTCTTCATGGATTTTTACTACCACCATCACCCATATATGTATCCATGGAAGCTCTGCAGTGGTACTGGCCTGCTTTAGCATAAGGGCAAAATTTTGCAGGACTTCCTTTTCTGCAAATTTGAGAAAGGGAGCAGGAATGCTAGGGTCCGATTTGAACCTGGATCTATTAAACACTATAGATTGAAATGGAAGCCAAGCTTCAATGGAATATTGTGCCATCCTTACTTTTTGCACATGCCACATACTGTTTAGGTGAATCTGTAGATAGATACCATCATGTAAGTTTTGTTTCTCTCTTCCAAGGTACAGTGATACCTCTGGTAACAAATTTAATTGCTTCCCAGAGGCAATTCATTATCAGAAAAAAATTGTTATCCAAAAAAGTCATTACCAGTGGCATTCGTTGTCCGAGGTATTACTGTATTAGCTGTTCCATCCAATTTTGTGTCATCTGCAGATTTGATAAACACTCCCAGCACTCCTTCATCCAAGTCATGAATAAAATGTTGAAGACCAGTGGGCCCAGGACTGAGCCAAGTGGTACCCACTTGCTGCCTCCTCCCAGTTTGAGAAGGAGCCATTGATAGGCACTATCTGAGTATGTTGATGTGTAGCTCAACATTTTGGACCTACTGATGTTTGCAAACACTATTCAAAAATAGCAACACAAAGTGGACACTACCTTACTCCAAAAACAAAGGCATTTGTCACCACAATCAGTCGCCAAAGGGAATAAGTGTAGCTTGTGCTCCCAGCTTTAAATGTGCCTATGTACTTCCAGCTGGCTCAGTGAAAGAGTGCATCCAAGTCATGATGCTGAGATTCCTTGGGAATCAAAACCCCATCTAACCCAGGGTGAATCACTATACTCTAATTTGCCTTTCACCAAAGGGTGCTGTGAGTACTTACTAATGCTCCTGTTCTTGGTGATTTTCCAAATATCACCACATTAAAATTTCCCACTAAGACTCCCCCATGCTCCTTGTAAACAAGATCACAGTCACATTTTTCTCTTTGTATATATGTGTTAATTCTACCCTTTCCAGGTAAATTGTGCATGAATTATAATGCAGTACTCCAGTGGAATTTGGCATGTCCTTAAGAAAAAGTGACCACAGTGCTTCTAAAAACCCCACAAGATTTTCCTTCAGATTTATAAGAGCAGAATATCTCACTGCAAAGTAACAATGTTTTTTTCTTTCTTTCCCCTGATGTTTTCTCTCTGAAAATAAGGGGCTGTGACATTCACTTTCCTACATAAGAGTGCTTCATTTGTGTTTGAATTATACTTCAATTTTTTTGAATTCATACAGCCTATAACTAATAGCTGTTGGTTAGAAACATAATGCTTTTCTTGGATGGAAAAGGGATCAAATTGGGACTAAGGATAGCTCTACTATGGAACTAACTAATTCTAAACTTTAGGGCTCCTAATCCTGGAGGGGCCTCAGAGGTGACTGGAGACTACTTTAAAGAACTCTATTGATATGTTGCACAACAACCCCACTGAAGAATATAGAAGTAATTTCTCAGACCTTGTTGCTGGTTCCAAAGGGGCCTTCATGATAGTTTAAACTTTAGGATCCCTAAAATGTAGGTCTGCCGCTAGTCAGAACTGAAACAAAAACCTCCAGATAACAATTCACAGTAGAGATGGGCACAAACCGAAAAAAATGGTGATTCGTTTCATTTTGTTTCATTTAAGGCTTCATTTCATTTCGTTTTTAATGAATTTTTTTCCAAAAAAATCATTTCATTGGGGAAAAAAATTCATTTCATTGGAAAAAAAATGTTTCTTGCCCATATCTAATTCACAGTCCTTTGTATCCAAGGCAGCCACCAACAGGTGTATTCAGTAAACCCTGTAAACTATGGGGCATCCTACCCAATGAGGTAGCAGGCTACCAAACTCCACTTTTCTGCCCTCCATGTGTTGCCCTTTGCTGCACAGGGAACCTAGGTGTAGAAAGCTGCAAAAAAAAAAAAAAAGAAAGAAAAAGAAAAAAGCCCTACACATTTATCCAGGCAGCTCTTGGTTACATGCATCAAGTTGACGCAGGATCAAATCCTAGATAGTTTTTTCCCTTTGCAATAATCTGGTGTTCAGTATTAGCATTTTGAAATATATATAGAAAAAATGTTGCTATGTGAAAATTCTTAAATGTACTCCGAAAGCTTGCATTTTATGCTAACTATTGATATTTGGCTTAATACGGAGCATTAAGGAGGTCAAACTGACATTCTGTTGAAGGTAATAGCAATGGCCTATATTTGATGAGAGCTGCAAGGCCTCTTTTAATTATATGTGTGCCAAATGCTTTGAGAATCATTTGGAAACTTAGGAGGAAAATGAACATGGCCTTTGCCACCCTATCCCCAAAATAAAGAGATGAGACAAGAACTGTGGAGTCAGACTGGTCCACAATTTACTGATTAGCTTTATTGAGAAAACTGTGAAGGATGAAAAGCCAAGGAGCCCCTCAGAATAGTGCTAGTGGCATGAATTACAGGGTCTAATTAAATATAGGCAGGTGCTTTCCACTAGCAAAGCACCCATCCCAAAGAAAAGGTCTGGCCAGCCCACATCTAAGCACTAGGGGCCAATTTTAATGCTCTAACACAGGCATGCCCAAACTTTGGCCCTCCAGATGTTTCAGACCACAACTCCCACAGTCCATTGTCATTGGCAATACAGGCTTGGAATTCTGGGTATTGTGGTCCAAAACATCAGGAGAGCCAAAGTTTGAATATGCCTGCTCTAACTGATAATCTTAATATCCTAGACTATTAATATAGAGGCTGCTGGGTAAATTACGAGCACTCTACTTTCTAATACTGACTAACTTGGGTTGCCAATTGCACTAACCACCAATTGTGACCAGTAGAATGGTAAATGACCACACCTCCCCTGAGGAGAATGGGATGGGCAAAAACTCGCTCCCACTCTTGGCCAATCTGAGTAACAATCAAAAACTCCCACCCAACCCTGGTGTGACCAGCTAATCTCATTCTCCTAATAGGATGGGCAGGTAGGAGAACAGCATGAGGCAAAAGAGGTAAGGAAACCTTCACTGGAGCCTTATATAGGCTCCTAGCCTGATGGACCACACGGTCCATAAGGATGGAAAGGAAAGAAGTTTAACATGTGTGTGTCTATCCGGAATATCGCTGCCTCTAATAAACAGTTTACGATATATTGATTTTACTTGATTACAGATAACTTGAGGCAACATGTAGGAATGCTTCGAGTTTCTCCCTCAGTATCTTAGCTGCACATAGAATCAGTAAGTGCACTGTAACCTTCGGCTTGGTTTATCTGTGCATGTGTTAATAATGTTTTATAGAAAAGCAAAACTCGAGGGAGAACTGCAGAACATCAATTAAAAATTAGCAAGCCAGTCATGAATGAGGACTGTGCAGCAATTTTATCTTCCTACTTGTCTTAGTGTGCCTGACACGAAAGATAACTGAATAAACAACTATTTAATAACCTTGAAACAATGGTTACACCTCCACTTAGAAAAATCTGGATCATTTTTGTTTGTTTGTTTACTTTAGGAATTTATATCTGCAGTGTAAACAGAATGATTTCTTACTAGATATGAACTATATTTTCAACTTATGTTGTAAACTTCCCAAAGTAACCCTAGGGCTAGATGGGCAGTATAAAAGTCAAATAAATAAATAAACTAGTGCTGGACACTGAAATGGACAGATGAAGCTGAAAATGGCACCAATAGATATGCTAAAGAAGTAAACCCCAAATAGTAAGTGATTCAACTCTTTGAGGGAAAGTTTCTGGGCCGCCTCTGATGGCTGCAGCTTTGAGACTGAAGGTGCTTGATCTCATTCTGCAGTGTTGTTAGTAGAGATGGGCACGAAATGAACAATTTTTTGTTTCCGTTTTTGTTTTTTGTTTCGTTACATAACGAAACGACAAGCGAATTTTGTCCCTAAAATGAAACGAAACAAACAGAAACACCGGAAATTTTGTCATTCGTTTTCTTTCCGTTACTGCAATATGAGTGAATTGCTTAAAATCCTAAAAAAGAATCACAAAAATTGAAATAAATGGTAACGAAATGGTAACGAAACAAACAAAAACAAAAACGAATTTTTTGCAAAAAATTCACGAAAAATGGAAATGAACTGAAACGGACCCTCCAAACGACAAACGACAAACGAAATGCCAATTTTTTTTATTCGTGCCCATCTCTAGTTGTTAGATGTATCATATTAATTACTTCAGTTTTCTTCTGTTCTGTTTCTGACATGGACAGTCTGAGGTTTCCCCGTGATTTCAACATTAGAATGGTAGTTTAAATTGGGGATCTGAAGCTTTTAGTAATAGATTTTGTGTATTACCGATTCTCAATAATATTTTCAAAAGCACCCAGCCAGCTTTACCTTTGTTCGATAAATGGGAAATTGAACCATTATTTCAGGTATAAATGTATGTGAGTTATTTCAACAAATATGCATCTGTAAATCCTGCAGTTCAGAAAATTATTTTTAGAACTTTAAAATATTTTTTGAAAATGTGCAGCTTAACTTTAAAAAAAAAAAACCATTCATCTCAGGATAGGAGTGCAGGTCACATTATTCCAAGCAAATGTATTTAAAGGTAAAGCTTCCCCTAATAGTTAAGTGTAGTTGTTTCCGGCTCTAGGTGCCAGTGCTCATCTCCATTTATGTGCCAAATGGCCAGTGTTTATCTGTAGAAATATTTATGTGGTCATGAGGTCAGCATGGTTAAACATGCAAGTTCACAGAACCACATTTCCTTTTCCTCTTCAGTTAAGAACATAAGAACATAAGAAGAGCCATGCTGGATCAGGCCAAAGTCCCATCTAGTCCAGCTGCCTGTATCTCACAGTGGCCCCACCAGATGCGTCTTGGAGCGCATGAGACTAGATATCTGTCTCCTGATACCACTCCCCAGCATCTGGCCCTTGAAGTACCCCGGTTTCAAGCCTGGAGGTTACACATCTCCATCATGGTTTGTAGGCTAGCATGTATCTCTGTGCATAGCAAAATGCGCATGGCTTTTGATATTGCGTAATTGAAAAAGAAATTGATTTTTAAATGTATTTACATAGATGAATGAAAATCAAACCTGGGGATTTCTGTCCACAGTGTCCTCTGTGTGATACAGCTTTACCACTTGCCCCAACAGTGTCAAATTGACCTCGACTTCCAGGCAAGGATAGCGAAAAATATTCTCATCACCACTGCCTTCATTGTATATGCAGTGGACTGATTCCTTGATACTGGCTTTCATCAGTGTGCATACACTTTCATTGGTCCAGACACTGCAGAAAGAAAGAAAAAGATATTTTGTCTAGCAGTTTTTAAACATTCACACATTTCATTTATTTATGATAATTTTTAAAACATTTAGTGTCACAAATAGAAGTGACACAGAAGGGTACTGAAATTTGATAAGCATTTTCCTATATTAATCTTCATGCAAATTAAGTAACCAGTTGTATTTTAAAGAAAGTGGAGCTTACCCATCACAAATCCTATGTAAAATCTACTAAATTATAGTATCAATGACTCCTTATCGCAAGTCAGAAAGTGGCCAAAATTCTATTACAGTACTTGGTATTAAAAGTTACAAGGAAGTCAGCCAATTGAATAGATGGGAAGTTCCATTGATTTAAATGGGCCTACTCTAACCATGGTTTCTACTTTACTAAAGAAGATCACAGTTAGATTAAGTCCACCAATGGAACCAACAGAGGAGTTGATATACCAAAATCCAGTTTATTCAACAGGCCTACTCTAGTATGATTCACTATGGTAGAGCAACAGGGTTTGGCCAGTATCTATAATGAATTGTTGAAAAGTAAAAATAAAATTAAATTGTAATGCAAGCACAAATTAGTAGTCTGAAATTATACAGCATTCCTTCATCTTCTCACTTCAGTGGAGAAGTGGTAAAACAAACAAACAAACAGCACCTTGTTCCAAATGCTTTCATGACTGAGATAAGAGACAACTATGCAAAGAAGTGTTGGTCTAATGACCTGCGCTTGACATCGGGGCACCAGAGACACATTTTATGATGTCCATAAGTCCATAAGTCTTCATGTATCTTATTGTCCATATCGACATAATGCTGAGAAAGGATACAGCTGCCATGACATTTAATAGGGATTCTCAGCATTTAGGAATTATTATGAGAACTCAGACTTGAGTGAAACTTGAGAGAGTGAGCAGCTAAACAAAGGGAGAGTCAAACCAAGACTTTGAAAATGTCATCCATTTTCAGTGGTTTAAGCAGCTTGGAAACTGACAGTCTATAGAGCATATCTACACTACACAGTTAAAAGAGGACTGATACTGCATTAACCACCAACCCTTCAGCCTACAGAACAAATAATGACAGTTCTCTTGCTGAAAGTTCTAATTACTCCACCAACCTAAAAATCTCAGGAGTCAATAGGAAGGAGTAAATGGCATTTAAAGAGGAATCAAGCAGCTATAATAACTATGTAATGTTGATATATTAATCTCTTAATTGGAGCTCATGAAATCCAGACATTTAGAGGTTCAGTATTTACTCTACCTCAAAAGGAAATATACTGTTTCCTTTTGAAATAGTAGGGAATGGATGTGGTTATTATTTAAAACATACAGTATATTATGGTCCAGAACCTTCTCACAAAGCATCCATATTATGCATTCATATTTGTTTTCCATGTTTTGCATAAGCCTTTTATGAATAACACCCTTGGCAGAGTTGAGATAATCTGATATATCTGCGGTTTTAGTTCATCTTTGATCTGTGACAAGTTCATTTGTATGCGTGCAAATTTCAATTTGCTTCTGATTTTAATATGATGCTTTCCCTCAATATCAGCTTCTTGTTGTTAAAGCTCATTGTTTTTATTATGCCAGTGTATTTCCCCCCCAGCTTTGTGTTATGGCATGTCATGATAAGACTTTTTTGTGGCATTAATACTAATAATGTAAATATTTGGGGGGAGGGGGCAGACTGGAGATGAATGGTACATGAAATGGCATGATCTGACTTAAGTTTAAATAGATAAATTAGATATATTTTAAAGTATTAAAGGATAAAAGATGAATAGTACATATGACAGACTTTTATTAAATTGGGTGTTTAAGTATCCAGCAAGAGCTGGAGAGATTGTAAGTCGCCCATTGTGGTTTAGAATAATAGGATGATTCTGAATGCCAGTAGAAAAAAAGCAAACATGTTTGCAAAATCACTGACCTCCTTTTATAGGCTGGCACAATGGTAATCCCAATAAAGAAATACATAATCACTGAGCATGCCACCATCCCCAAGCCTAGGAACAGGGCTCTGGTCTCTCCTCGTTTCTGTGCTGTCACCAGCTTCTTCCCCAGCATGACTTATTGCGACAGGTTCAGTAGCTTTTATTGCTATATTAAAACAAACAAACAAAAACACAGCAAACAAACAGCAGCAACAATTTGGCTTTCTGTTGTGATGGTGCAGTAGAATTGTAATCTCATTCTTTTCCAGGAGATAATTGGGCAGTATATAAATAAAAATATAAATAAATAAATAAATAAATAAATAATGTAGCATACATTCATTCAATGCTTTCCAAATAGAGATGGGCACGACTCAGGAAAAAAACCTCGTTTTCGTTTTCTTTTTCGGCTAGGGTCCGAGTTGTTTCGTTTCCGTTTTCGCGAAAAATCGGAAAAAATTAGTCGTTTCGTTTTTCGTTTTTTTCGTTATCGTTATACTGGTTTTTTGGGGGGGTAGCGGGCTCCTGGAGGCACCTCTGTGGGGTGGGTGCCTCCGCCGGCCCGCTATAAAGGAAGGGACAGCAGCAGCAGGCTCCAAGAGACCCCTCAACATGGGGGTCTCCCCTCCTCACCTGCTGCTGCTGCAAAATGGCATTGCACAACCATATGGTTATGCATGCCATTTGCAGGCAGAGCGAGACCTGCGTGTCGCCAGGCCAGGCAGTGCCACTGCACCTGCTCAAGCACCTGATCCGAGTGGGTCGCACCTGCCATCACATCCCACAGAAGGGAATCGTACTTGCGTGTGTAGTGCAATGCAAGTCGATCTGGCTATGGGCTAAGGTGGATTAGGGTTAGGGCTAGGGTTAGGCTAATGACGGGTAAGGTTATGGTGGGCTATTGGGTTGCACCTCTGGGTGCCTCTCTGACCCACTAAGAAGACAGTCTGTGACGTATGGGTAAGGAGTCAAGGATTAGGGTTAGGGGGTTAGGGGGCTAGGGCAAGTTTTAGGGGGCTTTTTGGCACATCCCAGAAGTCTCAGTGGCCAAGTGGCCATGCGATTGGTGAGATGGCTCCAAAAATTTGCATGGTCGTCCCCTCCCACATGGCTGGCCAGGCCACTGGGCCAGCCCATCATTGCACACTGCGCAGGTGTAAAATAAAATAAAATAAAATAAAATCAATGGAGGACACAGGAGGAGAGGAGAGACATTTTGTTGCAAGAAAAAAACCACTGCTACTGTGAAAAATCTGGCAGTTCCATTTCCGCGTGTTTCTGTTGTGCTTGTGTGTTTTTGGACCACGATTTCAAAAACAATATTGCATTCGCCGCCCCATTTTCGATCCCCCGCCCGCACCGCATGGCATGGCGACGAGGCGACTCGAGTCCGGCTGCCCAGGACGGGGGAAGCCGGGACACCCCCCTCCAGACCAGAAACCCCCCCTCCGGTAGGTGCCCTACTGAGTGAGTGCCCTTAGTCAAGCGGGCATTTTCCGCCTGCTTTTTGGCCCGGGAATGGGTGGGGGGAGAGTTTAAAAGTTTTTTCCTGCGCCGTCCGTGCCGCTTGTGTTTGCGGCGGCCGTCGGCGTCTCGGCGAGAGTGGGCTTTTTGCGAGCCTGCGGCGAGTCCCACCACCAGACCAGAGCAGCCCAGGACGGAGGGGGGGGAAGCCGGGACACCCCCCTCCATACCAGAAACCCCCCATCCGGTAGGTGCCCTACTGAGTGAGTGCCCTTAGTCAAGCGGGCATTTTCCGCCTGCTTTTTGGCCCGGGAATGGGTGGGGGGGAGACCCGGGGGAGAGTTTAAAAAAGTTTTTTCCTGTGCCGCCCGTGCCGCTTGGTTGTGCTTTGGCGGCCGGCGGCGAGACTGGGCTTTTTGCGGCGGGCGAGTCCCACCACCACACCAGAGCATCCCAGGACGGAGGAGGGGGGGAGGCCGGGCGGGGACCTCCAGAAACCACCCCTCTGGTAGGTGCCCTGAGGCACGGCAGGCATATTTCCGCCTGCTTTTTGGCCGGGAACCGGGCTTTTTAACTTTTAAAAACTTTTTTTTCTGTGCCGCTTGGCATCGCGCGCGATCGCGCGATGCAAGTAACGAGCACGACAAATCAGACCAAATTGTTCGTTCGTCGGTTCGAGCTCGAAGTCTGGCGGAGTAATTCCCGTTTCCGTTTCCGTAGAGTAACGGAAACGAGTAACGGAAACGGAAACGGAAATACCGCTAAGTCGTGCCCATCTCTATTTCCAAATCCTATAGAAACTTATTTTCTAAGGAAAAAAGTTATTTTTTGATTTAGTTCACAACTTCAGGTAAGAAAATAAACCCAATGCCACATGCTTAGACCACCATGTATTTCAGTGTTCTGGTAAATAAAAAGTGGTCGGTGTTTAACAACAAAAGGCCTATCAGCAAGAATATACTCATTGATAGTGGTTCACACTTTTTTCCTTGGCTGCTTCATGAGGCCTCAACTTTTTTAATATGCTGTACTTCACAGTGCTTCACTCAGCAACACTGCTGGGATGAGAGCCTCTGCAGTGCTGGGCTGAAGAATGGAGGTCCATTGATTTATGTGTGCATTCTGAGGCCATGTAAGGTAAACAAAAACGCCTCTGAACGATGAATAAGTTTGTATGTTCCTCTTAAAGGCAAAATTGCCAGGAATTGCCCCCATTACTCTTAACCCCTTTTTCCTCTCGTTTCAAACATCAGTGGCCAATAAGGGTGGGCAAGGGATATTTGGCTCAGTATTTATGCCAAGCTCGCGGAACTGCAGAAAACAACCAACAGGTTTTCTCTTCAGTTTTCCTGCTACACTAAGGGCCACATCAGATGCAACATTTTAACTGTGTGAATCCAGTTCATCCCCGTGATGTTTCATATGCCCTGGAATGTTGGTAGATCCAAGTCTGAGTCTTTGGTACCAAGTCCTGAGTCCCTATTAAAAACCAGCATTTTTCTTAGAAAGATAAAGGGTGGGGTGGGTAGATTCTGAGTTGAGTCCTAGTCACTGGGGGGGGGGGGAGTTGAACTGAATCAAATCTGAGTAGAGTCACCAGTGCAGTTTAAGTTCAACGTGACAGCAGTTCCCTCAACTCAAGTCCCCATTGTTCCATATGCCTTTGGAAGGCAGCTCCCTTTGGTTCTGATAAATATATTAGTGCCTTAACAAGCCTGCTTCAGTATCCGGGGAGAAGCTGGGGTTTTTTTTTGGGGGGGGGGGTCCTGTTTTCCTGTTGCTTCACCAAAGACTCCTGTTTTACTTCCATTGTAGGTTTGTCATGACAATACAGAGTCTATTTATAGCAAAGACGGATGTGTTTGTTGCAGCACGTCTGCTAGCAGAGGCTACTAAAGTATTAACTACCGTGTCATTTGAACCTGCAGTGAACAGAAAGTTAGACAAAATACAGCCAGCCAGGGGAAGTGCTTGCATAATTTCTAGTGAAGATTACAGCGCAAGCACAAGAAGACGAAAAGATGCTGCATTTTCTGAGGTAAGATTCTGAGAACAACTGCTGCACACCAGAATCCAAGCAGAGTCACTCTTGAGCACCCCACTTTTGTACTGCGTTGTGAGAAGGAGAATCTCTTGCCCCAGAGGACATGCAGGCATCTTCCAGGTCTCACACTAGATGCCAATGGCACATTAGGTCTCTTTGGGCATCAAGAAATGGATTAATCTGACACTCAACTTTCAAACATTCAATAAAATGGCCCTGCCAGTTCTTCTGTCTACGTATGGAAAGCAAAATCTGAAAAGGCAATGGAGGTTGTTGTGGGCATTGGGATAGGATATGTGAAAAGTGCTATGGCAGACACCCCATAGGTGGTTTGTAGCCGGAGTTTTGAACTCATCTTATGAAGTGCATCTGTCAGGCTTTTGCCAGGAATTTTGGGGACCTTCATTCATAATAATTTTTAAGCAGTATTGCAGCATGGTCTGAAGAAATGGACTTGAACGTTTGCTAATTGTTTGAACTGTATGTGTGGGTGGCATAATGAAGCTCTTGCCTCTTTAGCATTTGTATTCTGAAAAGGTGGGCCACCTTGAGCTGGGATGCATCTCCAGATGATTGTGAATCATGATTTCTCTAGCTGCACTGAGAGCTTCCTCAGTGTTCAAAGGATGGCTGGAGCACAGAAGTGGCCTCTCTCCCCTCTCCTTTTAGGAGTAAATATGGGTAACAATCTTATCAAAAGGACTTGGGAGTTGTGGATCAAAACATCTGGAGTGCTGAAAGTTTGCCTCCACTGGCCTATAGCAATATCAGCAGATGTGTTTCCAAAAATAAAGATACACTTTTTGGCTTATCACACCTACAAATATAGGAGTGCCCTTAAATGTTTAACATATTTTATTCAACATAAGATTTGTGCATTACAAAGTACTTCCAAGAAATCTTCAAAACACATAAGTTTTGCTGCTGGAGATAAGTATTAGCCAGCCTCTTTTTCCTCTAACCTAGAAGTATTAGGCACTCTGTAAAGCAGGTAATAGGTAAAAGTGTTTACACTGGATATACAGTACTTGAGTGTGTAAAAGGAATTCTAATTTTTAAATAGACTGGGTTAGGTTTTTAATTCTAGAGCCAACCATGTTTTTTGCAAACTAATAGTATCAATAGATCTAGTCATATAAGAAACAATAAAACATTGAACTTTCCGAAGTTCATCCCCTTAAAAAAAGACATTTCAAGGGAAGCAACCCTCACCTTGAACTGACATCAGCTGTTATACCTGATTACTGGGGATTTGGACAGTGATGGACATTCCTGTGAGGATGCAAGCCAAAGTCCTTGACAGCAACATTGAGAGGCAGATGTTTTCTTTTTGGAGCTATGAAGGAGAAGAAAACATACTGTATAGACGTTTAAAGAGAACGAGGAAACCCTAAATTCCACTTCCTGTATAAAAAGGAAGAATAACAGAAGACATCTCTAAAATGTATATCTATCTATCTATCTATCTGTCTCTGCTCAACACTTCATGTGTACATAAGTGTCGGATCAGATAGCTGATGCTTGACCCCTCCCTAGGAGTCCTACAAAATTCATCAGACTATCAAAATTCGTACAAAACCGAAACTGAACCGAACCAAGGGTGGGCCCGAACCAGACGAACCTGAACCATGTGTTTTCCAGTTCATGCCCACCTCTAGTCTTAAATGTTGTGGGCTGTATTGTCTCTCATTATTGTAAGCCACCTTGGGTCCTTTTCCAAGGAGAAAGGTGGGGTAAAATATTCTGAATGAATGAATGAATGAATGAATGAATGAATATACAAAATAACATATTTTATAAATTCTTAACCATTTTCTAGTAAAAATGTATGGAGGGAAATTCATGATGTTTGTGAGTTTCTTCTGTGTCTAGTTGCTGTGATATGTGATTATTGTTGGGACTGGCATACATAACTCAGTGTGGAGTCATCTTGTTACAATTATTTGAATACCCTGTGTGTATGTGTCCTATCTCCACATGCTTATAATTTTTTGTTTTAAACTTCTTCCCAATCTGTAAATAAAACTTATTTGCAGAGGTTGCAAATTCTAAGGCCCTGGATGTCGAGAAAAATATTTAAAATGGAAAATTCAATTGTATCTACAATCTTTATGACTCTACTGGTCTGTAATTACATATTTGGCTAGCAACCATTATTATAGTTTTCATTCTTGTTTTGACTATGAGTTAAAACTGATAGAATATAAGCTTCTAGAACTCTAATAATCTGTTATTCTAAAATCTTAGACCAACAGTTCCCAACCTTGGGTACTCAGATGCTTTGGACTAAAAATTCCAGAAGCCTTCACCACTAGCTGTATTGGTCAGGATTTCTGGGATTTGTAGTCCAAGAACTGGGGACCAAATATTGGGAACCACTTCCTTAAATTAACAAGGTCATACATACAACATTAAGGTTTTGGGACATTAGATCATTGCAAATTCTATTATGTTATATACACTAGAGTGTATTATTTGACTAGCAAACATCATTTTCATCAAAGCAATTCCAATCATAGAACATTCAGCCTTTAGCTTACTTTTGGTTACTGCTATACCAAACTGACAGACATGAACAAAATTCTTCCTACCCGTGTTATTCTATCATTGACCTTGTTCTCAGGCTTGATGGAAAGCAGCCAAATTCTTCTGAAAACAGTTATAACTCGTGTAAACTTTTTCCCATGCCATATTTTCAAATATATTTTCATCTTCACCGCAACCTTGAATCTTTTTAAACATTTTATAAACACAAAATTTCAAATCTTGACACAGTCACAAGGGAAAATCTCTATGTAGGTTTGAGAGAACATGAGATGGAACATTCCATACAATCATCCACAATCCAGCAAGGGCAGAGAGACAGAGAGAGAGAGAGAGAGAGAGAGAGAGAGAGAGAGAATATTGTGATCATGTGACCTGCTCCAGTGCTTGTATTGCAAGACATTGCTTGTTGATCAAGGCAAAATTTCAAAGAAATATTTGCTTGTCTTGTGAAACACTCTGAAACCAAGTTATTACTGTAGTTTTGTTCTAGGTGCAAGATTCAGTAGTAAATCAGCTGTACAAATATTGAATGGAAATCTTCAGAGCTTCATCAAATAACATAACACCCAAGCCTTTTCTTTCGGCATTGCTGAATTATGATGTGATTGGGAATTATTTTTTATACATTCTGTGTAGTGAAAGCATTGAAACTCAGCATTTATTGGCTCCTCAGGTAGATGTAGTATACATGTTTTTTTTTTGATGACTAAACATCCTGCTCTCACTACCTCCTTGATCACATCAGACACATGCCAGCTGCTTTTCAACAACGAGCGGTTACCTTACATTATGAACTGGGTCTTGCTGCCTGGAGTTCTCTCTGTGTCAGCATACAGTACTGCTCTACTACTATGACCTCAGTACAAGTGCTAACAGACAGTCATTTAAGATTGTGTTGTGATATACAGTATTAATCTGCAGTGGAATGGACTGAAAAGAACATATTACACATGCCACATCTCTGTTACCTATTCAGGTGGCATGTATGCACAAAAAAACTGACATTACTTTGAAAGGTCTTGGTAACAGAACTTTGTCTCATGTCTACCGGACATGATTTATGGTTATTCTAAAAGAACAATGAATGATGGCAGGGTCTGTTTGCCCATCACTTCACTAGTGTGATGATGATTGACTCAGCTGTTGCCCATGGGAATTTTCAATCTGACTTTTGTATGTTTTCAGAGAGGTTCCTGATGAAGGCTCAATGGAAACCTATTGCCTGTTGTGAGAAAGTAGGGTCCTTTTATTGTGAAGCTTCTTGTTCTAGAGCAGAGACTAACAGTACTTTGTTTTTCCTTCCAAGACAGCCTCGGAGGGCTGTCAACAACTATTTCCCCCTTTTCAAGCCCAGTCATGTGTGAACAGCAATGGTCACGAATGACCTACAATCAAAACATGGGGAGAAAAATCCATTTCTTACGGTTATCATTTGAGGTATCCGCAGGTCGGTGCTTGTGCTACCTGCTTTGCCTCTAGCTGCCCTAGAAATCAATGTCATATCATGTCATGTCATGTCATGTCAGGGGAGAGGACAAAGGGCATTGCCCAAGAGGTCCTCTATAAATAAATCCCCCTGCAATAACTTCTGGAATGCTGTTTTGAGCACAAAACAGTGTTGCTATAAAATCTCTTCTAGCCTTCAGAGATTTAGGGAGCAGCACAAATTTAGGAGCAGAAGAGAGAAAATATAAGTTTAGGCCAGGAACTAGTGCAGTTCTCAGTTGCTCCCAAGGATGATGTAGTTTATTTATTTAACATTATTTATTAATCTTATTTATAGGCCGCCTTGCTCCCAATATAAGGGGAGTCAAGGTGGCTCAGAGTTTTTATAAAGTCAAATTCAAAACCTAATGAATTAATGTTAAAAATATTCAACCACCTATTTTGAACTGTCTTGCTTGTGGTGATCCTACCTCATAGATTCTGAAATCTTCTCTTTTGCTCCGTTTCTTTGATTTATTTCATTTGTTTATAAATTCATATATGGCCTTTGAATAAAGCGTTATGAGTAGAGATAGGCACGAAATGAACATTTTTTCATTTCCGTTATTCATTATTTGTTTCATTACGTAATGAAAGGACAAACAAAAATTGTGATAAAAATGGAACGAAACGAACAGAACCACGAAAATTGTGTTCGTTATGTTTCGTTTTCATTAATGGCAACACGCAGTGAAATGAGCTGTTTTAAATGTTAAAAAACGCCCTGGACATCCATAAAAACGCGGCAATAATTATATATACTGTCTGATAATACCTACCGGGGGGGGTTGGGGTCCTTAAAACGTGTATTTATGTCTTTTCTCAGATCGCTGTTTTTTGTTTGTTTGTTTTGTTTTGTTTTTCCCTTTAAGGGGAGTTAGGGGACATCAACCCAAAATGGCTCCCAGATGCCTAATATTGATTTCTTGGGTATTATAACACCCTGGACATCCATAAAAAGCAGCAATATTCCGATAATTATTTGAAATTATTACCTACCAGGGGGTTGGGGTCCTTAAAATGTTTGTTTTTGTCTTCTCCCATCGCAATGTATTTTTCTTTTCCCTTTAAGGATGACAAAATGGATGTCACCACTCCAGCCACAACATGGAGGCAAGCCATGTGATGGGATCATGTAAATTCTTGGACAACTTCAACCAATAGCATGCCCAGGTTGCAGACTGGGCAGGTCTGGCAGCCACAGAGGGCATAAAAAGCTCTGGTAGCCCCCGTCTTCCTTGCAGCCCCGGGGGGGGGGGAGTTAGGGTAGGATTGCTGTCTCTGCGACTCTAGCTTCGGTCCTGCAGCCTCCCTGTGTGTGTGTGTGCATACCTCTCGGTGAGTACCCTCCCCTGCCCTGCAGTGCAGTCACTCTGTGGCTGCCTTGCACCCTGGGGAACGCCCGCTGCTGCCTTTGCAGCCTCCCTGCATACCTAGTCTATACTGTGTCTCTGCCTGCATCCATTTTTTTTTTTTAGTGTTGGTCTGGGGCGTTGGGGGATGCCCCCGCACGGAAATGCTTTAAAAATCGCGCAAAAAAGCAGGTAGAAACGAAAAACAAAAAAAGAAAACGAATTTTTTCAAAAAATTCACAAAAAATGGAAACGAAATGGACCTCTCAACAACAAACAAAAAACGGAAACACCATTTTTTTTATTTGTGCCCATCTCTAGTTATGAGAGTTGTTCACAAGAATATCGAGTTTTTAGGAAACATAGCTTCTGAAGTTTTTTAGATAAAGTTGCTGCCTATGCACTGTGTTCTAGGTGATAAATTATTTAGTTAACTTCTTCTGGTTTCTATATATTTTGATATAAGAAGGGAAAAAAAAGATCCAGAACAAATGAACTGAATTATTTATCACCCAAAACACCTTGTGAGCTACACAGTGGAATGTCTTTCTTTCAGTAACCTCCTGACCATTGCTCACAAAAAGGTCAGCTGAGCTTCTGAACCCTCTCATGTTTCTGCCCAGGGAGTATGAAGGAGGGAGCAAGAAATCTAGTTTCATTGGTAGAAGTAAAAGGAAAAGAAGTGCAGGGCTGCACTCACTTTCTAAGAAGGAAAGAAACTTTTTCTGTAATAGTACTCACGACTTCTGTGGGTTTGGTAAGATGTTGGTGCAGAAGGTCTCCAATTCATGAATTTTTGGACAGATCCTTAGGACTGGAAGCCTGCTCCAAGCGGGTAGCCAGGTAGCAAATCCTCAGCTGTGTCAGGACCACTTCTTCTCATGGAACTCTCTTCTGCTGATTCTTGAGTTGGGACTTTTAGCTTAGCTGCCCTGTTACAAGATTTCTGTTGCCATAAATGGTAAGGTATGGAAGTCTGCCGTCTTTTAAAGATTGATTGCTCCCGACCAGAGATCTACATTGTTATGAACAAGTTCATTGCCCCATCTCTTTTGTAAGGAAGCTGTGCTGTCGGATTCTAAAGATGCCAAGTTTTTAAAATATCATTTACATGTGGTTTATACTTCATTGTACTAAGGCACTAGAATACACAGTGTGTGGCTTTTCAGTGTATGGGCAAAGAGGAATGCATTGCTTGCTGCTGATCCTAGACATTTAATTAGGCCTCATAAATTGCCTCTCTCCACTGGCATTACTGCTCACTCTTGTGTTAGCCCCAAGAATGAAAAAAACAAGTGACAGAAAAGGAGACTTCAGAAAAGATTTATATTACTTGGATGGTTTTCTGAAGTTGAGTCAAACATTTTCCTAAATTCAATTTTACTGTTTGTTATATCTCACCAGCCATATCGTCACATGTGGGGGAAAATGGTTAGTTATTGCCAAACCTTTTAGCTGAGACAGTAGAGGCAGAGATCTGAAAAGATATGCCTCAAGGCCCTTCAGGTTTGAGAGATACAAACCTTAAATGTAATTGACTGCATAACTGTAAAAACTTTTTAAAGGAGTCAGGCTAAATGGTTTTTGCAATTGTTTTACCGCCACACCTGAGTAGCTGAATGTTTCAAACAGATGTCGAACATAACTTATTATTATTATTATTATTATTATTATTATTATTATTATTATTATT
>JAHTLZ010000010.1:43407090-43444595 GCA_023846285.1 Phrynocephalus versicolor
AAAATGCAGCAACCAGATTGCTGACTGGGGCTGGATACAGAAATCACATAATACCCTTGTTACAGCAGCTCCACTGTCTGCCAATCAGTGTTGATTCTAACATATAAATCCCTAAACGGCCTGGGACCAAGCTCCTTGAAAGACAGTATTCCTCATTATGAGCCACCATGGATGCTAAAATCATCACCTTTCTCTCAGTCCTGCAACCCTCAAAGATGAATTTGGTGGGAACACAGGAGAGGGCCTTCTCTGTTTTTGCTCCCAGACTTTGGAATTCCCCTTCCACAGGAGGCCAGATTTGCCCCACCTTTGCTGTCCTTCCCAATGCAGGTGAATGCCTTTCTCTTCAGACAAGCCTTTCCTCCGTAATTAGCTAAATATTGTGTGATGGATTTTTATGTATTACTGCTTGGACTGAATTAGTAATACTACTTATTATTTTATTTTTTAAAAATTTCATCTCTAAGAGTGGCTTTTTGTTCCCCCATATTTGTTTACTTATTGTTACCTTTAATATTGCATTTCTAATGATGTAAGTTTTTACAGTTATGCAGTCAGAACCATTGGCAATAATCTTTGAGAAGTCCTGGAGAAGAGGGGAAGTCCCCATCGATTGGAAGAGGGCTAGTGTTGTCCCCATCTTCAAAAAGGGGGGAAAGAGGACCCAAATAATTACTGCCCAGTCAGCTTGACTTCAATTCCTGGAAAGATCCTAGAGTGGATTATTAAACAGGCAGTATGTAATTATTTAACAAACAATGCTGTCATTACAAGAACTCAACATGGGTTTCTTAAAAACAAGAATCCCAGGAATCCCAGGTGGCAGCCGTGACCAGGTCGGCCTTTTACCATCTTAGGCTTATCACCCAGATTCGCCCATACCTCGATAGGAACTCCCTGAGGACAGTGGTGCAGGCACTGGTCATGTTGAGGATAGACTATTGTAACGCTCTCTACATGGGGCTCCCCTTGAACCTTGTTCGGTGACTGCAGTGGGTACAGAATGTGGTAGCCAGATTGGTGGTTGGTGTGGGCAGGTTTGACCGCATCACCCCCGTTCTGGCTTGCCTGCATTGGTTGCCCGTTGCCTCCCATATAAGATTCAAGGTGTTGGTTTTGGTTTACAAAACCCTCCATGGCCTGGGTCCTGATTATCTGGCAGAGCGTATCTCCCTATGATCAGAGCTGGCCCGACCCACCCGTTCCTCTATGGCTCTCTCACTCCAGGTGGCCACCCCGAGGGAGGCCCGTAGGGTAGTAACTCGAAAACGGGCCTTCTCAGTGGCTGGTCCATCGCTTTGGAACAAGCCAGCCAGTGAGATATGCCAGGCTCCCTCAGTGGCATCCTTCAGGAAAACCCTTAAAACCTGGCTGTTCAGGAATGCCTTTGGTGACTGCTAATGTGGTACCAAGTTGTTTTTTCTTCTTTTCTTTTTTAATGGTTGTTAAGTTTTTGCCTCTTGCCCAGCACTATTTTACTATTTTATATTGTTTTATAGTTGTGTGTTTTTAAGCCTATTGTGTGAACCACCCAGAGTTCCTTTGGGAAATGGGAGCGGTAAACAAATGCAAAAATAAATGCATATATATAAATATAAGTCATACCAGACTAATTTGATCTCCTTCTTTTATAAAATTACAGGCCTAGTGGATCAGGGGAATGCTGTGGATATTGCTTATCTGGACCTTAGTAAGGCCTTCGATAAGGTTCCTCATGGTATTCTTTCTAAGAAGTTAGTAGAAAGTGGGATAGACAGTGCTACTGTTAGGTGGATTTGTAATTGGTTGTAATTGGTTTTCCATGGCTTCAGAGACTAGGACTCAGGGCAATGGTTTCAAACTACAGGAAAAGAGATTCCATTTGAACATTAGGAAAAAATTCATGACAGTTAGAGCTGTTCTGCAGTGGAATATGCTGCCACAAGGGGTGGTGGAGTCTCCTTCTTTGGAGGTTTTTAAGCAGAGGCTGGATGGTCGCCTGTCGGAAATACTGTCATGGGGGTTCCTGCATGGCAGGGGTTGGACTGGATGGCCCTTGAGGTCTCTTCCGATTCTATGATTCTATTATTCTAATATGCCTCTTCACACTCATTATTCTTAGCATTAAATATTGCCTCTAATGTTCTTAACAACTGTTGTATACTCATTGTCTCCAATTACACATACTGTCTTTTTCAAGGGTCCTTTTCAAGGAGGAAGGCAGGATAAAATATTTTAAACAAATAAACAAATAAATAGGTTTAGAAGCAGTTACCACATTAGTCTGTGCAAGCATTATAGGTAAAAACAAAATAAAAGTAAAAATAATAAAAAAGACAAAAAAGACAAAAATGTGGTGTTACCACATTTTTGTGTACAAGTCCACCTTGTCAGACACAAGAGAAAGAGAGATAACATAGCAAATATTTATACATGGCATCAAAATACAGTGGAACCTCGTATAACAAGTGGTTTGTTTAACAGAAAATCCTCTTAAAGGAAAAAAATTCTGAAAATCACTTAACAGAATCACCTATGGGGCAAATCCATAGAACAGAAAAACGGTCATGATCCTTTTTCAATGCATTCCTATGGGAAATTTGTACAAAGGGAAATTTGCTTAACATAATTTCATTTGGAAGGAATCAAATCCTTTACACAAGGTACCACTGTATAGATATTGTGATTGGTGATGAACTGGGATGAACTGCTGAACTAGCAATTTGTGTCCCTCTCTGATGGATAGTGTTGATAGATGTCTAGATAGGCAGGTTTTGTACTATAGGCTCTCCAGCTATGCTATCAACACTCATCAATAGAGAGTGTAAGAAAGCAAAATGACAATTTGCTTTTTAGAAACAGAAAGTGAAGAGTTATTTCTAAACATAACTTTTAACAGCTACATACTTGCTTTTGCAGCCTAGAGCTTTTAACCACAACTAATTACTTTAAAAATAGCTTTCTAACATCTGGTTTAGTTTTAAATAGTGCTTCAGATTATTATGTTTCCCATATCCACATTACTATTAAAAAGCAGCTGGGCAAATGCAGCTTGTAAACATTAGGTGGCTTTTTTAAAAAAAATGTAGGTGAGAAACAAATTCCCTCAGGTACAATCGTTTCTGTAATATTAATGACAGAGGTGTCAAAAGAGTGCTGCTGACAAACCACTTTGTTGTTAAACCTGTGAAGTGTTAAAATTCTGTCAAATAAGGAAATGAGACAGTATTCTTCTAGACTTTTAAATACCTTTTGGCTGAATATAATTACTCAAAGGACCTGGCTAACATAAAGAAACTGCAAATGAAGCATGAATCTATCAGTACTGTATGCAACAACATTTCCTAGCCTGAAGGCATTTTCAATCTAAAAAGTTGCATATCAAAAAGAGGAGAAGGAGAAGAGAGAGGAGAGACGAAGGAGCCGAAATAAAATGTTGTGGTTTGGTTACACTCAGGCTTGTTTACAGCAGATCATGGGCAGAAACAATGTGAGACATTTTTGAAAACTGTTTACACTAGCTATTGATTACCCAGTTTGCTTGGGAAGACTGGTGCTGGTGAGTGCTCCAACATTGGAGGGATTCAAGAGAAATTTAGAGAACCTCCTGTCAGATATTGTATGATTCATATTCCTGCCTTCAGCAAATGGTTGAACTCAATGGCCTTACAGGCCCCTCCCCACTTCATTGAGTCTTTGATTCTGTGATCTAGGAGTTGAGTTGTGGCAACTGGGCTTCTTTTCTTCTGGGACTGAAATGTTTTGCTACTCATCCAAGTAGCATCTTCACTCTGAGGAATGTTGGTGTGAGGCTTCTGACCTCCTAGGTCTACTTTTTGAACCCACTTTTCTCTCAGAGGTAGAGTGTCCAGTCTGTGTTCTGTTATTCTGAGGTAAATCATCATTTATCTTTCAACATTCCAGTTCAGGAAGACAAACAAACGAGTGAAATGAATTTATCCCCTCCTGGACAACATGCAATGGCGATTATCTCTTGTACATCGACCAGCACTTAACAGATGCTCACCCAGTCAGATGTTTGAAATTAAAGAAATCTTTTTTAAAATGCCATGATATATGCCATGTGCAATTTTGAGTGATACATAAACGGAATATAAATGGTATGGCTATTGTCCTTAAACTGTGGCTAATCTGGTGGCTGGGTATGCAGAGTTTGATGAGTCTTTCGGCCTTGCTTCTGACTTGAGCCATCCGCTTTTGCCTCTGACGAAACTGGTGAGCTGTGAAATGAGAATATTTCCAATCTTGGTAAAACTTGACAAGGTTATTAGCTTCATCACATCTAATTGAAGTATATAAATAGCAGACTAAATTGTCATTTTAATGTCAGTAGATGTAAAAGGAAATCTATGGAAGGTGACCAAAGAGAAATCAGGCTACCTGCAGATAATTGCCTGGTGGGAGCAAAATGAGCTTTTAGCCTAGTCCCGTGTGGATATACGCAGGCCACAGTTTTAAAGCTTCCAACTTCATCACACAGAGATACAAATCTAGATTTAATGTGTTGACTGTAAAAGAATATTGCATACTAATGACTGTGGCTCACGGCACAATGTAAATTCACTGCTTGGGAGCTCGCTATAACGCTGGTACTTCTCCCTAATATAAACCAAAGTGGGTTCCTCAAGTGGACAATTAAGAAAATATATTGAATGAGCATCGGAAATGTATATGTAACCCCATTCTGTCCACCATGCTTTACTGGAGCATGTGCAGAATAATTTTCCAGAGTTTCCATTTTCTTAGGTTTGGTTTCAGTTTGGTTTTTCTTTTGCCTCTCCTTAAATAAAAGGAGATTCCTGAGGGGACCCACTTTGGAGTTGAATAACTCGGCACCCTGAACCCCAAACCACTTCAAATTTGGAGGGCTTAAAGCAGGCCTGTCCAAACTTCCGCCCTCCTGATGTTTTAGACCACAACTCCCAGAATTCTAAGCTTAGATTGCCAATGGCAAAGGACTGTGGGAGATGTGGTCCAAAACATCTGGAGGGCTGAAGTTTGGACAGGCCTGGCTTAAAGGGAGGAGTCCAAGGAAACTACCTCAATATTTGGTGCCTCTTGGACCCAGGGGAGCCATTTATAGCATAACATATCATTTTGTTGTGGTTCATTTCCTTTCAGAAATTATTTTTAGAAACTGTTAATAACAAAATGAAACAAAAACGAAATGAAGCACTACACTATATTTTCATTTTGTGCCCATCTCTGGTAAAAAAACTGAAGCCAAAAAAGAGTGGGATGTGATGGATAAATAGCAGAATGATGTTTTAGATGTCAAAACCCATCGGAACACAACACAGTGGCTCAGAACAGCAGCTTTTCAGTAGGATGACCCAACCAAATTCACAACCCCTGTGTGATTGATGCAGCAAGCTATAAATCATCCCCAGGAACAACATGCCAGCATCTGTACCAGGCAGAAAACTGATACTGGGGGGGGGGGGGACCCAGCACAGAATGGTGTCTTTGGAGTAAGGCAACCCTAGGAAATTCACCCATCTTATCTGCAATGGCTTTTACTCTTCCCCTCAACTGGCCAACATGACCCATTTTGCTCCACAACCCTCTGCCCCATGACTGCTTTCCCATCTCAGAAAACTCATTGCCAAAGCAGAATAATGGTCATGAGAGCGATACAAGGGATCGATTAAACAGCAGAAGCAGCAGCAACAGAGCATTCAGTGATATGTCTGTGAAGATTCTCAGTCATCCAGGTGAGTTTATCTGGAAGTTGAGTCATGGCTACTGGACTTCTTTTTTGAGAGATAGAAACATTTCACTGTTCATCCAAACAGCTTCATTCAGTGATGCACAGCATGAAAGATAAAACATATCTGCATAAGGAATTCCAATAATTCTGGTGTGGTGGCAACGTGACTGAAGAACCTGTCCTGGAGCAAAAGCATTGCTCTGCAGCCTTGTCAAACCAAGTGATGGGCCCTTTCTTTTTCAGCTTGCAGTCATCTGAGCAACACTCTTATTTATCAATAGGATTCTCAATGTAAGCAGTTGAAAAGGAATTCATTCCCACCCTTCGAAATGTTTTTTGTCATGCAGTTTAATGAAAATTTATGATCATATCCCTATGTAATGAGATTGATCTTGCTTTGCCTGGAGCTATAAATGTGCATTCAATATGGAGCCCCATTATGCAGTTTTTTATTTGCTTCACTACACACTTCTTACAAAGTTAACAGGATTATTGCAAGCCCTTTCTTCACCAGTGGGAATTGTAATCCACAACAGAGATAACATTGTTCAGAATGTGAGCCATTTTTTTTGTTGTAATGGGGGACAGACAATGAGAGGCTACAAATGACAGCAACCTTTTTGCTGAGTTAATAGTAAACAAAGGTCTTCAAGATGCTTGGTAGCTAATCTTGTCCCCAACAGACAAAATACTCTCTGTGTTAATGATACACGTGAAGAGAAGACCATGTTATGTGTCTTGTTAAACTGAAATCAAGTTCCTAGAGCAGGGGTGTCCAAACTTTTTGCAAGGAGGGCCAGATTTGGTGAGGTGAAAATGTGTGGGGGCCGACCATTCAGCCGCATTTGGCCCCTGGGCCGGACTTTGGACAAGTCTCTATAACATGCAAGGAGGAAGGGAGGATGCTGCAGCAATGTAGCCAGGGGCAAGTAGGCTGGGCAGGTGTCTGGGTGGTGGTGGACAGAGGCAGGGAGGGCAGGCAAAACATAAAACTGCAAGCTGATGCCTCCATCCGGTATGGGGAAGAGCCAGCTGGCAGGGCTGCATGACAGGCTGAGATGGTGGTGAGAAGAGGCCATGGGCCATTCGAAATTTGTAAACGGGCTGCATTTGGCCCCCGGGCCTGACTTTGGACATGCCTGTCCTAGAGGTAATGTTAGCAGTCACAGACAGGTTCGTACAAAGAGAGGGATCTGCTACTTTCCCTTGAAAGCTTTTTGGAATGTTAACACATTGTTCATTGGTAGTACTAGCACTATCCATGTATCCCACAGATAGCTAACATGCGCCTAAAGCAAGCCTTTGCCTTGAGAAAGTGGCATGCCAGCTTGATGAGATCAAATGAATGCATATATGTTTAGACAGATAATATTTTGGTTGGAGAGTTCTTGAGGTAATCTGCGGCAGCAAAGAGAGCGGCATTAAAAAAACAGTTTACTCTACACTTTGGAAACAAGTTATTTATTCAGAAGAGGCAACCATGGCAGAATCAAAACCTTCATGGGACTTGCACCAGGGGGAACTCATTTAGTCTTTTTAAGTCCCATGATGTAGTACCAGACCAAAAGAGAGAGGGGGGGCAGGCATCAGGAAAACTCCAGGGGAAAATGATCACAGGAATTTTGAGAGAAACATAGTTTGTATCTTCACAACACAACACTCAGACTGAGGAGAAACAAATAAGGTGGAGCCCATCTTGTCCAACCCACAGGCTGTATGTTATATAGTGGGTCAGATGAAACCAGGCAATGCCCAAGTGAGATTCAGCTCTTTATTCATAGCAGAAGCACACGTTGCAAAGGGATAAAAAGCACTGCTAAAAAGGCCCAAAGGCCAGTTTATATACACACCCAGAATATCCCCGTGGCAGGCCATTGGATGGTTTAAACAGCCTGCTGGCCCCCAATTGGACAAGCCAGAATCCTGCAGTTCATTCTCCAGCCTCCATCTCCCACATTCCACACATCTCGCATTGCCTATGCTTGGGAGCCTGATCAGGCCCCGCCCGGCTGGGGGCCCAGCTAGAGCTTGGCTGGAGCTAAGGTAAGTTTGGAGCTTTCCTTTCTATTTATTAATATACTCCAAACTCAGGCAGTTCACGGCTTACACTAAGAACACAACACTCTACCTCCTAATGAGACATGGAGTCTGCCAAGCCATGCTGCACATCACTGTAAACAAAATGATTAGGTAGTTGTGAGTTTTTTGGGCTGATTGGTCGTGTTCTGGAAGTTTTTCTTCATGATGTTTTGCCAGACTCTGTGGCTGGCATCTTCGGAGGGCAAGGAACTCAGAGAACAGAGTGAGTGAGACTGGGTTTTTTAAAGTTGTGGGAAAGAGGAAATTTGTCCGATGCAGGAGAATAGGTGTTAGTCATTGCATTGTAATGAAGGGATTGAGAAGTTTCAATGCAGACTAAAACAACCTGACAAATCAGCAGTAGCTGAATACACCCTGAAACAAACTGGACATGAAATCCTCTTCCAGGACACAGAGGCACTAGACAACACTACATTTCACTATGTCAAACTACACAGAGAAGCCATTGAAATCCACAAACATAAGCACAGTTACAACAAATAAGAAGAAAATCTAAAAATCAACAAAGCCTGGCTTCCAGTACTAAAAGCTGTAGAGTGCAAGAGTCAAAGCTCAATGATTCCCACCCAGACACAAGCAACAGTAATCAGTTCACAGTAATCAGTTCACAACAGTAATCAGCTAACAACACCCATTCAAGGATCATTGCCACCCTGGTTGCATTGAAACTTCTTAATCCTTTCACAATACAATGACTAACACCTATTCTCCGGCATCGGACAAATTTCCTCTTTCCCACAACTTAAAAACCCCCAGTGTCACTCACTCTGTATCCCAGAGCGTGGAGAGAACTCCTAGTTCCCCGAGCTCCTTGCCTTCTGAAGATGCTAGCCGCATGATCTGGTGAAATGTCAGGAAGAAAAACTTCCAGAACATGGCCAAACAGCCCAAAAAACTCACAACTACTATCAGATCCTGGTTGTGAAAACTTTTGAGAATACATCAATAATGATTAGAGATGGGCACGACTCAGAAAAATTGTTCGTTTTCGTTTTCGTTTTCGTCTAGGGGTCCGTTTCGGCTCGTTTCCGTTTTCGTGAGCTAATTTCAAAATTTTTTGTTTTCGTTTCGTTACGTAACGAAAACGAAAAAATGAAAACGAAAACGAAAAATTTTTCGTTTCTTCCCATTTAGCTCCATTATGTGCTTTTCCAGTAACAAAAAACGAAAATTGGCTCAAAATTAGTCGTTTCGTTTCCGTTTTTGTTCCAGTTCTGAGCCATTTTTCGTTTTTCGTTTCGTTACATAACGGAAACGAAAAACGAAAACGAAAACGAAAATACCGCTAAGTCATGCCCATCTCTAATAATGATTAGGGTTTTGGCAGCAGTGGCTTTGTGGACTACATTTTTCATGCCCTCTGGCACCTGGTCAAGCAAGGGCATCCTTTCACTAAGGCAGGCCACATGGCTTATTTAATGTCTACACTTTATCTGCTGTCTATGCTGTAATCAGCTGTGTGAAGAGCGGGTTAATGCAGAACGACATCCAGCGTTGCTGATGCTGTGTGCTCAAAAAGAGAGCTCCAGCTGCTTGAACATATTGCCAGGGATTGTTGGCATTCTGCTAACACAGTGCCTTATGCTTCTCTTTTAGCAATGTTGCTGGAAACAGACTATTTTTGCATGTCACAGAGAGAGAGAGACGTACGAGAGTTCTTCTTTGGCAAGCCCTACGGGCAGCAAGTGGATTAATGTTTTGGGACTGATGAACACTTGCTAGTGCTACTTGTTGCTCAGTTTGAGGAGCTCTATTAGGCAGGAAGTCTCTCCTTGTTCTTGTGATGCCTTTAGTCAAATCACTTTCCATGGCATTCCCTGTGAGCGTTCCTGCTTCAAGTCCTTATTCTCCTCAACCAATTTAATATATTGCAGTCCTATGACCTGCTCCAATGACCTCTGAAAAATACATTGAGAAACCAGAAGAGAAAATGTTACCCAGTGTAACTCCGTAAATGGAAGTGCATTTGTAGCAGTGCCTAACCAGAATGGAAGACTTTAAGATCTATCAGTAACACATAAAAGTTGCCAAAGAAAATAATCTGAGCAAAAGGCATAAGGGACTCCAACTGGGTGCCATTTTTTACTGGCAGGACATTCCCAAGGACCTGCTCTTGAGGCTGGTTGAGGGCAAAATACAATCACTCCATGTGCTTGATGTTTAGGTTTCACATTCCCCATATCCCGGGCACAGATCATTTGCAATAGGGGCACTGATTCTATTAGTTCAAAGAATGCCTGTGTTGTCTATCCCGTTTAACCATGCTTTTTTGTGAGGAGTGAGAATAATGTTGGAAGATAATTTATGCTGTGGACTAGAATGGACCTGAAAACAGACCTGTAAATTTCAGATAAGGAAAACAGTTTTCTCTCTGTAGAGGTGTTATTCAATTTATTCTACATTTATTAACTAAGAGTAGCGGAAAAGCTCATTTCAAATTTTAAAAAAAGCTTAAAATGTTTCCTTCGTCCCGAATTACTATATTTGCCTTCCAAATGGTGGTGGCAAACCTTTGGCACTCCCAGAATTCCAAGCCTGTATTGCCAATGACAAAGGACTGTGGGAGTGGTGGCCTGAAACAGCTTTAGTGCTGAAGGTTCCCCGCCACTGAAATGTAGTCCAAGGTGGATCTATCTGCTGCAAACCCAACCCTGTTTGGCCTTCCATCCATCCAAACAACTTGTTGGTTAAATGGTTTGCATGCTGGAAGTCCTTATTGGACGGCCAGTTCCTGCTGCTTTGTAGTCTCCTCTTTTAAAAATAAACACTCTTAATGCTTTTATCCATGAACCTGATCCCCCATCTGGTTTTTGTTATTTCGGTCAAATAATATCTAAAAATTAGTGATATCTCAAATTGTTACCCACTGGTTCCAGATACTTGGTTTTTGGCAATTTGGATAAAATTCCACTATGACCTGGGGTATTCCCAAGTTTCAACTAAGTGATTAGGTTTTTAATTTCATTGTGACTCATGATGTGCCTTCTTGACAAGCCGGAACATACACATTCTTTGAGATTTGTGGCCAAGATTGATGGGGCATAAGAGATATTTTAAGCTATTCTTTTTGTTCTTGTTTTACCAGGCAGAGCAACTATAATCAGTGCCCGAATTTGCTTATTATAATTAAATAATAAGGCCTGTTTTGAGAGGGTTTTTACATCTGACGTTTCTTAATGAAAATAACCATCTTGTACTGCTTTTTCAGCTGATAGTATTTTTCTCAAGAAAAAAAGTATTTCCTTTGCTTCCCCAGTAACATTCATAGGCAGTAAATCATGTATCCAGTTAACCACATATTACATTTATTCTTGGAATGACCTGTTACCGTCTGCTGTTGTAAAACTGTGTTAGCGCTAGAAATGAGTTCACAATAATGAGCTCATGCTATGGGCATTCTTTATGTTTTCGTTAAGATCAGTAAAAGTGGTAAGAGACATTGTTTTAATAACATCATTTACCACTTTTGCCTTTTATACAATTGTGAATTTTCCCCTGCTAAGTTAAGAAGGGAAGCTGAGGTAAAGATGATGGACTACACTCTTGGGAGGTAATTACAGAAAAATGGTCACACTGTCTATGTGCTGTCCCATGTCAAAATGGCGGAGTCGCCATTTCATCTTGGAAGAGACAACAACATAATAATGATGCTTCCTTATATAGAGCTGAATATATATTCTCTGTAAGTGTCTGAGTAGGGATCAGTTTAAAATCAAATGAAACTTAATAACACTTGCCTAAACTTAAAATAATAAGTTTAGCCAAACAGGTCCCCATAGAGTGAATCGGAAGGTCTATTGCAGATCTTAAGTGGGAGATGTTAAGTGAGGTGCCCAACACAAAATCATTCAAATTGCAGCCTGTATGATGGCTTAGAGAAGACCCATGCTTTCCCTATCCTTACAAGAATGTCTCCAGCTACAAACTTAGATGCTCACAGCTTAGAAAACTATAGACAAGAACTGGGTCTCCAAATCCAACAAACACTCATTCAGAGCATTCTACAGGGCCTAACTATGTTGTCTTACAATTCTGTGGAGGTAAATATGTGCTGACAAATAGGTCAAAGACAGTTTGTTTTCATAATATTACGAGAATTGGAGGAGAACAGCAACTTAACATTTGCTATAGTCATCATTGTCGTCGTTGTCGTTGTCGTTGTCATCATCATCATCATCGGATAGTCATGCAGACCTATATCAATATTTAACAAATATTTCTGAAGCAGAATATCAAACCCAGTCAGAAAATTCTAAACTAATCCCCCCTCTTTCCCCTCCCAACCAACCAATTCTGTTGTGCAGGATCCACCAACACAAGGGGAATGATGTCATGGGTGGCAGTAGATGGCCAGAGTTAGAAGACTTTCCTTTTCAGTTCTGCTGTGCATGTGAGTTCATCTTGTTGTGCACAAACCATGTGCCCCCTGAAGTAAAAAACAAAACAAAACAGAAGTCTTTAATCAGTGGCAATCTGCCGCTGCTGTCATTCCCGTTGTGGAGTGGGGCCATGTAACAGGATTCTGGCTGATATGATTAGAGCTGAGATCTTATAGTTTTTAAGGAGTCGTGCTAGCTGAATTAGGCCATCCAGCCTCCTAGCCAGAACATGGAATATGCTGCCATTTTTAAAAAATATAAGCAGGTGATAATCCAGGATGTAGAAAGCTGTATTAGTCCATGGGCAGGATTGTTCTGATCCGAGCCAAATTGCAAAATTCAAAACAATTTAACTCTGTGGTGGGGTAGGTAAGTTCATAGAATCATAGAATCATAGAGTTGGAAGAGACCTCAAGGGCCATCCAGTCCAACCCCCTGCCATGCCGGAACCCCATCAAAGTATTTCCGACAGATGGCCATCCAGCCTCTGCTTAAAAACCTTCAAAGAAGGAGACTCCACCACCCTCCTTTGTGATAGCATATTCCACTGCCGAACAACTCTAACTGTCATGAAGCTCTTCCTAATGTTCAAATGGAATTTCTTTTCCTGTAGTTTGAAACCATTTCCCCGAGTCAGATTGCTTTGAAGCATCAGCTAATGTGAAAACATTGCTTTTGAGTTTGCCTTGTTTATTATTCAGAGTTGAGGGAGGAAAGTAGGGAGGATCTGACTGAGAACTTGGAGGCTTAACTTGAATAGAGGGTTTAGCATTGTCTGCAGGTTCTAGAAGCCTTCATGATCAGTTGCCTTGCAAAGTCTTGGACCAATATGATGTTGTCCTCCGGATAGACGCTTAGAAAATGAGCCAATCAATGTTTCTATTCAGAGTTTTTAAAAACAGACTGATCCTTAGTTCCAGTTTGATTGCAAAGGTTTTCAGTCTTTATTTATTGGATTTTTATACTGCCCATCTGGCAGAGAGACCACTCTTAGTTGAAATAAAAATCAATCATGGAAATCCCATCAACGTAATCATCATTCAAGATGATGCTCAATCTATAGATGAAGAAGAAAAAGCTGAAAGCATTTACGCCATTGTCTAGAAGGAAATTTGGTCAAACATCATAAGTTTAGCCAAACAGGTCCCCATATAGTTAATATGAAGGTCTATGACACATCTTAAGTGATCATCACATGAAGTGAAGGCCATCATCAAAACAGGATTTGCTGATAAGCAAGACTGACTGACTGACAACACTGGGAAGCGAATGATAGTTGAACTTCACCAGGGGCTTTGGTCTCAGGGGCAGAAATGAAGCAGGAGAGTGAATCCAATAATTATCTGAAGCCAACAGTTTGTTCATTGCAAAGACATGCATTAGGGAACCTAATGGATAGTTGTATGCATGGATGTCACCAGATGACCAAAAGAGAAATCAAATAGATTATATAATCAGGAGCAAAACATGAAAGATTGCTATTCTTTTTTGGGGGTGGGTGGGGGAGAGGAAGTCCAAAAGCAGACTGTTGTTGACAATTAATAGTATAAGAAAACTGAGAAAAGTTGAGGAAGAATCAAAGTACCAAAATTTATCAAAAATGTAGAATGGATAAAAGTAGTACTTTTGTGCTATCAACTCAGAACTGTCTTACAGAGGCCGTAATGGGGCTTTCAAAGTATGTGAAATATTTAGCAAGCAGTTTCACCAGCCCTCTTCCCCACCCCACCCTAAATTTCCATAGCCATGGGGATTTGAACCCAAATTTTCTGAGTTCTGGTCCTTCACTCTATCCGCTACACCACACTGGGTAGCAAACATTAAATTTTGCACTATGACCTTAAAAACAAGCATAAAGTTCTTCTGCTTTACAAAATAATGAAAGGAAGGGCCATATAGAATTTACAGCTGCTTTCTACCTCAGATATGCTGCACTACAAAACTTATCATCCATGCCTAGCAGGACCTTGCCCCCACTGTTTGGGTGATACAAAAACATTGAAAACTGGGGAGTATTCAGCCAAAACTTCTGTACAGAAAAGATGTGTCTCAAGACAAATAATAAACAATATTTATTGCCTTTTAAAACCTGACACATTTTGGCCTGTCACTATGCAAAGGCCTTCTTCAAGGGACTGTTAAAGTATATGCAGGTCTTGGATGCATTTATAGTTCAACGTGTATTACAATCATATAGTCATTTGAAGTTGCATAATCAAGCCAGTTAAGTGCCATTAGTAGCTTCTGAGAATGGCGACTCAAAGAATTAAAGTGACCCAAAAGGTCTTGTCATTAACAAACCTGTTAAGGTTTTGCAAATGCAAGGCTCTGGTTTTCTTTATCGAGACAATTTGTCAGTTGTGAGGGCTGTGCCTACTCCCTCACTCCTCCTTCTCCTGAGGAAGACTCAAACCATGGATCCTTTTATTAACATCAGCAGGTAACATCATGAACAGAAGTTTCTCCCACTTTAATCAGTGGTTTTGTCTCCGACCAAAAGTCCACAATTTGCCTGATAGTTTTCTCAGGCTCAATCATCAAACATGGTATGTGTAACGAATCCTCAACATTATAGCCTGGGCTTATCAGTGATCTGGTCATACCTCCAAACGGAAGGGTAGCTCTATCAGTCATTCCCAAGGTTGTGGCCTCAGGTCTCTCCAGATGGGCGGCAGAGAAGGCCTCCTCCCCTGTCTCCCCCCTCCCCATGGATAGACTGACATTGTTCCCACTCCTAACTCTTCTCTTATCTCCCTTCTTTTCTCCCTCTCAAAGAACACTTGGATCCACTTGCGTTCCTCTTGTTCCTCTGTCTCCCTCCAATATGGTGGTTTTACTGCCTTCCACTCCCCACTCCTGTTCTGCCTCTTCCCATGTGAGTTTAAATGACACCCGCTCCCCCATCCAGGGATCTTCTTTCACCATCTCTACCAGCTCATCTTGCCTTGTCTGCTCCTTGCTTTCTTCCCAACCACCTAGAACCACTTCAGTCCCTCCTCCTTCTGCTCCCCCCCGGCTAATGTAAATTTCTGATTTGTCTTTTCCTTTAATTTCGCTTCCCAATAAAGATGTATTAGCCCCACTCTCTATGTTGCTGTATTCTTTATAAGATGACCCTCCAGAGAAGGATGGCACACCCTCTTTCTCACATGAGTTCTTTCTGTTTTCTTGCTGCCTTTTCCTAGCGTGATTGCTTTTTCCAGTCAGTCTTTTCTTTTCGCAATATGTCCAAAGCACATTACCTTTTGTTTATTCATTATCTCCCGTAAAACGGTGAATAGAAACCAGATCTAGGTTTCAAAAGTGCCACACATTTATTCAAGTTTTCTCCCTCAAACCTACATTGGTGTCTAAGGTCAAGGAATACGTGGACTGACCAGACCTCTCTGCTATCTGGACACTTCAGTCTTAGTCCCCAGGGCCCTTGCTGTACATCACCAGCCTTGCCCCAACCAGGCAAAATGGTGAGACAACCTCAGGCTGATTCCAGATCCAAGAACCAGGATTTAAGGCTGGTGATATCCCAAGACTGTCTCAGAAGACCATACCGCCTGTGTCCCTGAATGTCACAATTTGAGGCAACTAATGGGAATCATCTCTACTACCCCTCTCTCTGCTCTGCCCATCAAATTATGACCTTTTAAAACTTTACATCACCCCAATATGCTTCTTATGCCCATAGGAATAAGAATGGGGCAGGGAAAATAACCCAGGCCCCTTTTGTTCAGTATCCCAATTAGGGAACCCAGGTCCAGAATTCCTATCCAGCCTAGAAATGACTTGTAATGTTATTCTGACTTGCAGAGTGGGCAGGCCAACTTTGGTGTCACAGAGAGGCCATGTTGGGGCAGGGACAGCCTTTTCAAGCCCTCCCTGCCCCTAGTGCTGCATATAAGGCAATGCATGTGCGTCATGCCAGCATGCCTCCAACCCTATTATGTGGGCGACGAAATGCTCTTCCCCCTGACCTAGTCACATATATGTGGACATATGGAGGAACCATCTTTTTCCATGTAGAAAGAATCCCAGGCTTGTACAGAATAGCATATGAACATATTTACACTGAAAGGAGTAGTCTGTAAAAGGTTCTACCAAGAATCTTCAGCCAACTTACTAGCGACTAATGCAATATGCAAGTGAACAAAAAGCAATAATTTTTATTCTATTCGTAACAGATATGGACTGCTGGAGCATGCCAGTTGTAGTCTAGGGTGGTGATTCTCAACAGGAGCCATATGGTGGCCCGGGGCTTCCTGGAATATTTGAAGAGAGCCATAGACTGGAAGCAGTTCTCTACATGCCACTTTATAAGATTTGTTATGTGAGTTATACAACCCTGATTCGGCCTAAGTACATCTCTTTCCGATTGCATTTATGGCCATAGCCAAAAGAGTTGAAAATGACTGTTTTAGGGCATCTTCTGGACACCACTGGGTTAGGAAAAGTGGGGGCGGAGGAGCAAGTGAGAGGGAAAAAGGAACCCTACATCTCACCCTTGATATTATTAACATTTCAGGTGATCAATCCACTGATGCCTCTTTGATATTTAACAGCTCAGAACCTGGGCTGGTCCTGGTTTGAGAACATGTTCCAGAAAACACTCGTATGTTCGCATAGAGCCTTTCACTGCTGTAATGTTGCTGCTGCTAGTTTTTATGAACTGCAGCTGAGAGATTCAGAGAGTCACTTTTTGTGTTTAAAAAACCTTGGATTAAAAAGCTATAGACAACATGGAAAAAAGTGCCTGGGAAGGGTTAATTCACACAACTTGAGAAATGTTTACTGTAGTTCTTTCTGTAGTGTGCAGCATAAATCACGTGAGCAAAGCTGCATTGCAGCAGGAAAGGGGTTTCTTCTTTTAAAAAATGGCTTTCTTCACTCTTCCTCTGTAATAAAACAAACGGGACCCATAACCTACTCTCTGCTACAAGTCAGGGATCCTTGAACTGTAATGGATGTAATTTGAACATTTTAGAGGTACTGCCAATGACTATTTGGCTTACAAACCACATGTCAGCATGCACAAAAAGTATTTTCAGATGTGATAGCAAACAGCCTGTTTTGGTGTAACATTTCCTTACCAGATGCAGAATTCTCATGCTAGTGTTTTGTTTATAAGAAATCTGCTCCCCACAAATGACTAAATCTGGATTATTTATTGAGATACCCCAAGCTAATGGGAGAATCAGCAATCCCCCCACAAGGTCTTTACCCATTTTTTAAAAACATTCTCTTGGTGTAGTTGTTAAATGCCTGTACTGCAGCTGTAACGGTGCTCACGACCTGGGGTTCAATCCCAGGTAGAAGGCTCATGGTTGACTCAGCCTTCCATCCTTCTGAGGTCAGTAAAATGAGTACCCAACTTGCAGGAGGGGGGGCAATGTGTAGCCTGCATATTGTAATTAAACTGTAAACTGCCCAGAGACTACTTGAAGTGGTACGGGGTGGTGTATAAGCAGAGCACTTTTACATGTGTCCTTGATAGAAAGCGGGAATGAATTTGCACTAGAAATTTTACTTCAAACATTGAGTCCTACTCAAGTGTTCAAAGAAAAAGGTGAATCTTAGAGCATGAGCAGGGAATGAGCCCAGCAGGCTGCCCGTGGCTCTCTCCTCTGGCAAAGGGGGCGTCTGAGAAGGGAGGACTTGATGACTCATGAAATTTCTCTGTATAACCGAAGATCCTGAAAAATCTGGGTTCCCAAAAACACAGAAGGCTGGTGGTTGTATCAGACTTGTCCTTTGCCCTTCATCTGGAGTCAGCGAGAGCCATGGGATACTGCTAGGACTTCCTCCCTGCTCATGCTACCAAGCCACAGGAGGGCCAAGATGTACGCTAAAATCAGCATTCAACAACTCAACCTTCTCTACAGAGAAGCTTATATTAGACTGCTCTGATAAATGACTTGCAGTATAATTTCACAATTTACCGTAGCTTTCCCCCACCCCAGTTCAAGTTTCACATATAGCTCCTGGTCTTTGCAAAACCTTGAGTATGCTGCACTGCAATTAGAGCTAATTCCAGAAGTAGATGATTGCTTTGCTATCAAAACAAGCTACAGGGCACACTGCTCTTGAATTAAAACTCACCAAGTTGTCAGATGGTGTTAAAGGAATGCTGATTACACCTATTGTAGCCTTTGGCTGTCTATTGCACACTGTGGGTATCTGTATATATTTTTTTCTTATCCAAGAAGTGCCATTTGCTCATGGCAAATGAGCTACAAAACAGAGATTGTGTTCACTGCTGCCAATCACTGGAGCAATATGAATTTTGCAGTCTCTCACTTTTGGAAAATAAATATGGAAACAAATCCCCCACTGTCTTCTCTTTATAGCAACATCTCTATGGCTGATACTTCACATCCCTCTCGCTGCAGTTCGTGGCCCTGATGGAGACCGGTTTGAAGGAATGGAACCTCATGTCCTTGTGGGGTCAATCCGAGTTCGAAGGAACGGAACCTCACGTCCTTGTGAGGTCAATCTGAGTTCACCCCGACCACGCCCCCTGAACTGCGCTCTAAGCAGGGTGAGAGATTCCCGTCCTGGAGCTCGGGAATCTTTCCAATCCACTTCTTGATCCGCCCCCCAGGGGATGTGTGGTTCCTCTTAACCTACATCAAGAAAATACTTAGTGTGATTACTTTTTTTTTGGTTGAGAAGGGGGGAGGAACATTGGTATTTCGATGTATCGAACAACAGGAATTATAACTCCTTCTTATGAATCCATTTTCCCCGCTTATCGACCAAGATTCTTCCTCAAACAGTTCACCCTGGTTTGTCTTTTGTTCCTTACCGCCAGGTAAGAATCGAGGAGGTGCGGTTAAAGTACTGTCGGTTTCAATCAGCATGCCCGTGAGTACAGAGAAACAGGGGCAGAGCCGGCATTAGGTCACATGACTAATACCGATTTCAACACGGAGGCAAGTTCACCTTGTCTCGAGGAAGGACATGAAGTCACCGTCTATGTGTCAGATCTTGTGGGGTTTGTCAGAAGTTCCATGGTTGGTGCCTTCTCCACACCCACCTCTTGGAAGAAACTCCAGGAAATTAGTGCAATATTATGTCTCCTGCAGAGGCTTTGCTAAGGAAAGGCAAAGGAGTCTAATATTACAGTTCCTGCACAGAATGGTATCTTCCCTGCAGCAAGTAAAAATTGGGGGGGCGGGAGGGAGGATAAGTATGCTTCACATACTTTCATGGGCTAGATTAGGAAGGCAGCTGTGCCTCTCTTCCACATTCTTGGGGTACACATGGTCCCTCCTGTTGAAGGGACCACGGTTTAACATTTCTTGCAGATCCTTTGAGTGATCTAGGCCAGGTTTGTTAGCATGGCTGACACTAAGTCTAGATGGTGCAACCCAGTTTTTTTTCTCCCTTAGGTCTAGCAAAGCCAGGGCATTGGCCCTGGGGCTTCAATCAGAGAAGGAACAATGGAATAACAAAGCGTATTACAGAGGACCCTTGTATAACAAACAGTTTGTATAACATAAAATCTGTACAACATAAAAATTCCAGAGATAGGGGAAATTTGCTTAACAGAATCGCCTATGGGGCGAATCCGTACAACATAAAAATGGGATTACTCTGTTTTCAATGCATTCCTATGGGAAATTTGTATAAAGGAAAATTTTCTTAACAAAATTTCATTTGGAATGAATTAATTCCTTTATACAAGGTACCACTGTATTTCTAAGACTGGGGTAAATCAGAAGTGTTTGCTTCCAATACAGCACTTAGAAGTTAACAAAAGCTCTGTCTAGGGATATTTAGGAATTCAGACTGCTACTGCAATCTGACTCACATATCTTAAAGTGACAGAAGGCACAGAACTAAGCTGTTGGTGTTTGATACATCCCAAATGCTCCAGCCAAATTCTTGGCTCAGTATGAATGGGTTGCCTCACATACCCCTTGAAAGCCATCTTCCCCCACCCCAGAGGCCCAAGGGAGCCCAGGAGAAAAAGAGTCTTCTGGGCCCCCCGCCACATAGGGAAGCACCACACGGCTGGTAGAAGGGCAACATCCTGATGAGGGGGAACCAATGGGGGGGGGAGGACTGGAGTATGAGCCCTTGCTCGCTCGCTCTCTCTCTCTCTCTCTCTGTCTGTCTGTCTCTGTCTCTCTGTCCGTCTGTGTGTCATCATTTGGAGGAGGAAATGGGTATGGAAGCAAGTGAGGAGTGGGGGCCCATTTTTATGCCTCCAAGGTGGATAGAATGCCTCAATGGACCTTAGTCCCCCTCACCCAGCTCTACCAGTCCTTCTCAAAAGGATTGTGACCCAAGCTAGGTCTGGTCTGGACCTTTGCTTGGTTTAGACTTTTAATGTTGCCAGTGAAGTTGATGGGATAGTCTAGAGCAGTGGTTCCCAAGCTGTTGGTCCCCAGATGTTCCTGGAATGCAACTCCCAGAAGCTTCCACTACTGGATTTCCAGGAGTTGCAGTCCAGGAACATCTGGGGACCCACAGCTTGAGAACCACTGGTCTAGAAGAAGGGCAGTTGATTCAAGCACTGTTCCATTAATAAAAGCTGCTGAGGTTCCATAACTGAAGCTGAAGCTGATGGGGTTATTGTCTCAGGACTCCCCAGCTGCTGAGCACCCAGGAGGTGGGGCTGATGGCACTCACATACAAGCACACAAATTTATGCCTGAAAAGAATGAAAGGAGGATATGGTTACTAATGTGTATTTTAAAGCAGGGTATCTTAAAATGACATCAAATCAGAGTGTACACACATTTTAATTAGGATTTCCTCAAAATCAGAGTAACATTGCAACTGAGTCCAGTTGATTAATGGCTGAACCCATGTGAAAGTGAGATGAACCAGAACAAGCTGATTCTTCCCTGTGGATTTTGCCTCTCCTTCCACTCTTCCAGCCTATAATTTTGACGTTCTCTTTTGACCTGAAGAGTAAGCAGTGGAACAATTAATCTAATTGGAAAGCACTTCCCAATTAATTATTTCGCCACAGGGGTACTTGTGAAAACCAAATTTCTCTCAGAGTCGAATTAGAAGCATCTCTTTATTCATGGAGCTATGTGTACCTAACTGGGCAGATTCAAAGGAAATGATGAATAATTTTCTATGCTTCAGAACTCAGTTGGCTTTCCTTAAAAAATGAAAGAGAAAGAAAGCACACCTGGCTCCACATTGTTTCTGTTTGTTGAGTTGACTGAGTGAGCAAAAAAGAATAGGTTTAAACAAACCTGAGGTGTGCAGAAGAGAAAAATCCCAGTGGTGTAACTTGTGGGAAATATGAGGTTAGCCATGTTTCCCAAATAGAGTATTTGAGCTGGGCAGGTTTACAGCACATAGACAAGGTAAAGGTAAAGGTTTTCCCCACACATGCGTGCTAGTTGTGTCCGACTCTAGGGGTGGTGCTCATCTCCGTTTCCAAGCCAAAGAGCCAGTGTTGTGCAGGTATTATTTATTTATTTATTTTTACATTTTTATACCGCTTCCATTTCCCTGAGAGAACTCTGGGTGGTTCACATAAAAAACAAGTTGAAAACATGTACATCAATGAGGAGATATTAGGCAAGAGGCGTAAAAATTGGCAATAAAAATGGTAAAAATGACAAAAAAACGAACAGAAATTAGCAGAGGAAAACACTTTGGTACATCCTATCAATCGCCAAAGGCATCCCTGAACAGCCAGGTCTTAAGCGATTTCTTAAAGGCTGCCAATTAGGGAGCCTGGCGAATCTCGCTGGGGAGTTTTTTTCCATATTCCTGGGCCAGCCACCGAGAAGGCCTGTTTTTGAGTTACTACCCTACAGGCCTCCCTGGGGGTGGCCACCCGGAGTGAGAGAGCCATAGAGGAACGGGTGGGTTGGGCCAGCTCTGATCATAGGGAGATACACTCTGCCAGATAATCAGGACCCAGGCCATGGAGGGTTTTGTAAACCAAAACCAACACCTTGAACCTTATTCGGGAGGCAACGAGCAACCAGTGCAGACGAGCCAGAATGGGGGTGATGTGGTCATACTTGCCTGCAACAACCACCAGCCTGGCCGCCGCATTCTGGACCCGCTGCAGTCGCCGAACAAGGTTCAAGGGAAGCCCTATGTAAAGAGCATTGTAGTAATCTATCCTCGACATGACCAGCGCCTGCACCACTGTCCTCAGGGAGTCCCCATCTAGGTATGGGCGAATCTGGGCGATAAGCCTAAGATGGTAAAAGGCCGACCTGGTCACGGCTGCTACCTGGGAGCCCAGGGACAGGTCAGGGTCCAGGACAACGCCCAGACTCCTCACTCGTTCAGCCAGCTGGAGGGTGGACCCGCCCAGACTGGGAAGAGGGCCACAATACCCATCCGGGCCACCCCCAAAGAACAGAACCTCAGTCTTCCCAGGGTTAAGCCGGAGCCTGTTGGTCCTGGTCCAGTCCAGTACTGCAGCCAGACAGCGATCTGGACTGCCTTCCCTGCAGAGGTGGAGAAGGAGAGATAGAGCTGCGTGTCATCAGCGTACTGATGACAGCAAGCTCCAAAACTCCATGTGGCAGGCATGGCTGAATGCATTTCTATGCACAGAACATTATTTACCCTCCCACTTTTTTTAATTTATCTTATTGCATTTACATGCTTTTGAACTGCTAGGCTGGCAGGAGCTGGGGCAGGAGCTGGGGTTAACGGCTGGAGCTCCCTCTGCTGCATGGCACTGGGATTTGAACCGCCGAGCTGCTGAATTTGCAGCCAACACTTTCAGTGCTCTAGGCTGCTGAGCCACCATGCCCCAGATAGACAAGAGTCCACATTCAATATCTTGCAAATGGGAATTTATAATATAACATCTAGGAACTACAGAGGAATGCAGTTTGTTCCTAGTGCCTCCAGTTACGAAATGATAACAGACATTATCTCTTGTGGGCTGAGTTGTGTGCCTCAATGTGAAACAGAAAAAGTCTACAGATTTGTCTGTGAAAGTTACTAATTTCTTTTATGACAGTGTAATGAAGCCAGAGGATTTGGTCAGAATGGATGACTGAATTTAATGGGGCTTACTCAAAGGAAAGTGACAGTAGGATTGCAGGCCCAGTGAGCTTTGTGAATGGGTGCCCATCTGAACGCAGACCTCAACAATTCTAGTTCCATGTTTTTTTTAACTACATTTCCTTGACTCTTGCTGACCAGGACAAAAGAATACCATATAATGGGCAAACCAGTCATCTTTCACACTAGATACGGCCTATTTAGTTAGTTGAGTGTACTGTGTTTGTTGTTGCTGTTGTTGTTTGCTTAAGACTACCATCCTTGCTCACGTCTTTGGAAATCCCCCCAAAATGTGCAACCACACACAATTCCTCAGCAGCACGGTTATGGCAGGTGCACAGTAAACAAGCAAGAGAACACCTCCTCCTGCTGAGGACCATATGGAGCCATATGGAAAAAGCGCAAGAGTCCTTTCCACATATCCTTTGTAGTGTGTAGTTCTTGGCATGGAATCACAAATGTTCTCCTCTGTGGGTCTGAACCTCAGTGCACTGTAAGTTGTAATTATTAATATGTGCCTTGATTTTTAAATTAAACTTTACGCCATACGAAAGTGCCATATTGATCGTAATACGTGTGATGTATATGATCACTGAGCAGTAAATCCTATGGACCTACTAGAGCGCAAAGCTGGGATCTGAACCGCAACTGCAGCCCCATTGAACTTAGTGGGAAACACTTCTCCAAAAACAGGCATAGAATTCTACATCTTAGTAATATATGCTTACGATTTCAATCTTTTCTGGAGAAATGCTGTCTCTTCTGCATCCCCTCCCCCTCCCCCCGCTGCTGATCTACAGGCTGAAGAGCATGTAACGCTATCGGTCCTGCACACTTTGGGTAATCTTGTTTTGAGAGCTCTAACATTTTGTAAGATGCAGATATTCCAGTCTTGATTTCCACAACTTTCATTCTCTTGCACGACTTCAATTGCTTTCTGTTCCCTTTACATTGAAATGTGTGAATTTGGGGGAGTTCTTATTCTTAGGAGGGAAATGGTGTTAAACTAAATCCTAACCCTTCCCTTCCTTAAAGCATGCAGAGGCAGATGGATTTGCAACTATCAAAATTCATTGTTAGCAGAGAAAACCATCTAACTCATTTCCAGTGGGGAAATTGCAAACATATACCCTGCTTGCATTTGGGGTTTCAAGTTGCAATGTTAGATTTTTGAGTATCATTTTAAGTATCATGTGTAATATTTTATATTTTGCAGGATGTGTGTGCACATATGTCCATTGTTGACTGTGCATAGAGGCTAAATGCCAAGTAAATAAATTGATTTCCATGGAGGTAAATGCTGACTTCTTAATTTATTAAGTCACTGCAGGCATTCAGTTCTTGTTAAACAGGCTGCATGCTGTGAAATGTTGATATGTAAAAACTGAGGGAAGCAGCACCAGTGGTGCTCCATTGCAAAGTATCTTTTTTTACCTTCAGTAGCAATTGATCCAAAATTCCTATTAACTGAATTGGTTAATTGCTCTGATAGATGCAGTTAATGGCCACCAGTACATTATATGTGTGTATTGCATAGCATAAATCAGAAACTGCATGACTGGTGCACATGATCATTTTCAGATTGCTGGGCATTGGACAAAGGACCACAAAACTGTGCAAACTCCCTGTATGATTCTGTTGTGTGTGTGAGTGGGTGTGGGAGTGTGTGATGACTGTAATTCACATAGAACTGAACAGATCTAGATATTTAAAACATGTTGAAAGCCATCTAGCAATCCAGAAAAGGAGAAAGTTCAAAGAAATTTAAAGGCATAAGTGGACGAAGTTAAAAGGGTAGTAGCACTCTCCCTTAACAATCTCTTCCTCAACAGTTGCGTAGTCATTGGGCAAAAAGATATGCCTGCTGGAAAATGTAAATGGGAAAATATGCAGGAACCCTATTTCTGAATATTCTCAGGTGAGGTTATCTGGAACATGAGTCATGGCAACTGGACTTCTTTTCTTGTGAGATCGAAATGTTTTGCTACTCATCCAAGCAGCTTTGTTAGTCTGAGGAAAGTTAGCTGTGAGGCCTCCAGTTTACAGTTCACCCTGCTCTGAATAGGCTCATTAGGTGGGTCAATGGCCTGAATAGGCTTGTTGGGTGGACAATGGCCTGGGGTGTGTGAAAGTCCCACCTATGCAACCCTTCCCAAAACTCATTAAGTATGGGTTGTTACTAGCTGTAGCCTTTCTGGTGGAGGTGGGAAGTGCTTCTGATTTGTTTGGGGATGGTTGGAAGAGCAGCATGATAAGTTGCGGATAGATTGTGCCTGATTCCCCTACCTCTGCTGAGGGAGAGGTTTTCAATACATACAGGCATGGCTTCCCTGACCCCTCTGTCAGACCACTTCTCTTCTCTGTCTGATATGTGTACATCCTCCTCTTTGAATGTATGCCCTTTGTTCTTCAAGTCAAGGTGAAGGTCGGTTGCCATGACTCAACTTCCAGATTCAGGAGCCATGTTTCATTTATAACCTACTCAGCCTAGTGGGACCTGTACTCTGGATGGTCATTACAATATCATGGTCATTCATTCCCCAACGCAATAGTTAAAAAATAAAACCCAAATTCACACAACAAACCAAGTAAACAAACAGAGTGGAACAAAGTGGTGATGAATAGAGATGGGCATGAAACAAACAAAATCATTTCATTTTTTATTTTTCATTTAGTTTCCTAATGAAACAAAAAATGAATTGCTCTTTTAACAAAAAGAAATAAAACAAAATGGAAATCTTAATTTTGTTCTGTTTGAGGTTTTGGGTTTTTTTTGTTTTTTTTTTTTTTGACAAGCACCAATCTTGGCGTTTGTCAAAATAAATAATAAAAATAAGTGCCAATCAGCTGGCACGCAGAGCTGCTCATCACCTGGTCAGTAGGAAATATAAATTTTTTTTAAAAGGCCGATTGGCTTCCCTGCATGCCAGCTGGTAGACAGGAGGGGGAAAAACCCACCAACCAGCCTCCCTGCATGCCAGCTGGTTGGCAGGAGTTAAAAATATATATATTTAAAACTGCCGATGACCAGCCCAGCCCCAACAGTGTAAAAAATAAATTTTAAAAACTGAAATGAAATGAAATACAAAACTAATTAAAAAAATCTTTTCATAATAAACAAACGGGGGAAAAGAAATGAAAAATGAAACAAAACACCATTTTGGCATTTCGTGCCCATCTCTAGTGGTGACAATCTTTAATTGTCACGGGGTTGAAGAGTACACTAACTGAGAGAATATGCTTAAAAGCTTTTCGAAATACACTAATTTCTCTACTTATGAATTTAATCCTTTCTGAGCACATGCTTGTGGGTAGGAAAAATTGTAAGTAGAGCATCAGATCTCCATAGGAATGCATTAAAAATGAATTAAACTGGGAATGAGTTTCAATGCATTCTTATGGGAAGGCTGTCCCAACAGCCAATCTGATCTGCCACCGCCACTTACCTTGGCAAACTCCGGGGCTTCTCAAAGACCCTTTTTAAAATGGCATTTTTAAAAAGGATCTTTGAGCAGCCTGGGAGGTTACCAAGAAGTGGGAGGGGGGAAGAGGGAGAGAAAGTTGCAGCCGGGTGCCTTCTTGGCTCAGGCCTCGCAACACACATTGAGACAGGAAGCTTGATGTTGGGGCTGGCATGCGCCCAGAGCGTTTTAACTCAGGGATCAGAGCCTGGCCGTCTGAACTTGCCTGGCACTGGAAGGACCCCTAGAAGAGCTCCCTTAGGCGAGGCTCACAGACACCTTTTCTTCCCCTCAGTTCAAAGCACCCACCTTTCTTTAACGTTGGCACATGCAAACACACTCCCCCGTCCCACTCCTCCTGCACAATGCCCTCAAAAGGCAGTGCTCCACACCCTGCTCTCCAGAGGAGCAGGGGTGGAAATCAAAAAAGAGAAGGGAGCTGAATGATGGCTCCTGTCAGCCATTCCCAGCATGTTCCCGCCCCCATCACACCCCAGGCTTCTCTTTCATGCCCTCTGGAGAAGAGGCGGTCCCTCAATGTGTATAAGGTTGCCTGCCTTCCATATTTCTAGGCAGCCCAGGAGGTTGCCGGGAAGCTGTGGTGGTGGATTTAATCCAGTTGCAATTATGGTGGAAGAAAGGAAGGGAAGGAAGAGGAGGCTCCCCAGATCCCAAGAAGGGAGAAGCAGAGCCCAGGCAGTCTTTCCAGCAGCCCAGTACCGTTTTCCCTCCACAGGGAAAAAAAAGAAGGGACAGGAAGGGATGTGTTTTGGAAAAGGAGCATTTTCTGTGGAGAGGAACAAGTCTTCCTCTCCTCTCACATGTACGTCCCTTCTAGGAATCTCAACTCAGTGCATTTAACCCTTACTTGCCAGGCAGATGAACAAAACGGGGGCATTTTTCACTGCCCTGAGTTTTACCTTCTTCCATCCATGGGTTCCAGGCAAAAAGCAAGCTACTGATCACCACTTGCCTCAGATGGGTTGGAAGGGAGGTGCGATGGCCACCTCATCCTTCTTGGTTGCTTTGATGTCTTTTGCACAGATCAAAGCAACCAAGAAAAAGGACAGGGTGGTGATAGGCAGAGAACGCTGCTCTCTGCTCTGCACTGACAGCTGACTTTGACAGATCCAACCTGTTAAAATCAGCTATAGTGTGGAAAGGAGAGCAGCGCTGGTAAGTCAAATTGCTCATAAGCAGAGCTGCTTGTAAGTAGAGGTACTACTGTAGTAAGGATTTTAACTGTCTTTTATAACTATGGAGGAAGGAGACCTGCCATTCAAAGACATGAGCCATTACGGACGGCACATATTCTAATGGAATCCTCCCTTTACTCCCATGGTGTGGCCACCACCAGCAGCAATACCAAGGAAGACCAAATGGGGAAGGATCAGCTAGGTTTTTACTGTAATAGTAAGAAGATGGAGACGGAAAGCAGTTCATAAGGGCTCTGTTGACATTTTTGCGTTAAATTGTATGCAGCTTTGATTCTGCTCAGAGGGACAGCATAGTTTCAAATTCCTCGGCCAGAAGAAATAGATTTGTCTAGAAGAATGCCTTAAATAGTTCTCTATCCCAGTAGGATAAGATTTTGAGCTTGGTTTTATGAGATCTCAGAGATATTTGATATTATATTGCAGACCTCAGGTAGTGTGAATGCCTTTTTTCCTATCATGGACGTACAGTTCTTCCAAAGCAATAAGACTCAAAGTATGACAACAGCTTTATCAGAAAATGGAGACCAAGCAAAGTTATTTGATAGGGCAAGAAAGGCTATTTTGTTAGGCCAGGGTGCCAACCCAACCCCACTAGATGAAAGCCTGTTGCTACACACATGTCTCATGGTTACTCTTTTTCCAGGGATGAAAGTGGCAATCATTTATAAACTATTCATTCTAGATCATTGTGCGCTGGGTAATTTTGTTTTGTTTTAAAGAAGTTCTTGTTTTGTTTTATTTATTTATTTATTTATTTATTTATTTATTTATTTATTTATTTATTTATTTATTTATTTATTTATTACACTTCTATATTGCACCATCTTCCATAAGGAACTCTGGCCGGTTTACAGGTTTAAAACAACAGGTAAACCAGCAAAAAAGGAGAAACATCAATAAAAGAACAACAGTATGAGCAAAAAGAGGGGGAAACCCTCAGCAAGATGCAGTGGACACACACAAACAAAAGAAAAAAACAATAAGTGGAAATAAGGTCACCATAAGCCTCCTTTAAAAAGCATTGTTTTCAAAGCCTTTTTGAAGGCGGGCAGGGACTGTGCAAGGCGCAACTCACTCGGTAGGTGGTTCCATAAAGAAGGGCCAACAACAGAGAAGGCACGGCTACGCGTTGCTGACTTCCGTGCCTCCCTGGGAGTGGCCACCCTGAGTGAGCGCGCCTGCGACATTCGAGTGGGCCTAGCCTTGGTTGACCTCTGAGAGCTACGCTCCACCAGGTAATTCAGGTCCCAAGCCATGGAGGGTTTTGAAGACCAAAGCCAACACCTTGAACCTTATCCGGAGAGCCACGGTCAACCAATGCAGGCACGCCAGAACTGGGGTGATGTGATCATATTTGCGAGCACCCACCACCATTCTGGCCACCGCATTCTGTACCCGTTGGAGTCTCTGGACAAGGGTCAAGGGCAACCCCACATAGAGTGCGTTGCAGTAGTTGATCCTCAAAATCACGAGGGCCTGCACAACTGTTCTCAAGGAGGACTCATCGAGTTACGGACGGATCTGGGTGATCCTGCGGAGTTGGAGAAAAGGGGCCCTGGAGACCGCCATTTTGAAGCCCATGCTGCCCATACCTTTTGAACAGCAGACTGTGAACTCTGGGAGCTGCATCCACCAATCCCATGCTGGGAGTCTGGGTGGATCACAAATTGAACATGAGTCAGCAGTGTGACGCGGCGTACAGGAAAGCCAATGCGATTTTTGGTTGCATCAACAGAATCATACTATCTAGATCAAGGGAAGTGATAGTACCATTCTATTCTATTCTGGTCTGGTCAGACCCCACCTGGAGTACTGTCTCCAGTTCTGTGCACCTCAATTTAAAAATGGATGTTGACAGCCTCGAGCAGGTGTAGAGGAGGGCGACCAGGATGGTTGAAGTTCTGGAAGAAATGTCTTATGAGGAACGGCTTAGGGAACTGGGAATGTTTAGCCTTTCAAAAAGAAGGCTGAGGGGGGGATATGAAAGCTATGTTTAAATATTTTAAATGATGTCATATTGAAGAGGGAATTTGTTTGTTTTCCATGGCTTCAAAGACTAGGACTCAGGGCAATGGTTTCAAACTACAGGAAAAGACATTCCGTTTGAACATTTGGAAGAACTTCCTGACAGTTAGAGCCAATCGGCAGTGGAATATGCTGCCACGGAGGGTAGTGGAGTCTCCTTCTTTGGAGGTTTTTAAGCAGAGGTTGGCTGGCCATCTGTTGAGAGTACTTTTATGGTGGTTCCTGAATGGCAGGAGGTTGGACTAGATGGCCCTTCAGGTCTCTTCCAACTCTATGATTCTGTGATTCTATGCTGGGAAGAAACAATTAAGTATTGGGGACAGTAGGGATGGCTTTTACACGTCTGGGAAGGTTGAGCTTGGAAAAACTGCCAGTTTCCTCTAGTAGTGGGTTTGAGAGAGTGTGTATTCTAACTACAAGACATACTTTGCTCTCACTTATTACAGATGAAACCCTGCTCAGACTGGAATACCTTTAAAGTGGACTTTATTCTTGATGACGTGAAGGAAAAATTCAATGGAGGATACTGTAATTCCAAAGCCAAACAGTCATGATTAATGCTCTTTCAATTGTTTCCTGTGGAATGCATCTTTGACTGATTTCTATGATTCCGGGACAAGCTGTGTTGAACTTAATATGTTCTACAGCAGTGGTTCTCAACCTGTGGGTCCCCAGATGTTCCTGGACTGCAACTCCCAGAAATCCTGGCCAGCTCAGCTAGTGATGAAGACTTCTGGGAGTTGCAGTCCAGGAACATCTGGGGACCCACCAGTTGAGAACCACTGTTCTACAGTATCTACATTTATTTTATTGCACTTTCACTGTCCCAATGGTGCTGTCTAGTACCTAACAATCTGGTCGGCAGGCACAGTGCCAGGATTAAACACATTCCGATAGAGTTGAAGCAGGCAACAGACAGAGAGATAAACAAAATCCTGTATTAAGTGCACAGGAGATCCACGGTTTTAATGTTCTCAGTTGAAGCCATGTATCTTTAGCTGTTGCACTGCAAAGCACCATAAACAGGATAGTGTTTTGGCTGCACTACGGCTGTAATCTCTCTTCACAAGATCCTATACATCACCGATCCTATACATCTGTGACAGCTGGAGAGGACATCTGGGCTGTTCTTTGGAAAAATATTCAATCCTCCAGGCGCCAATTTGACTGGGAGATACTGGCAGTTAAATGAATCTAAACTTCCAAGTTCCGTATACAAAACCGACTGAGCTCGACCACCTCTATATTGCTCCTACGAGAGTCTCACTGGAAAAGGCAGTGACTCTGGAAGACTCTGAAGACAGCAGGAAAAGAGGGAGACCTAATTTGTGATGCATTGACTCAAAAAAAGAAAAGACGATGAAAATGGCAGCCTTGAATCTTCAAGGGTCACTCAGGGGTGTTAATGACAGATCTTTGGTCAGATCAATAATTCATCAGGTTGTCTAAATTGGAAACAGTTTCACAGCACAGCCCAAGAAGAGATGGTATTGCTACTGACAGGGCATGAGCTAGCTAATGGAATGAAACTTTTTGTGGATGCCCAGTTTCACTTAGTTTCAGTAGAACACAGCTACACATCTCTTTTCTTTTTTGTTTATTTATTTCAAGCTCGGTGTAGCTGGAATGATGCACAGGTGGATGTACAATTTGAGTGAATGTATCTGTACTGTTTGGTTTTTGCATTAAGGCATCTGCCAGTTAACAGGTGTTCTCCACGTGTTGCCACCATGACCAGCCTCCCTCTCTCATGGCTTCCTCAGAGCATGACAAGGTACACATAACAGCCAAGTAGACTGCCTGGGCTGCCCCTTACAAGGCAGTTGGCCCACAGCTCTCTAGCCTGCCTGTGGGCCATTTTCAGACAGAGAGACTCTTCAGTGAAGTTCATTGCCTGAGGCAGGCATGTGATATTGTTTATTGGGGTGAAGTAGAGCAGACTAGTGCTGGCAAGATGGGTTTTTTAAAAAGAAATATCAAAATTGGCTGTCATCATTTCTTTAGTAGTAAGACACTCAATTCTCGGCTTAACAGAAGTTATAACCCTTTACTACAAGCTCCCATATGGTAAACCTAGTTTCTAAATAGTGGACATCATGACTAGAGATGGGCACAACCAGGAAATTTTTTCTCGAGTTATCGTTTTTCGGGACGGGTCCGTTTCGGCTCGTTTCCATTTTTCGTGAAATTTCGCAAAAATTTGTCATTTCGTGGTGTTGTTTTTTCGTCTGTCGTTATACTGGTTTGGGGGGTAGCGGGCTCCTGGAGGCACCTCTGTGGGGTGGGTGCCTCCTCTGGCCCGCTATAAAGGGAAAGCGGGCTCCTGGAGGCACCCGTGGGTGCCTCCTATCCTCACCCGCTACAAAAGGGCATGCATAGCCATATGGATATGCATACCAAGTTGCAGACGCAGCAGACTGGCAGAGGCACCCCTCTTTTTGGGGTGCCTTCCCTGCAACAGTCGGTGAGACATAGGCAGCACTCGCGGGCATGGTTTGCATGGCACTGCTGCTGCAGGAGGAGTCTCATTAAGAAGGGAAACGTACTTGCGTGTGTAGTGCAATGCAAGTAGATCTGGCTTAGGGTTAAGATGGGTTAGCGCAAGGGCTAGGGTTAGGCTAGTTACGGGAGAGGTTAGGGTGAGTATTGGGGTGCACCTCTGGGTGCCTCTCTGACCCACTTAGAAGGACAGTGTACTGGCGTATGGGTTAGGCTTAGGCTTAGGGTTAGGGTTCGGGCTACGGTTAGTGGGCTTCTTATGCCTGATTGGCACATCCCAGAAATCTCTGTGGTCAACCTGGCCAAGTGGCCATGCGATTGGTGGAATGGCTCCAAAAATTTGCATGGTCACTCCCGTGGCCAGCCCATCATTACACAGGTGTAAATAAAATAAAATAAAATAAAATCAATGGAGAGAGGACAGAGGAGACATTTTGTTGCAAGTAAAACCCACTGCTACTGTAAAAATTCTGGCAGTTTTAAAATAGCAATTTCTGCATGTTTCTGTGGTGCTTATTGGCTTGTGTGTTTTTGTTTTTTGGACTACGATTTCAAAAAAAATATTGCGGTCGCTGCCCCATTTTCGATCCCCCACCCGCACCGCATGGCATGGCGAGACGAGAGCAGCCCAGGAGGACAGGAGAGGGGGGGAGGCCAGGGACCCCCCCCCCAGAAACCACCCCTCTGGTAGGTGCCCTCTCAGACAGGCAGGCATACTTCTGCCTGCTTTTTAGGCCGGGAATCGGGGCGGCGGGGGTTTTAAAACTTTTTTTCTGTGCTGTTTGAATTGCAGCGGCCGGCGGCGAGTCCGGTGCTTGTTGCGACTTGCGAGCGACTGCGAGACGACGAGGATTTCCCCCACCAGAGCAGCCCAGGACAGGAGAGGGGGGGAGGCCGGGGACCCCCCCCCCCAGAAATCACCCCTCCTCTGGTAGGTGCCCTCGGTCAGGCAGGCATATTTCCGCCTGCTTTTTGGGCCGGGAATCGTGGGTTTTTTAAACTTTTTTTTTAAAAAACCTTTTTTTCTGTGCCGCACTTAGCATCACGGGATCGCCGCGATGCCAGGAACGACAACGACAAATCAGATCCAATTTTTCTTTTTTCGGTTCGAGTTCGAGTTCTGGCGAAGTAATTGTCGTTTCCTTTTCCGTTGCGTAACGGAAACGAGTAACGGAAACGGAAACGAGAATTTCGCCAAGTCGTGCCCATCTCTAATCATGACAGAGGATTCTTCTAGAATCCTCTAGGGATGAGCAGCTTACGAAAAACGACATGCTGTTTTGTCGTTTCATAATGTTTCGAACTGTTTTGAAACGAAATGAAACAGGAGACAGTGTGTCGTCCTAAACCAAAATGATGTTTTCGGTTTGGAAGGAACCGAACCGAGAAGTTTTTGCCAGATCTGGCTTCAGCAACGAGATCCATTGGCTGTTTCCCTGCTTGGTTCTTGCTCGCCATTGCCTTCCAGCTGTCAAAAAATCCCAGCTGGAGATGGGCGGCTAGGGGAAATGGAGCAGCCAAGCAGCAGTAAAGTCACTGCCTGACTGCTCCTTTCTCCCCTGGCATCCCCTCCTCCCGGGGTGGTGGTGGACAGGGAGTGCTATGGGCAGAACCTAGCTCTGAAGATCAAGAGAGGGGTGGTGGCCTGGAGGCTTTTGAATCCCCTGCTGTACCAGCGAGAGCGCTAGTGCAGTGGGGGATCATTTCGTTTCTCATTTCATTTTGTAATGATTTTATAAAACATTTTTTAAAAAAAAATTAACAACGCAAAATGAAACAGAGTGAGGAATGAAACAAAATGAAACTTTTTTCCATTTCATGCCCATCCTTAGTATCCTCTATCTTGCAGTGCACATGTTTTGAAAACTGAGTTCACCTCAGTGGATTGTTATCTACTTTAAGGAGGCAAGTAAAATGTTGCTTTTTATGCGGACTTTTGCTCTGTATGCAGATCCCCACTTTAAAAATACTGTACCTAAATGTGTTTATGTTGTTTCATTATGTGTCTCCCTTACATTTTACCAGGAATAGCTTTGGGCACTTTCCTTAGAATGAGCACAGTGTTGCAGTGACTCCTGTCTGTTACGCGACTATGTTTTCACACTGACTCTGCGGCTTCATCCTGTGGACCCTGGCTCATGCAGTCTGTTATTTATTTATTTATTTATTTATTTATTTATTTATTTATTTATTTATTTATTTGTTTGTTTGTTTGTTTGTTTGTTTGTTTGTATACTGCAGCCGATTGAGTTTCCACAATGGCATCTCTGGGCAGTTTATGTCACCCTCAGAAATGATTTTCAAACTCTTAAGTCAGATCTAGAAGTTGAGTCATGGCTACTGGACTTCTTTTTTTGAGAGATAGAAACGTTTCGCTGTTCATCCAAACAGCTTCATCGGTCTGAATACAGCTAGTGCAACTCTTAAGTCAGAGGCCTTGAATGTGATTTGCAGGCAGGCCTCCAGAGAAAGAAGGGGAACATTCTTATTGGAGAAGTATTATCTTCTGTTTGACAGTGTGAAAAATTTCCTGAAGATGGGGTGGGGTGGGGAAGTGTGTGTGTAAATGGCGGTATGGGAGACAGGTTGATAAGGTGGTTTCGCTTTGAACTATACAGTTAATTTGATGTTTTATGGTGGAAATCTGCTTTACCCCCATGGCAAGTGTCCTTCTGGGTACTTAAAGTTTCATCTTACCCAATGTGCTTTTTAACATACATATAGGAAGAGAGGCCTTTAGGCCAGATGTCAGAGTATGTACAAATAAATAAATTGGTTAGCTGGTTAGTTAGTTAGTGAGTGAGTTAGTTAGTTGAGATCCTTAGAAGATTTTCCAGGAGTGAATGGTGGGGTGAGATCAGCAGTATGCCTTTTCCTATGCCAGTATGCCTTTTTTTTTCTCCATGTCATAGGAATTAGAAGATGCTGGACAGGTATCAGTAGTAAAACATATCGCTATGCCAGAATTTGGGAGCAGGTTTGAAGAAAGCTGATAATCTGAGGCCAGATTCCAACAAGATGGAGGCCCTGTTGGCCAATTATTTCCATAGATTAGGGGCATAAAATGATCTCATTACTGCTGTGATTTTTACTGCTAGCCATCCATATGGCAAAATATCATCTTAAGGAGAACTCAGCTATAGCACAAGATGGCATCAAGTAGTTTCTTGTTAACTATGGTTTCTATTTTTTTGTATGAAATACTTTGTAGAGTACCCCATCTATATACAAAACTGGTATATTTGTTTCTTTGAAAAGCAAGTGAAACATATCAGGGTGATTAATCACACATATGCAAAAAATACATCCAGTGCTAATGCAATAATTTTTGCATTTTTTCAGTACTGGATGTTTTACAGAAATTAGCAAAAAAATCCATGCACGAAATTGGTCTACAACAAACAGGATGCTGCCTTGCATTGGTTTGTGTTGAGGATAAGGATGAACTGAATCAGATGGATTTCACTCCCATGGGGGGTAGGAGCAGTTGATGGCTGTTCAGGGCCTTCATCTCTGCACAAATACACCCAGGACTCATGTCGACCTGAAGTGGCAGCACTCCACAAAGAAATGTTGCAGTAATAAAACAGGACAGCATGGAGGAGGATTTGGCTGTTTTGTGTGTCATGTATTAGATGGCACTACATTTGTTAGATTTCCCCCCTCCTTCTGGTTTTTGCAGTAGGTCCTTTTAGAGCAGCTCCTACGGGTCGGACCAGTTCTTCTGAGTGATTCAGGACATAGAGAAGGAGGTGGGCTGTGACAAAGCCCTGTCCAGTTTTACCTAGTAACGGCAGAAGAAAAGTGACTGGCTGGAAGAATGCAGGAGAGGAGCTAATCCAGGAGACCATGCAGGAGAGAACTGAAGCTGAAAAGAATGGGAGAGTTAAATTGCATCTCTTAAGGAAGGAGGATGCCTTTTAAGAAAACTCTGTAACCTGAGTAATATTTTGTATCTGGGAAAGGGAGGTTGAATGTTTGAAAGCCGGTGTGTAACTAAGTATAAACTTAAGTTGAACTCTGTTTAGTTTTACCCTTCATTATGTTACAATACAGAACATCTTATTTGTTTCTGCTTTCATCTGCTTGAGCTCATATGTTTTGGCAGAAAGCAAGCCTATTAAAAGTAAGGGGCATTGTGACTATGATTAACCCGGGTGAAGGTTGGCTGCAGTGAATCATAAAGGGGACAACTCTTGGAAATCTAAGTGAGAGGTTGCCCTATTCCATCCATTAGTTTTGTGACATTCCTGTGGACTCATGAAGAAGTCATATCTATGTCTTAAAAGAGGCATGCCCCCCCATTCTGTATCATACTAAATAGGGGTCTCTGCAGTTGAAACAAAGGAGGGCCATCAGGACGTTTGGTGGATATTTCAGCAGACCTTACGGGAAAGCCCAAGAGCATATACACACAACACACACACACACACACACACACACACACACACCTGTGGCAACGTTCTGCTCTCTGAAATGGGTAAAGATATGATCCCCTCCTGGGATTCTCAAGCATGCGCCATACCAGTAAGTGCACATTCCCCCAAGAATCTCACTGGCAGCATTTTCATTGTCAGTGAGAAGGCAGGGGACGTTGGCCTCTTTATTTCCCCAGGATCAACGAAGCAACAGGGCTCCATCCATCATTATTGGAGTCTGGGATTTCTCAAGAAAAATTCTTTGCACTTATTTTTAATTGCATCGAGTCATTTCGTTTGTTTATAATTTTGCTTTTCATTCAGAGGGAACGGGTCATGGGTGACGAATGATCAGGAGCCATGATCATTAATAAAAAATCAGAAAGATGGCATAAAGTTGAAGAATATGGTACCCCTGTGCTGTGGGGTCAAGTAATAAATGGATGTACCATTTTGAAGAAAATAAGTGAGAAAGAAATGTGAGCCCTGCCTTAGAGAAGGGATACAGCAGCAGTCTCCCATTTATCGCAGGGGTTAGGTTCTAGAAAAATGTCTAGAAAAATGTCAGGTTCTCTGAACACACACGATAAAGGAAAATCTGCAATATGCGGACACCTCCCATTGCCTCATTTCCTAAGAGGCTTCCTTCACGGAGCCTCTCCCCACCCCTCTTTTGCTGCAGCCAGAATTCCACACCT
>JAHTLZ010000010.1:43446095-43456893 GCA_023846285.1 Phrynocephalus versicolor
AGAAGAAGAAGAAGAAGAAGAAGAAGAAGAAGAAGAAGAAGAAGAAGCAGTAGCTGTAGCTGTAGCTGTAGTAACAACAACAACAATAACAGTAAGAGTAGTATTGCAAGGGAGAAATGCAAGGGAGAAAGGGAAAGATACCGGAAATTGAATGCAGACTTCCAAAGAATAGCGGGGAGAAACAGGACAGCCTTCTTGAATGAACAGTGCAAAGAAATAGAGGAAAACAATAGAAAAGGAAAAACCAGGGATCTATTAAAAAACATTGGAGATATTAAAGGGGCATTTCATGCAAAGATGGATGTGATAAAGGACAAAAGTGGTAGGGACCTAAAAGAAGCAGAGGACATCAAGAAGGCAAGAATACACAGAGGAATTATATCAGAAAGATCTGGATGTCCCTGATAACCCAGACAGTGCAGTTGCTGACCTGGAGCCAGACATCCTAGAAAATGAAGTCAAGTGGGCCTTAGAAAACACTGCAAACAACAAGGCCAGTGCATGTGATGACATTGCAGCTGAACTATTTAAAATCTTAAAAGAAGATGCTGTAAAGGTGCTGCACGCAATGTGCCAGCAAATTTGGAAAACACAGCAGTGGTCAGAGGACTGGAAAAAATTGGTCTACATCCCTATCCCAAAGAAGGGCAATGGCAAAGAATCGCACAATTGCACTCATTTCACATGCTAGCAAGGTTATGCTCAAAATTCTACAAGAGAGGCTTCAGCAGTGTGTGGACAGAGAACTTCCAGAATTGCAAGATGGATTTTGAAGGGGCAGGGGAACTAGAGATCAAATCGCCAACATGCGCTGGATTATGGAGAACGCCAGAGAGTTCCAGAAAAACGTCTACACATGCTTTATTGACTATGCCAAAGCCTTTACTTGTATGGACCACAACAAACTATGGCAAGTTCTTAAAGGAAGGGGAGTGCCTGACCACCTTATCTGTCTCCTAAGAAATCTATATGTGGGACAAGCAGCAACAGTCAGAACTCGATATGGAACAACTGACTGGTTTAAAATTGGGAAAGGAGTACGACAAGACAGTATACTGTCCCCTTGCCTATTTAAGTTATATGCAGAGTACATCACGCGAAAGGCAGGTCTAGATAAATCACAAGCCGGAATTAAGATTGCTGGAAGAAATATCAACAACCTCAGATCCTCAGATGATACTACAGTACTCTGATAGCAGAAAGTGAGGAGGAATTAAAGTCCCTCTTAATGAGGGTGAAAGAGGAGAGTGAAAAAATGGGCTGAAGCTCAACATAAGAAAACTAAGAACATGGCCACCAGTCCCATCAACTCCTGGCAAATAGAGGGGGGGGAATGAAGGCAATGACAGAGTTTTTTTCTTGGACTCCTTGATCACTGCAGATGGAGATTGTAACAATGAAATTAAAAAACACCTGCTTCTTGGGAGGGAAAGCGATGGCAAACCTAGGCAGCATCTTAAAGAGAAGAGACATCACTTTGCCACCAAAGGTCCGGATAGTCTATGGTTTTTCTAGTAGTGGTGTATGGAAATGAGAGCTGGACTCTAAAGAAGGCTGATCACTGCAGAATTGATACTTTTGAGTAGAGATGGGCACGACTTAGCGGTATTTTCGTTTTCGTTTTCGTTTTTTCGTTTTCGTTACGTAACGAAACGAAAACGAAAAACGGTTCAAAAATGGACCGAAAACGGAAACGAAACAACTAATTTTGAGCCAATTTTCGTTTTTCGTTACTGGAAAACCACATAATGGAGCTAAATGGGGAGAAACGAAAAATTTTTCGTTTTCATTTTCGTTACGTAACGAAATGAAAACGAAAAATTTTGAAATTAGCTCACGAAAACGGAAACGAAACGAAACGGACCCTAGCCGAAAACGAAAACAAAAACAAAAAAATTTTTCTGAGTCGTGCCCATCTCTACTTTTGAGCTGTGGTGCTGGAGGAGAGTCTTGAGAGTCCACAAGGAGATCTGCAAAGAGATCAAACCTGTCCATCCTGAAAGAAATCAATGCCAAATGTTCACTGGAAGCTGAGGCTCCAGTACTTTGGCCACCTCATGATAAGAGTGGACTCCTTGGAAAGTCCCTGATGCTGGGAAAGATTGAAGGCAAAAGGAAAAGGGGATGGCAAAGAATGAGATGGTTGGACGGTGTCATAAATGCAACCAATATGGATTTGACCAAACTCTGGGAGGCAGTGGAGGACAGGAAGGCCTGGTGAGCTCTGGTCCATGGGGTCACGAAGAGTCGGACACAACTAAACAACTGAACGACAAGTGGGAGGAAAAATGCCTTGTTTATGGAATCTTCAGCTGTGATTAATCTGCCTGACAAGGTGAGTTTATGAAGGAAAGTATGCTGCTCAACAAGAGGGAGAACATTCTGTTTCTTCCTTTTAAACCTTTTGTACCCAGTTTTTTGTAGTCAGTCAATCCACCCAGAGTGGCTTTCTGCCACATGGGTGCTATATTAATTGAATAAATAAAATAAAATAAATCCCTGTTTTTGACAGAGTGCTGCTTGGAAAAGCAATCCCATCGCCTCCTTCCTTTCCCTGGGCTAAGAATCACCAAGACTTAGCCAGGGGAAAGGAGGAGGGGGAAGCGCGCTACAGAGGTGATGCTTGGGGGGGGATCACCTACTTGGCGCTATCCATGCGCTGTGCAGTTTGCACAGGAGAGTCTTGCCCGGGAGACCCCCAGAGAGGGTGCGAGAAAGAGGGACTCTTCTCCCCCTCCCCTGCTGTTCCCCCAGGATCGAGCATCCCTTGCACAGTGGGCAAGATGCAGTTGGGGGGCAGGAAGGGGCACAAAAAGCTGACTTTGTTCCCAGGCGCTCCAAACCCTAGCTACACCTTTGCCAATCCTACCCCCAAATACCTTTGGTTCCAGTTACTTTCTCTGCCTTTTTGGTACACATACTGCATGTTCACAAGCTGTTACATGTTGCCGTTTGCTACTGTCTATTTTAGTTCCCTTGACTTGGCATTGGCACCTCTCTGGCTATTGTAACTTCATATGGAAAGTACTGTTTTCTATGTGAAAGCTGCTGTGAAAGTGGCTAGTTCTGGATCTAGAGAAGTTGCTATTTCCTTGTATTCCTGAAGTGCTGGTTCAAGATATCCTATTCTTGCCAAGGCTGTCCACCTAGCTCTTCTTGTGAAGGACAACTCTCCAAGTGTTTTTCTTCCTCTTTCTAAAAGAGCCCTTTGAAGCATATTATAGGGAATATAAGGAATATAAAATAAATGAGTTAGGTGATGAATTTTCTTACTACAGGAATGTTGCCTAGATATTCTGCCCTAATGAAGGGCCCTAGATGTTTTTCCTTAAAGTTCATTACAGAGGCATCTGATAGCCTAGAGGTGCAAGTGGTAAATTTCCTCAAAGTGTACTTTTTGCCACTATGGTGATCTACAAACTCAGTCATGGTATATGTATGATATTAGCAATAAATGTAATGTCCACAAGGTCGATGAAGATTCTCAGTCATCCAGGAGAGGTTATCTGAAATGTCCACAAGGATGGTGATTGTGTGGTGTTGTTGTTCCTGCCAAAACATTAAAGGATCACTGTAGTCTTTTCATTGAACTTACTTCTGATTAAGATCTTAAAAATATGTTGTGTTCTTTTAAAGGATGTTGAAGGTCTCTCTTGGCAATGCTCTGTATTATTCAAAATGTACCAATATTTCCTAATGCTGCCTTGAAATTTGTCAGGGATGTAGTCAAAAGCCAAAACACAGTTAACCTGATTTACAGCTTCTTTCTTAGGCTTTCTTAAGAGGTTCTCTCTGGAAGTTGAGTCATGGCTACTGGTCCAGTAGCCATGACTCAACTTCCAAATAAACTCACCTGGATGACTGAGAATCTTCACAGACATATTCTTAAGAGGTTAGTTGATGCAGAATGGATGACCTTGGCAAAGCTCTTTTCAATTACTTGATCAGGGTGGCCCTTATCTTTTAGCAGGCTTCTAAGTACCTTTTATTCCTGGGAAAAAAATTGCTTTCTAGTGCAGGATTTTTTTTCTTTTCACTTTTTTTTTCCCTTTAGGTACCAAATGGTACCGTATTTTTTTACTCCATAAGATGCACCTAGTTTTAGAGGTATGTATGTGTGAAAAAAATATTCATACATATATACTGTGATCGTTGTACATCTCCAGCCCCAATTGACTCTCCAGCCATGCTGCTCTTGGGAGGGTGAGGGTGGCATGGCAAGAGAGTAAAATGCAAAGATAAGCCACCCCCTGTCCGGGTCTCTGTGCTGGGAAGCCGCTGACCCTGGCAGAGGCCTCTGGACCCCGGTGCAGGTCCCAGCCCCAGCTGCAGCCCCAGTGGAGGCTTCTCAACCTGGCTGTTTTTTCAAAAAAAAACTTACCTTGCATGTTCCATAGACAGAGAGTAAACAGCCCAACGGAGACCATAGACATGAGAAATGGTCTAGAGAGTAGAGATGGGCACGAAATGATTTTTTTCATTCCGTTATTCATTATTCATTTTGTTACATAACAAAACAAATAACGAATCTGGTGGGGGAATTGGAACGAACTGAACCGAACCAAGAAAATTAGGTTTGTTATGTTTCGTTTTTGTTAATGGTGACACATGATGCAAAGAGCTGTTTTAAATGTTAAAAAACATCCTGAATATCTATAAAAACCCAGCAATAATTATTTATTCTGCCTGGTAATACTTACCGGGGGGTGGGGGTGGGGTCCTTAAAATGTGCATTTATGTATTTTCTCAGATCGCTGTATTTTTTTTTTCCTTTAAGGGGAGTTAGGGGACATCGACTCAAAATGGCTTCCAGATGCCTAATATTGATTTCTTGGGTATTAAAATGCTCCGGACATCTGTAAAAACGCAGCGATAATTATTTATTCTGCCTGATGATACCTACCAGGGGAGTTTGGGGTCCTTAAAATGTTTGTTTTTGTCTTTCTGCCATTGCGATGTATTTTTCTTTTCCCTTTAAGGATGACACAAAATGGATGCCAGCTACAAAATGGATGCAAGTTATGTGATGGGTTCATGTAACTTCTTGGACAACTTCAACCAATAGCATGCCCAAGTTGCAGACTGGGCAGGTCTGGCAGCCACAGAGGGCATAAAAATCTCTGGCAGCATCCGTCCTCCTTGCAGTCTGTGGTGGGAGTTAGGATGGGGTGGGATTGCTGTCACTGCAACTCGTTATTTTCACTTTAGGCCAGGCGGGCAGGCGGGTGTCTCTGTGTTCCTGCTGGCTGCAGCCTGGCTGTTAGGGGAGAGAAAGAATAGATTTCTCTCTAGCTTCAGTCTTGTAGCCTCCCTGCGTGCATACTGCGTACCTCTCGGTGAGTACCCTCCAGTGTCCTGCAGTCACTCTGCGGCTGCCTTGCACCCTGGGCAACACCCACTGCTGCTTTGCAGCCTCCCTGCGTACCTAGTCTATACTGTGTCTCTGCCAGCATCATTTTTTTTAGTGTTTTCCCTCTGGTCTGTGGCGCTGGGGGACGCCCATGCGTGGAAATGCTTTAAAAATCATGCAAAGCGGGTAAAAACGAATAATGAATTAATGAACCAATGAAACTTTTTTGTGTGAAAATTCACAAAAAATGAAAATGAACCAAACTGACCCCCCTCAATTAAACAAAACAAAATGAAACATCATTTTTTCAATTCGTGCCCATCTCTACTAGAGTGTAACCATCCACCATGAGACCATAGAGATGCTCTTCAAGTCAGGCTGAATAGGAGAGCTCCCTCTCCTGGATTCACATTCTGCCTATCTTGAAGAGTGGCTACATGGGACCTGCACCGGTCCAGAGGCCTCTGTAGCAGCTGCTCTGGAGGCTCCCGGCGGGGGGGTGTATTCACCCTATAAGTTGGCCAGACATTTCTCCTTATTGTTGAGGGGGGAAAGTGTGTCTTATAGAGTGAAAAATACTGTACATTAGAGATGGGCACGACCAGAAAAAATTATGTTTCGAGTTGTCGTTTGTCGGGAAGGGCCCATTTTGGGTCGTTTCCGTTCTTCGCGAAAATTTTCAAAAATTTGTCATTCTGTTTGTCGTCTGTCATTTGTACAGGTTTAGGGGGAGGGGTGGGTTCTGGGATGCACCTCTCTGGGTGCCTCCCTCTGAGTTGGCCCAGAAGGGAAGGGAAGCGTAACGCGTAGCCAGTAGTCACTGCCAATTATGTTGGGTTGTTAGTGTGACAGGAAACCTCTTCGGCACTTCGCTGTCTCACTAAGAACATTATAGCCATTAATAGCTATAGCTCAGCCATATTTAGCCAGGGTTGGGGGTAGTGTGTCAGAGGCACCTCTGTCGGTGCTGACTCTGACTCACTAAGAAGGAAAGCATACTGGCGTACGGGTTACAACAAGGGAGGAAGTGGGTCTGGAGTTGGAGGCACCTTTCGATGCACCACCCTGACTCACTAAGAAGGGAAGTGTACTTGCGTACACTTGCGTACTTGCGTACGAATCTGGCTTAGGGTTGGGGTTAGGGTAAGGGTTAGGGTTAGGGTAACGGTTAAGGTTAGGGTGAGTTAGTGGGCTGCACATCTGGGTGCCTCTGACCCACTAAGAAGACAGTGTACTGGCGTATGGGTTAGGGTTAGGGTTAGGCTTGGGCTTAGGGTTAGGGTTGGTGGGCTTTTAATGCCCTCTCTGGCACATCCAGATGTCTCAGCAAAACCTGGCCATGCAATTGGTGGAATGGCTCCAAAAATTTGCATGGTCCCATCCCATGGCCAGCCCATCATTGCGTGTGCACAGGTGTAAAAAAATAAAAATAAAATAAAATAAAATCAATGGAGACATTTTGTTGCAAGAAAAACCCACTGCTGCTACTATAAAAAATCAGGCATTTAAAATACCTAATTTTCAAATGTTTCTGTGGTGCTTTGGTGGGTTTTTGGACCACGATTTAAAAATAAATATTGCGGTTGCCATTTTGGATCCCCCCCACCGCATGGCAAATGGAGAGAGGCGGCGAGGATGCCCCCCCCAGCCTGGTAACAGCAGCCCAGGTCAGGAGGGGGGGAAGGCCGGAGACCCCCCCCGAAACCACCCCTCTCTGGTAGGTGCCCTCACTGAGGCAGGCATATTTTCGCCTGCTTTTATGGCCGGCAGGAATTGGGGGGTTTTTTATTTTAAAAACTTTTTTTCTGTGCTGCGCCGCTTGGCATCACGTAATTGCCGGCGCTGCAATGCCATGCACGACAACGACAAATCAGACCCAATGAATCTTTATCAGGTCGGGTTCGAGTTGGAGTGGAGTAATTGTCGTTCTCGTTCCTCGTTACATAACGAGCACGAAGAACGAGAATGGAAACGAGGATTTCGCCGAGTCGTGCCCATGTCTACCGTACATCTTAATGTCTGGAATGAGAGGTGTCAGATCAAAGCTACATATTATGATCAGATGGTTTCCTGTTGTGCATAATTTACCCTCTTCTTTTTGTATATAGTTAGATCTAAAAATGTAGTTTTTCATGCTGATAACAAGTATCAAATTGGATGCTCATATTCATGGAATTCATCTACCTAAAAACACTTAGATCCCTTTCATTACCCTTCTATATTGCAAACACATCATCTGTACATCTAAACCACTTTAAGAGATGATTTGCAAAAGGACTTGTGGAAATCACAGTACTCTGAAAGGACACTATATAAAGATCTGCTATTTCTGGAGCCTTGCACTTTCCATGGCCACTCCCTTAATCTGCTAGTAGAAACTGTCAAATGGAAAATAATTCTTTGTACAGGCAAATTCTACTAAAAATATAGGAAAAGGGTAAGTGGCTGCTTTTCTGTTCTTTTGTCCAGAGTTTCTCTGACCTTCATTAAAGTATCTTCCTGGGATTTGTTGGTATACAAGGAGCTGACATCCATAGCAAGGTATTTGAATTGGTAATTTAGCAAATCAGGGTGCTTACATCACCACCATGCTGTAATTTAATGTTTCTAAAAACCCCAAATTAATCAAGTCTTACTTCTGTCAGAACTAGACATGGGCACGACTTAGCGAAATTCCCGTTTCCATTTCCGTTCCTCGTTTCCGTTACGTAACGGAAAAGGAAACAACAATTACTCCACCAGAACTCGAACTCGAACCGACTAAAGAAAAATTGGGTCTGATTTGTTGTTGTCGTTGCTGGCATCGCGGCGATCGCGCAATGCCATGCGGCACAGAAAAAAAGTTTTTAAAAGTTAAAAAAAAACCTGATTCCCGGCCAAAAAAGCAGGCGGAAATATGCCTGCCTGGGTGAGGGCACCTACCAGAGGGGTGGTTTCGGGGGGGTCCCCGGCCTCCCCCCTCTCCTCCTGTCCTTCCTGGGCTGCTCTGGCGGAGTGGCGGCCGGCAACGTCACTGCCTCGCCGGCTCGCCGCCGCCATTCAAGCGGCACAGAAAAAAGTTTTAAAACCCCCAATTCCCGGCCAAAAAAGCAGGCAAAAATATGCCTGGCTGCCTGCCTGAGAGTGCACCTACCAGAGGGGTGGTTTCGGGGGGGGGGTCCCCGGCCTTCTCCCCCTACTGTCCTGGGCTGCTCTGGTGGGGCATCCTCGTCGTCTCGCCAACTCACCTGCCATGCGGTGCGGGCGGGGGATCCTAAATGGGGCGGGCGACCGCAATCTTTTTTTTGAAATCATGGTCCAAAAACACACCAAAGCATCACAGAAACATGTGAAAATTGCTATTTTAAAACTGCCAGATTTTTTACAGTAGCAGTGGGTTTTTCTTGCAACAAAATGTCTCCTGTCCTCCTCTCCATTGATTTTATTTTATTTTATTTTATTTTACACCTGCGCAATGATGGGCTGGCCATGGGAGTGGACCATACAAATTTTTGGAGCCATTCCACCAATCACATGGCCACTTGGGCTGGGGTTGACCACAGAGACTTCTGGGATGTGCCAATTGGGCATAAAAAGCCCACTAACCGTAGCCCGAAGCCTAACCCGAAGCCTAACCCTAACCCATACGCCAGTACACTGTCCTTCTAAGTGGGCCAGAGAGGCACCCAGAGGTGCACCCCAATACTCACCCTAACCTTACCTGTAACCCTAAGCCTAGCCCTTGCGCTAACCCTAACCCTAAAGCCAGATCTGTGTACTCGCATTGCACTACACGCAAGTACGTTTCCCTTCTTAGTGAGACACAGTGACAGCCCACATTCTCTCTGACTGACTGATGCAGAGGAGGCACCCCAAAGAGGGGTGCCTCTGCCAGTCCAGTGTCACTGTCCACTAAGCAAGTCTGCAACTTGGTATGCATATCCATATGGCTATGCATGCTATTTTGTAGTGGGTGAGGAGAGGAGGCACCCACGGGTGCCTCCAGGAGCCCGCTTTCCCTTCATAGTGGGCCAGAGGAGGCACCCACCCCACAGAGGTGCCTCCAGGAGCCCGCTACCCCCCTAAACCAGTACTAATGACAGACGAAAAAACGACAAACAAAACGATATTTTTTTGAAAAATTTCACGAAAAACGGAAATGAGCTGAAACGGACCCGTCCTGAAAAACGACAACTCGAAAAAAAATTTTCCTGGTTGTGCCCATCTCTAGTCAGAACATGCTGGGGCTTTGAAAGAAAAAAACAAACCTCCCTCCACCCAAAGACCGCATTCAAACCTTGGTGGAAAGATTTGCTACAAATGACTCCTGGTAAACAGGACTAGAAGAGATGCTGCCTGTCTATGTTTTTTTGTTTTGCTTTTTTGGTAGTGTAGCCGCATCTCTTCCATTTGTCATATTTATTTATCTTCTGGCTCCTAGAAAGAAGGTTTCTGGGTATTGTCAGTATTACTGCTTACATCTGCCACAGACTCTCAGTCTGTGCATGAAGCTGTGAAGTTTGCTTTCAAATAAAAATGACACCTTCTTGGATCATTTATATTGTGAAGGATAAACTTTCTTGGAGGCATACTCCACTTCATATCTGAGGATTTTATTTTTGTATTTAAATGTTTTCCATGCCTCGTAAAAATTGTTGAGCTCCTGGTCAAGTGTAGCCAAGTTCTGTTCTTTCTCTTTCATTCAGTATTGTTTGTACTTCTCCATCTGTTCATTTAAAGTATTCTTTAATTCTTTCTTGACCCCTCCATGACAGTAATTGTTATGTGTCAGTATTCATTGTCATAAGATATTGGGAGTAGAGATGGGCATGAACTGAAAAAAATGGTGATTCGTTTTGGTTCGGTTTGTTTTAGGGTTCAGTTCATTTTGTTTCATTTTAAACTATTTTTTTTTGAAAAAAAATCATTTTGTTGATTTGTTAATTCGTTATTCATTTTGTGTGTAGCGTGTGTGTAGTGTGCTTGTGCAACTTTGGCTGGGGGAAAGAGGGGCTTAATCTCCCCCCCCAGCCACTGTGGGGTGGGGGAAAGAGCTCCCCCAGCCAGAACCTCAAAGAGACCCTTCTTTCTGTCTCCACATGAAGAGGTGAGAAGTGGGGTCTCTTTTGACATTTTCCCCTGTAGCGGATGGCAGCGCTGAGCAGGCACTTGGCGCTGTCATCCACTGCAGGGACGATCCCTTTAAAGAGACCCTTCTTGCCTGCCATCGACTGGGCCCCTTTAAAAATGGCCCAGTTGCCACCAGGGGTTCTCCCCAGTGCCCACTGGGCCATATTTAAAGGGGCCCAGCCGATGACAACTTGGTAGGAGCTCTCTGAAAATGGCTCCGTGTCCAGCGCTGAGCTCCTGCGTTGCCAACGGGGCCATTTTCAGAGGGATCCTGTGAGCTGTCATCAGCTGAACCCCTTTAAAAATGGCCCAGTCAACACTGGGGAGAACCCCTGGTGG
>JAHTLZ010000010.1:43456903-43468878 GCA_023846285.1 Phrynocephalus versicolor
CCCCTGGTGGCGACTGGGCCATTTTTAAAGGGGCCCAGCCGATGACAGGTCATCAGGAGCTCTCTGAAAATGCTAGGGAGAGCAGCTGGATCCCTGGAACAGCCCTCCCTAGCATTTTCACAGGACTCCTGCCGGGCTGTCAGTCACTAGACTGCTTTAAACCCAGCCCAGTCGGTACCAGGGGGATCCCTTGGTACTGACTGGACCAGGTTTAAAGGGGTCCAGCGACCCCTTTAAACAGCTCAGCAGGAGCCCTCAGAAAATGGTGTAGGAAAGGGCGGGTTTTTAAAATCCTTTTCCCGCCAAAGCCAGCGCTACAGCTGCTCGGCGGCACTGGCTTCTGGCAGGAAAAAGCCAGTGTTTTCCCCACACCAATTGCAAGGGAAACCTTTCCCATAGGAATGCATTGCTTCGATGAATTCCTATGGGAAAACAAAAAACGAAACGAATGAAGCAGAAATTTCCATTTTGTTTTGTTTCATTTTTCTTTGATGGGTCAGTTCGTTATTCATTTTGTTAGGTAACAAAGCGAATAACGAAACAAATTGAAAATTCATTTCGTGCCCATCTCTACTTGGGAGCATTGGTTGAGAATGGCATTCTATTTGTCTACAAATTCATCTTTCTCCATATACATGCTTGGTTGTTTCAATATTCTCTTCTTTTTCTTCTTTTTAATTAAATAAAAATTATACAAAAACAAAACAAGCATTTGTCAATAGAAGCCTCATACAGTTTTACAGTCATTCATATTGAAAAAGAAAAAGAAACATGAAAACATTAATGAGACAATATACAAACTAAAACCAACAAAACAAAAATTTATATAATGTGTGTACTCTTTACCCTCAGAGCTATTGTTTTGTTTTAGATCAATATATTATACTATTGCTTTGTTGGTTATCATCTTTTCTAATGCTGCCCCCATTCTTTCCAGAAATATATTGAATCTTTACTGGGAGTATTTCCTTTTCCTTTTTCAAATCCATGTGTCAGAAACAGGCTTCAGATATCTTTAAAATAATTAGAATGGGATGCCCTTTAATCATTTTCAAATCAAAAGTTAATTCATCATTAATACCTCTATTCTGTATTTCTTTATACCAATCTTCCACTGGCTTCTAGCTTGCCAGTTTTAGCCATGTGTGAGGGTCGCCCCTGTCCTCCCCCTCCCCCTTTGGCCTTGTTGACGCATACAGAGAGGACACGAAGCCTTGCACAGCTTTTGAACTTCTCTTAACATTAGCAATGTTAACTTCTTGGTCCTCACTGGCACACTCACCCCTCTCGAGGATCAAAGGTTCTGCCTCCGACCAAAATTCAGCCACTTGCACAGGTGTTACACTAGGTTCAACTGTCCATCTACAAACAGATACGTTTTTTATCAATCAAATGGCCCAGGTCCGGCTAGTTCTTTTAACATAGAGGGGCTCTCAACCAAAACTCCTGCCTCTACATTGCCCGGTTCTTCTTCGCCTGAGCTCCTCTCCTTCTCGGCTCCGTGGATACTCCACCATTTCTTTTCTGAGGCCTTCTGCTGCTCACAACACTGGGCCTTGCGCGCGAAGTATTCCCGTGCTTCTCTCCTTTGCTCCCTCTCTGCAGTCTGCCCCCAAAATGGAGCCTTCCTTGGACACTTCTCGCTGGAGTTTGAAAGTTGTCCCCTGCCCCGTCCAGGGATCCTCTTTAACGACTTCTACTATCTCCTCCTTCACTTTCCTTTCCTCTACTGCCCAGCCTCCTAATGACACTGCATGATCTTCACCTCTAGTTTCTTCCATCTTTCTGGTTTTACTTTCAGATTCCGTGCTTCTTACTTCCATCCCCTTCTGTCCTCTTCCCTTTCATCCCAGCTGAAACTTAATGTTCTCCTGCCTGGGTGTTTTCTTTGGAGAGAAGGGTGCACCTTCCTTCCACACCATGCTTAGCCTTGTTACTATTACTATAATAATTGCTAAATCTGTGCCTATTTTATTTAGTTCTTTCTAATCAACCAAAGAAGATGGAATTGATCCATTTATTAAAATCATTCCCACAGGCGTTAAATGCCATCTCCATGCTGCCTTGTAATAATTCTCTTTGACCCTTCTTTCAATAATCTCAAGAGTATGATTTGCAACCTTGAGCCCCCAGATGATCCTGGGCTACAACTCCCAGAATTCCTAGCCAGCACAGTTAAGTGTTGAAGTCTTCTGGCAGGTTTACTGGGGATCCAAGATTGGGAATCACTGCTGTAGGTATTCTTTGGTCCCACCAATATTCCAGTAAAGCTGAAGCATGCAGAACACTCCTTGTCAAACACTTATACATTCTGCCCATTTCTCCCCATTCCATGCTAGTACTCTCTTCTTTATTCTCAACATTAGATGGTTGCAATTATAACTTGTCCAAAAAACCCTCTCATGGTTAGTGGACTGTGTAGTCCCAAGTGATGAAGCCGGTATAACAAGGGACTTGTACAGCCAATGAATCCGATTCTGAAGGAGAAAGCAAAGTCTTAAAATTGCCCAACAGGTTTCAGCATTTATCTCTGTTGTCTCCTCTTTGCACAGATCCTGAAGGAGGCCATCAAGGTCAGGCCAAAGGGAAATTGTAGTTTGAAAAGAAGGGAGATTTGTTTTCTTGCTTCCTGAGAACATGGTTTCTCCTTCAGAATCAGGTTCAGGAGTGAGCCTGATTAGCTCCTGGACTTGAAATGGAAAGATACCTCCCTTGGGTTTGTGTGAGTTTGTTTCATTATTATTTTTTTGTCTCAGGCAGCAAAATGGAAAGGTGGGATCAGACTGAGATGCCTTGTATTTTTGAGCACTTTGTGGCACACTTTGGTGCAAGCTATTTTCAAGGAATCAGAAAACATTTAATATTTATTGTTATATTTTGCTTTATATTATAAATTGCCCAGAGTCCTCTGTGGGGAGATGGGTGGTGAAAAATCCAAATAGATAAATAAAATAAAATAAACATACAGGAGATGTGAACCAGCCTGATGCTGCTAGGTGCCCAAGCCAGATATCATTGCCCCCCCCCCCAATCTCGGAAGCGGGGCTGGGGCAAGTTGTGGGTGCATAGAAGGGTTGCTTCCAGGGAGATTAGTTTCACCAAAGTTACCTTTTCCACTCTGATCGGCTACCATCCTTGACTGCTGTCTGATCATACCCTGCATTTGCAAGACCTGAGTAGGGCTGATAATCATCATATCTTTTAGAAGTCACTAATTCAAGGGGGTCCCCATGAAGCCAGCAGGGATTTGATGGCACCTAACAGCCACAAAGGGTACAAAGGCATCTTTTTCCATCAGGAAATTAAACCATTTCCAAGGTTTTCATATCCCACCCATCCCCGGGTTCTAGGATGAAGTTGCAGACTTTCCCCCAACCACAGAGATGATGTGTTCTATCCTAAGATGTTAGCATCTTATTATTCTACTTCACATTATTTGGAGAGCTGCTTCCTACCTTTGTTATCTTCCCAGCAAGAGAAGACAAGGCGATTTTGCAATAAAATAAGCTAAACCCACCGGAGTCAGATTAGGAGGAAATAAATGTGCACTTCAACTTTTGTGAATGTGTGAGTCTGTTCTTCCTATAGTGAAATGTGTTCGTGCTGAAGAAGTAATTAAAAGATGTAGCAGCATGCAGCATTTCCTGCAGTGGGCTGAAAATGCCAACTCCAGAATGCAGAGATGAAATATACCCAGCTGTAACTGCAATACCCATATTGGCTAAAATATTATGAAACATAATTCATAAATAATCTCTGCAGAGGGCTGGCGGCATCGTATGGTGGGGGTGGGAAAACAATAGAATTTATCACTTCTACAGTATTCTTTCTGGGGAACTGGTATGCTCATTATTTAAGGCATGAACTCTGTTAAGTCGCTTCACAAAAATGTGCTCTGACTTCTCAAAGGACTTTATACACTCACAGAAACTATGGATGAAAAGAAGTTATTGGTGCCAAACTAAAAATTCTGTTTTCCTCTCGGTCCATAACATGCCTGCTGTTTCATTTTGTACATGTTGATGTACGCTCTGCAGGAGGCTTTGTTTGTTTTGTATCTTTGTTTTGCACACGCGTGTGTGTGTGCACATACACATACACAGAGAAACACACAGAGAGAACTACACAGAGCCTGGGGAAGGCATTCTTGCAGCCTTACAAACTACTAGAATAACACCCTCACAACACAGGAGGAGAACACAGATAAATATTTCTGAAGAAAAGGTGAGGAATAAAGTGAACTTCACTCACAGGCAACCTTTGCTGCAATGGTCATTTTGTGGTTTTAACTTTCCCTTAAGCTAGCAATGGTTGCAGTTGGCTTTGGTACAGTGCTTATCATTTGCCACACATTACAGGGTGAGCAAAATTGAGTGACTGTTTCATCTGATGCCATCCTATCTGGATTTGTATTGCTGTAACAGCAATGCAAATCTTTTGCCAGTGAGAGTTCTAGTAAAGAGGCTGTCCAAGTGTTTTTCAACCATTCTGCAGCATAGTACAAGTAAGGAACAAGTAAGGAACATTTCTCCCTTCTGGTGCCTGCTGTCCTTGCTAGATCAACAAGGCTCAATAAATGCTGGCATTATTTATACTTATTTATTTATTTATACAACTTATATGCCGCCCACTACCCAAAGGTAGTGCACCACTTGTGAGCTGATTGACAAATGCCCAAGCTCAGTGGTACAAAGGGACTGGTCTCGTAGATTTAGCACATCAACATTCAGTGCTACTCTTGAGTGCAGAAAGTTGATGAGGATTAATGCAAATCGGCATACAACAGATAAGACTAATCATATCCTGTTTGCCTGTGGCCAATAATACCTTTATCGCCTGAGGGCATTCAAATTTGTAACACTGAAAAAAAGCAGGGAAAAAAGTTCGCATGCAAAGTATTTCAAGTGGAACCAGCTCTAAATGCAGTTTTCTCACTTAATTTCACGGGCTAATGCCCTGCCTTAGACATTGTCACCGATTTTCCCATACCTTCTCCAGCCACAGTCCTTGTTTCAACTAACCAGTGCTTGCTTGTGTCCATCTGTAGAAGAAATAGAGACATTATTGGGACTTTTGGTAATTAGGAGGAATCAATTTATCAATAATAGTGATAGACTTTTGAATGAAATCCAAATGCACTGAAGATCTGCAGTGTATGCAAAACTGACTTGCTCATATTTTCTTTCAGTTTAACAACAATTTTAAATGATGGATCACTTACCTGGATGTCAATAATGACCTACATTTAAAATACACATTATTCTATGGTTTCAGTGTCCTAAGCAGTGTAAAACAGATGGGTCCCAGTAATGCTTAAGATGAAATATTTCTTTGAAGGAATTCAGATTATTGACATGGGGACAGAATATGGAGAACCAGCTTGGAAGCAGTTACCTTGGAAAAGATCACATGCTTTCTCCTGTAGCAAGAACGATGGAACTAGACATCATTTCCTTGAACTGTACCCAAGCACCTTTTCAAGCATATTGTCTACAGACCAATCATTTGGGATAAGTCATTTACAAACTTCCTTTGTCATCTTTATGACTACATAAATCTTAGAAGTAGCTGCTGAGGAGTTGGCATTGGTCCAGTGGTGACAGATGTGTTTTTATACTCTATAGACCTGGACTAAATAAGTCTTCTATAGGTAATGAGAACAGAACAAAGTTGCCATGGTATGCTTCTCACTTGATTTGAGGGAGGCATTGCTTGTTGCCATGTAGAAAGTATGGCAAGTTTAGAGAACGATAGAGTTGGCTAATTTAAAGACAGCTAAAGGGGGAATAGGACTGTGAAATATAGGTTGTGACAAGCATGTGATGTCACATCCTATTGCCTGGCTTAGATCTATTTTGATCTGGGATTGCCAGATCAAAAGATAGCTTGTCATGCACTCTGGAGTGGAAAGGAGAGGTAGAAGAGAGAGGCCTCTTTGGCTGCAGCTGGAAGCCATGGTGGAAACCACCCAGGCAGGTGAAAAGCATGGCCACCACCTGTGGCAGTCTCTGCCACCAAATGTTCTGAACTCATTCTGTCTAAAGCAGTGGTTCTCAACCTGGGGTACCCAGATATTCCTGGACTGCAACTCCAAGAAATCCTGGCCAGCTCAGCTAGTGATTAAGACTTCTGGGAATCGCAGTCCAGGAACACCTAGGGACCCACGAATGAGAACCACTGGTCTAAAGGGAGAGAGTGCACTGTCTGCTAAGGCCTGGATTTGATAAATAAACAGCAGAAATAAGTCTGAGCCATCTGGAAGGAAGGTTTCTTCTAAATACTTGCCATCCATTGTCTTTTTTAAAAAAAATAGAATCATGAGTGTAGCAAGGGAGTCTGAGCTATCTCCAGACCACAGCCAAAAATGATGAGACCAGAATAATGTTGATGACACTGGAAAATGGTTTTAAAAAACCCTTGTGATTGAACAATTTATGTACAGAAAGCCTTTATCTTGATCCCGTTGTGACAAACACTCCAGAGTCTGGCAGAAGGGATTTTGGAATATGTGACTCATTCCTGGCCAGGAGAAAACAATTTGGGAGGAAATACAGTAGTTGATACAGAAAATGTTTCTTCGTGGGTCCAGAAATTATGGAAAGGAAGATTATGCATGCATACTTCAAGATATAGGCCAAATCTTAAAGTGCACATGAAGAGATTAGTTCTTGGCCTAGATATAGCAGTGCATATAAATATCACCCTCATCAATAACCGGACATATTTTAAAATCAGTAGTCAAGTCAGTGAAATAGAAAACAGAACAAATTGAAAACATCTGAATAAAAGGCAGGTTGAGCACTGTGCTCCTTGCCCCTGAATGCAAGAACTTTACAAATGTGGGTGGGTGTCACGTCTAAAAAGCTAAAAGTAGCCCACAGGGCAATGCAACATAATGTAGAGAAAATTAAAATTTTAAGATGAGGGAACAAGTTCACTGTTCCTCTTGCCTTTCTGGATTCTGCTCAGCAGTGCTAAAGCAGAAGTTCCACATAATATGCTCCAAAACTCCAGTTCACAAGATCTCCTCCTCCTTCCTGCCTAATCTGTAGAAGTATGGAAGACTCCCCACTGCACACTCTTGTTGCCAACTGCCATTTCCAGCTGAGGCTCAGTGAATCATAGAATCATAAAACCATAGAGTTGGAAGAGACCTCAAGGGCCATCTAGTCCAACCCACTGCCATGCAGGAACCCCCATCACAGGATGCCCGACAGATGGCCATCCAGCCTCTGCTTAAAGACCTCCAAGGAAGGAGACTCCACCACCCTCTGTGGCAGCTTATTCCACTGCCGAACGGCTCTAACTGTCATGAAGTTCTTCCTAATGTTTAAATTGAAACTGTTTTCCTGTAGTGTGAGACCACTGCCCTGCATTCTAGTCTCTGAAGCCATGGAAAACAAACTAGTCCCCTCTTCAATATGACAGCCTTTAAAATATTTAAACATAGCTATCATATCCCCTCCCAGCCTTCTTTTTGTAAGGCTAAACATCCCCAGCTTGGTCACCCTCCTCTTGACTCATTCAAGGTTGTCAACATCCTTTTTAAATTGAGGTACACAGAACTGGACACAGTACTCCAGGTGGGGTCTTACCAGAGCTGAATAGAGTGGTACTATCACTTCCCTTGATCTAGACCAGTGATGGCGAACCTATGGCACGGGTGCCAAAGGTGGCACTCAGAGCTCTTTCTGTGGGCACTCAGTCTCTAAAAGGTTCGCCATCACTGATCTAGACACTATGCTTCTGTTGATGCAACCAAGAATCACGTTGGCTTTCTTGGTGACTCATACTCAATTTGTGGTCCACCAAGACTCCCAGATCCCTTTCACAGGTACTATTTTCCAGCCAGGTGTGCCCATCCTATATCTGTACAATTCATTCTTTTTACCTAGATGCACCACCCTACATTTCCCTCTGTTGAACCCCATTCCATTAGCTTTGGCCTAGGACTGTAATCTCTCAAAGTCCTTTTGGATTTTCATCCTATCCTCTAGGGAATTAGCAACCCCTCCCAATTTGGTCTCATCTGCAAATTTGATCAGCCTACTCTCTGTTCCTTCCTCCAAGTCTTTTAATGATACTGAATAGCACCGTACCCAGAAGAGAACCCTGGGGCACCCCACTGGTCACGTCTCTCCAAGCTGAAGAGAAACCATTTATGACCACCCTTTAGGTGTGATCAGTCAACCAATTACAAATCCATCTAACAGTGGCACTATCTATCCCACATTCTATTACTTTGCAAGTATACCATGGGGAACCTTATCAAAGGCCTTACTGAAATCTAGATAAGCAATATCCACAGTGTTCCCCTCATCCACCAGGCCTCCATTTTAAAGAAAAACTGCTGCCAATACTAAGATACAACCAAATCTCCAAGCCCACGTGATCTCAGGAATTTCAAAGCAATCTGAAAACTCCTCCCCCCAAGCAGCATTTTTAAACTCTGCAAGTAACAGTATTCACTTCTCCCATTTTACAGGAAAACTGCTGGCAATACTAAGATACAGCCAGACCTCCAAGCCCACGTGCTTTACTCTGTCCTCTCTCCGACTCTTGTGTGTCCTGGTTAGTGGAGCTTATTGACCTTAAGGCAATTTCCTCCCTGCCCCACCTCACTTCCTATCCATACAAGCCTATGGCCACCCTTCCCAAAAATTCAGCAAAGTGGGATAGGGTAGTTGGCTTTTACACTCCTGTGAGCAAACTCTGGGGCTGCGGCAGAGGATATCAGCTGCCAGGAATGAAGAAAAGAGCTCATTGCAGCTAGATAAGCAAATGGTTTCCTTTGTGGCATGAGAAGATGATTATTATGTAGATGGCTGTGGGCTTTTTAAAAAAGCATATGTCAGAGATGGGCTGTTTATGTAGCTTTTTCAAAAGATATTTATGATCAGGGTAGTGTAATCAAGATTGTTTGGGGGACAATGTGCACGATTACCTGAATGTAATTTTTGGAAATGAAGGAGTGAAGATTGCTTGAGTCCTGAGAAATCAAAGGAAGAGGGAGGGTGGTGGTGGTGGAGTTAGTATGGAATGATCAAGAGAATGGCTGTTGGCATTTGTCACTTCATTGTCAGGATGAGGTAGAGAGCAGAGGAAAATTGTAGGGTTTAGAATACTGCTACTTTTAATGCCATTTCATACTTCATTTCACTGTGAATTCATTTTCACTGTACCTGAGACAATCATTCCGATGTTATCCCTTAGTGATAGTCAATAACAGTTTTGAATATGTCCCAGTGTATAACACCTACTCGCAATGCTATTAACACAAAAAGATTGTGCCACAATATTTTCTCATATGTACAACTTCACAGGAAATATCCTGTGGAAGGAATCACTGAATTAGTCAAGGTCTTAAGTAAGATTACAAAAGGTGAGTGGGTAGTCTGTAGACATCACCATTTTGTGTATCTACATTCCATCTTTTAAATTGTGAGATTAACATGCAGTTAAATGTATTGTTTTACTACATATTCTACTGTGTTGTATAACTGACTGTGTGGAAGGAAAACAAACACAGGCCTCATCATGATTTAGTAGGATAATACTCATGGCCAGAGTTGCTGTGACACCATCCTCCCCTTTACAGGGCAAGGATTTGAGAGCATAAGATGGTTTCTTGACATGTCACAGAAGGGAGAGAACTTCCTGTTTCAGCAGGACTTGGACAAGAAGGGACCATTATGTAATGCTGCAGATACATCAGGCTGGCATTTACATTGCAAGGTTCCATTCAGAATGTTGGTCATGTCAGGAGTCATGATAGTCTACAGGATTTCCTCTTGTGCTGACTGACATTCTCAAAGAGACCCAATGGAAGGGAAACCCCAGACCCTGATTCTTCCTCTCCCCCCACCTCATCAGTTAACCACTTCTCAGTCAAGGCAAGGAGCAGAGGGCCAACTTTGTGACTTTGGGATTTTGGCTGCACAAGTCCTGGCAACAAGAGGGCAAAGAAAGCCAAGGAGAAAACTTCTCATGATTGGCCGACCACAACTCCTGGTTTGAAACTCTCCATGTGCCATGTGTGCTATGTCCTGGTCCCATTGCTGGAAAGCAAAATCTAAACGAAGCATCAGGAGACAGCATCGTTACAGTGCCAAACACAGAGAGGATCCATGAATAACTCAGCCACACTATCCTTGCTTCCCCTGCCGTAGATACTTTTCTGGAAGTTACAGTATATTGCTGGTTGGGAAAGCTTCCTATGTGACCTTCTCAACCTGTTTGACACTTCAGTGCTCCAGGGAGTTACCAAAAATGCAACAGGTTGCCTACTTGGTTATGTGGTACACCATCCCCATTCTGTCCCATTGGTCCACATGCAGGTGGAGATACTCCAGCCTGGTGAAGACCATGGAAGCTACTCTGCTAACCCTGATGAAAGTTTTAAAATGACACCCCTCGCCACTCTTCTGGTCCACCCTGGTGTTGGATGAAATAGCCTTGGAGGACTTCTTCAATACTCCCCCAAGTCTCTATTATACCAAGTCAAGTCTATTATGCCAAGTCACCCTTTTCATCCACAATAACTAGATTAGAACTATTATGGACTGACCTGACATTGAGTAACAAGAGGGACAGAGCAGAAGGTTTTGCACAGGACTGTTTACATCCCACGGGCAGGGTGGATGGAAAGTTAAATGCTTTTAATTGATATGCTTGCACCATACCTCCCCTCGACTAATTACTGTAGTATCCCTGACCCTCCAATCTCTCACAGAGCACAAATTGGACCCTCCTCGCAGAGAAGAGAGAACAAAGAAAGAAAATTGCACATCAAACCACCACTCTGAGGTGTCTACGTGATAAAATAATGATTACAATAAAGCAACAAACATCAAACAATACACTCATAAAACATTAAAGGTTAAAAGTCCCTAAGCAAAGACATCCCCACATCTTAACTAAAGGATAAATTAAAAGATGACATGTATAACTGACATGAAATGCTACAACAAATATACAACAAAAAGAAATACAGTGGTACCTTGTATAAAAGAATTAATTTGTTCCCAATGAAATAAGCAAATTTTCCTTTGTACAAATTTTCCTTTGTACAAATTTTCCATAGGAATGCATTAAGAATGGATTAATCCCTAATTGCGACTGTTTTTCTGTTGTATGGATTCACTCCATAGGCGATTCTGTTAAGTGATTCTTCCCTATCTCCAGAAATGTCTTCCTTTAAGCAGATTTCTGTTAAACAAACCGCTTGCTATACGAGGGTCCACTGTACTACTACTACTACAGATGGGGACAAGCCACCAAATTGGGCTCCAGTGAGCCGTACATTTTGGCTGTAGCAACCAACAAAAACCTGGGCTTTTTTTAAAAAAAAAAGATAGCCCATGGGTGTTTTCAACAAGTGAGTAGAAGAAGATATCCTGTAGACCAGGAATGAGAAACCTTCAGTCTCCAGATGTTTTGGACTACAACTCCAACAGTCCTCTATCATTGGCAATATAGGCTCAGAATTATGGGAGTTTATTTATTTTTATTTTATTTTAGAGTATTTTTACCCCACCTTTCTCCATGGAAAAGGACCTAAGGCAGCTTACAGTAATGAAGGATAATATACAGTTCAGTACAATTAAGACATGTTTAAATACTGAGAACAGGGAATTGAGGGACATCTTACAGCATTAAAAGACAACATTACATTAAAGCTACAAGAGAATGCAAGCAGTTAAAAGGGGAGTAAAATTCTATGTAAAGTTATGAGTGATGGAAACTAACATTGAAAGAAAATATGTTGTCAATGTAATCACACAAGGTTCTAAGTGGTTATAAACACAAAGTCTATGTGATCCTATAGATTCATATGAAAGACACATAATAGGTAGTCCATCATTCAGGGAAAGCTTACCTGAGGAGAAAGGTCTTTGTCTGTTTCCCGAAAGACCTCAGAAATGGGGTACTCCTGGCAATAGTGGAAGGGAGTTCCAGAGTCTGGGTGCCACAGC
>JAHTLZ010000010.1:43475300-43505467 GCA_023846285.1 Phrynocephalus versicolor
TCTGGTAGGTGCACTCTCAGGCAGGCATATTTTCGCCTGCTTTTTGGCTGGGAATCGGGGTTTTTTTTTAAAAAAAAAAACACGTTTTTTCTGTGCCGCTTGCTTGGCATCGCGGGATCGCCGCGATGCCAGGAACGACAATGACAAATCAGACCCAATTATTCTTTAGTCGGTTCGAGTTTGAGTTCTGGCGGAGTAATTCCCGTTACCGTTTCCGTTCCGTAACGGAAACGAGGAACGGAAATGGAAACGGGAATTCCGCTAAGTCGTGCCCATGTCTACTCACCAGTTCATTATAACCAAGCTGTCTAATAGTATATTTGAAACCTGCTGTTTTACTGAAGGAAACTGAATTTATCCAGGTTCATATATACTCTTGACAAGTATTTAAATAAAGCTGGTGACACACAATATCAAAACCTTTATAATAGCTTCTAGTTTGATTGGAATGCCCCTCCCCCACATTGTCGTCATTAGGTGAGTATTAGTTTCCATCCGTAAATGGCTTTGTTAGTTTTCATATTATTCTCTCTCTCTCTCTCTCTCTCTCTCTCTCTCTCTCTCTCTCCCTATATCTATATCTATATCTATATCTATATCTATATCTATAGATAGATAGATAGATAGATAGATAGATAGATAGATAGATAGATAGATAGATAGATAGATAGATAGATAGATAGATAGATAGATAGATAGATAGATATAGATATATAAAATCTATCTATCTCTCTTGGTTGGAATCTTATTCAGAGAGTAATGTTTCTGGGCAAATGAATATTTGGTTAATTGCATTGTACACCCAGTATAGATTTTTAATTCTGTTTAATGATGTTATGAGGAGATTAGTTATGTATGATTAGCTGAGGATGCTATGGGAATAAGTAATACTTCTACATGTTCATGACAATAAGATTCCTCCCAGTCTTTACTTCTTTTGTGTGTAGTTGTTGTTGCTTGTGGCAATTAGTAGTAAGAATAAGTAGTAGGGGTTAAAACATGACGAGCAACAAAAATGAATGGAAGAATGTTGAGAATCTCAGAACACTCATCCTAGAGACATAAAACAGTCTCTCTCCAAATATTACCATCACTATCCAATGCAAAAATGGTATTAGACATGTGAGCTCCAGCAAAATAAATAAATAAATAAATAAATAAATAAATAAATAAATAAATAAATAAATAAATAAATATCCGGCTCTGTGCCCAGGGTTCCATCTGCTCTGTGCTATCACTCCCATCTCACCTGGATTGTTGTTCCCTCCTTCTCAGACATGTGGGCATCATAGTATACTGGGCATACTTAGTCCAGGGCTAAGAGTGTAAGCGTGCAGATGTCACTGGCTGCCTACTTGCCAGGGAGGCAAATACTGATAATAAAGAATTAAATGGATTTGGAAATGCAAGGGGTGGTATGGATTAAGGGATCTGCTTTTCATTCCTCTAAATGACATCATGCTCCAGACCAGCTCCTTAACTCCTTTTTGTCAAACCCTGATGAGGCAGTGAATACCTCGGATCTGTGATTGCCTCTTGTCAAAGACTGTAATGTTGTAAGACAGCTAATGCACTGAGTTTGTTAACTGCTAGCATTAACAATGGTAATGCTGATGATGATTTTGATCTTACTGTGCTAATAATATTATAGTGTTGTGATGTCTACCTCCTCTTCTCCCCCCTTCTCCCCCCTTCTCCTCCCTCCCCTCCCCTATCCACCCCCTACATGCTACAGCCAATGGCTATACAGACTACGGCCTATCAATATCTGGTAGACATGGGCATGACTCGGCGAAATTTTCGTTTCCGTTTCCGTTTTTTGTTTCCGTTACATAAGGGAAACGGTAACGATAATTAAGCTGTCAGAACTCGAACTCGAACCGAAAAAAGAAAAATTTGGTCGGGTTTTTCGTTTTCGTTTGTGGCATCGCGGCAATCGCACAATGCGAAGCACAGAAAAGGTTTTTAAAAGTTTTTTTTTTTTTAAAAAAATGCCTCCCGGCCAAAAATGCAGGCGAAAATATGCCTGCCTGAGGCTTTGCCGCCTACCAGAGGGGTGGTTTCTGGGGGATCCCCGGCCTTCCCCCCCCCCTCTTCTCCTGTCCTGGGCTGCTTGCACCAGGCTGGGGGTGTGTGTCATCCTCGTTGTCTCGCCATGCCATGTGGTGGTGGGGGATCCAAAATGGCGACCACAATTTTTCTTTTGAAATTGTGGTCAAAAAACACACCAAATCACCACAGAAACATGTGAAATTTATTTATATTTATTTATTTTTATATTTGTATCCCGCTTATCTCCGATGAGGACTCTAAGCGGCTAACAACAGAACATAAGAAAACAAAAACAAATCACAGAACAACTAATTAAAACAACAAATTTATTTATTTTAAATGCCTGAATTTTAATAGTAGCAGCAGTGGGTTTTTTATAGCAATAAAACGTCATGTTGATTTTATTTTATTTTATTTTATTTTTTATTTTTTTAGACCTGCCCATTTGGGATGGGCATGGGATGGGACCATGCAAATTTTTTGAACCATTCCACCAATAGCATCACCAGGTTTTTGACTGACACTTCTGGATGTCTCGGAGGGCATAAAAAGCTGAGGCACCTTCCAGAAATCGCAGTCGGGTGTATGGATGTGGTTGAGGGAGGAGGGCTGGCTGCTGGTGCTGGTGTGATCCAATCGAGATTGAGGAGGGAGGCTAGAGGCTTTAGGATTTAAGTTAGGCAGGCAGGGAGGGAATTGGATTTAGAAAATAATTTCTTTGATTCCTTGTAGCTTTGTCTGCTGAAGGGAATAGCAGTTTATTCTTTATTTCTTCTCTGGCAGTTTGTGAGGATTATTTTTTCTGATATTGGATAAAGGGGGAGGTTCGACTGGGAGTGGGAGGTGTGGATTTATTTTAAAAATATATTACATACTACCATTTATTTTCTATTTTCCCAACTTCAATTTGCTTGCAGACACACACATTTGGGGTGCAAGCCAAGAACAGAACTTATATCCTTCCTAAGTGAGATCCTAACTGCCCACTCGCCCGCTCGCCCACGCCGCCACCCGCCCACTTGCCTGCCTGCGGCCCCTGCCCACCCGCTCGCCTGCCCGTGCCTCCCCCTGCTGCTGTCGCTGCCCGCCCATGCCCCCCGCCACCGCTGCCCGCCCACCCCTCCCCCCGCCGCCCACCCCCCACCCCTCCTGCCGCCTAGGGCACAAAGACACCTAGCGCTGGCCCTGATTGCGGGACGCCCCTATGCTTTGGGAAGTCAAATCGCGCTAAATTGCGGTGCAAACAACAAACGACAAACGAAAAGACAAATTTTTGAAAAATTTCACGACAAACAGAAACAACCTGAAACGGACCCGTTCCGACAAACGAAATCATGAAACGTCATTTTTTCTGGTCGTGCCCATGTCTAATATCTTGTATGAAATATATATCTCATATTATACAGTATTGCACACCTCATTCTACTGCTATATGTCTGTAGAAGTGCACATGTGCACAAAACTGTGGTGGTGCTTCAAAGGCTCTGGTTAAATATTCAACCAGGTATAATTAGCTTGTCAGTGTGGGTCAAAAAATAGCTCAAGCATAGCTACAAAGCATTCTTTTAGCTGGGTCAAACTGACACACTTTGTAACTGACTTTACCTGGCTACCATACAATGCAGCATCAGCAATAAAACTGGCGCAGGCGTAGTAATGATTGTTCCGCGTAGTAACACGCATGCGCACGCAGCGCGCAGCACAAGAGAAATCACAGACTGACAAGTGTACACAGATGATTAGCTTAGCTTAGCACATGCGCAGAATAGGAGTCAGGAAGGAGTTAGCTTACGTGTAATAATGTGAACAATGGATTAGCTTAGCACATGCGCAGAATAGGAGTCAGGAAGGAGTTAGCTTACGTGTGATAATGTGAACAATGGAACAATGGAATATATAAATAAAGTGCTGAGAGGTGCCGAGAGAAGTCAGACCACCTGGCTACACTCAGAGCTCTCCCGGCATTTGCATCTCAACGATCGTTCCCCGACTCTTTCTTTCTCTGGACGATGCCTGCGGGCAGGGTCGTCTAGAAGCTCCGTCCGGACTGCAACACAAAACATCACATTAAAATATGAAAGTTAGTCTTTAGGGTGCCACATGTTTGTGTCTTTTGTTTTGTTTTGTTTTGTTTTGTTTTTCTTTAATTTTTACCTGAAATCAATTTTCTTGTTAAGATTATATCTTAGAATTCCTTTTGTCAATTGTTTACTTAATATGTTGTTTATTTTCATCACTTGTTGCCGATGTTGAATGTTGTAAGCTGCCCAGAGTGGCCAGTCAACCATATGGGTAGAATATAAATGCAACCAACCAACCAACCAACCAACCAACCAATTAATCATGCTCTGTTCCATAATTTCATAATTTTTGGACCATAACCTCCAGACTCCTCCCAGGAATTCTCCAGGTAGAATACTGGGAGGTACAGCTCGGAAACACAGTGTGATCCCCAAAGTAGTCTCAAAGTGTTTTTCAAGGGGCCCATGGGTCCTCTTATATGTGCTGCAGCCCTTATTAAATAATTTTTGTCCTTGAACTTTCAGAGAAGTTAGTGTTTAGGTATATGTATGAGAAGCAGGCCCTTTTGGAGAAAAAGATGCCTCTACTTTCTGAGAAGGAATTACTTTGCCCATTGAAAATGCCTTTTTATGCAAATGTGGTGGTGGTGGTGGGGAGGGTCACAGGTTCTTTGGCCACTACAAAAAGGGGGTTGTGACTATAAAAACGTTGGGAGCTACTGTTCTACAGGTATGGTTTTGTGGGATGGAACTCCCAGAATTGTACCCTGGATAATCTGTGAATTGTAATCGAAATACAATCGAACAGCACATCCCTACACCTGCATGGGGTTCAGGCTGGACAAGACGAAAGGAATGTTAGTGGGGAATTAGTTGGCACCCTTAACATTGAGTGTGTGGTTGAGTCATCTTCATGCCAAAGGGAATGCACTGCCTCTGAAGGATCAGATGTATAATTTAATGTGGTTTTGGATGGAGAAACACATTCCAGATGCTTGGGACATCCAATTTTCAGTTTATCATTCTGATTTGGGGATTAACATCTTAGTTCCCATGAGCACCACTATGGCTTCCTGATAGACACTTACCTTATTTCCATTCCAAACAATTTATCTGCACTTGGCCAGAATTTGTGGCTCACATGATTGTCCATCCTGACTATTAGGCAAGCTTTCTGAGCCCTTTTATCCTTTCCCTGTCTGTGCCCCATGCTTCTCCACAGCAGATATCCATCCTGTGACAGTATAAATGCATATGCAAAAGGAGAGCCATGAATATTTGGTATCAAAGCTTCAATTGTTAAAGCACTGTGCCAATTACAGTAAAACATTTCACCTGTTTTCCTGTTCATTTTATCTACCTGTAGAAGCGGAACAATTCCGAGCAGCTACATATTCATCTTTATCGGCCTGCTTTATCATCCATTCTCCGGCTAATGCCACAAAATAAAAGAATAATGAACTTGAAAGAAAATCATTATAACTATAAAGGAGAGTTACAGACAGGCATAGCAATTGTTCAAGGATGCAATTGGTTCCAAGTAGTGGTCGTGGCACTTTGGAGTACTGTCCCAAGTAGTGGTCGTGGCACTTTGGAGTACTGCATCGGTCAATATTATTATATTTAAAAGCATATTTGGAGTTGTTCTCAGAAAAATGTGCCAGCAAAAAAGTGATTGTGCTGATAAAGCTTCATCATCATCATCATCATCATCATCATCATCATCATCATCATCATCATCATCATCATCATCATCATCATCATCATCATCATCATCAATAATAATAATAATAATAATAATAATAATAATAATAATAATAATAATAATAAAAATAAGAATAAGAATAAGAATAAGAATAAGAATAAGAATATACTGTGAACTTGGAGTTGAATCATTGTTGCTAATATTTGTTTAATGTTTTGAGCATATTTGAGTACTTGTTCTTTTTTTTTAAATAAGAAATGGCAGCTCCACCTGGCTAAAAGTCCTGAAATGGGACATTTTGCCTCCCAGGACTGATTGTAGTGGCAGGAAAATCAGTCACCACATGATGGGGGCTTGTGCAGGCTCTGGAGCCTTTAAAAAGGCACCCTGCAAATGGCCCATCCTCTTTCGCTGCTTGCTCGCTCCCCAACTGCCCGCCCTAATGGTAATGAGAATGAGAGTAGCTGGTCGCTTCAGAGCTGGATGGGAATTGTTGACCATTACCCTGATTGTCATTTGGGTGGTGGTGAGGTTTTGCCCATCCCATTCTCATTGCCAGGGCCAGGTAGGGATTCCATCAGTCGGTCACAATCTGGCAGGTAGTGCAATGTGGTAGGTCATAGGTGGGTTCATAGTTGGGGTCCCATTAATGGGACTGGGCAGCCTTTAATAGAATGTCAATTATTTTAGGTAAGGATAGTATACATTTACTAAGATAATAGGTTCTGTTTAAAAGTTGGTTTATGGCTGCCTTGGGGAAATTGATCTCCCTGAGTAGGATACGTTCCTGATTAATGTCTATTAAGACGTGGTTCAGGTAAGAACTCACATCTGTGTTAACTCACCTAAGTGCTTAACAGCCTCAAGGTCAAGTTTATTTAGACCAAAGTTATTTGCACTATGGTAGAGCCCCTTTAAATGTTATGAATTACAGATTCTAAAATCAAGATTTAATAACGTTGTGGCCGAATTTAAAATCCAATACTTTTTGTCATATATTTATTTCAGGACCGGGGGTGCAAAGTATTGCATAATTATAAGAACCTCCTTCATTTTTTTACTGATCCATTTTGTCAGTTTTTCTGTCTCTATGATTTAATGGGTTGTGTTCATCTCCAGGTAGTCAAATCAGCAATGTGGATCCAAAGGATGTAGAATGTACACCTTGTTAGATCCCGTTGAGCCCTATAACTGGATTTTAGTTAGACTAACTTAAACATGACTTAAGATGTAACTGTTCAAAGTGGAAAATGTGAATGCACCTCTGTGAAGCCACACTCAGAAGCTCAGGTTTATATGCTTCAGGGGAACATACAACCATTGCGATGGCGGGGGGGGGGGAGGAAATTGATACTCTGTTACTTGCAGCTTCTTAAGGAACCTCTGCTTTAGCTGTCCAGATTTGCTGGAGGCACAAATAGGGTAGAGTTACCTTAACAGGATGGAAACAAGTCTGATAACTTCCTCCTGTCCCTCTGCTGATACCTCACTTCCCCATTCGCATTAGTCATCTTGCTGCCATAGCATTTGGGGGGAGACAGAACTGGAAGGGAAGAGTAAAGCAAGCCCAGGCACCAAGTTTAGGGGGCTGAATATTGAACTGGCAGCCAGTTTCACCACTGCCCCCCCCATCTCTCTCACTGCTGCTGTATCCAGATAGAATGGCTACAAAAGCTTTCTGCACCAGCTCCAACAATCACACCATATGAACGTATACAAATGTGTTTAATTCCCAAAAAGGATAACATTCAGCAGCAGAAAAATCTATGCAGGGGAGGGGTACAGATTCTGGGCTCATTGACATTGACTTTTATATCATATAGTCAACAGAAAGGCATATGGCAGGGAGGGCACAGGCCTTCCAGATGTTTGAAAATGTCAGCTTCTATAATCCTGAGCATCCCTCCATGTTAAAATTCTAGAGATTCTGGGAGATATAGTCTTTGAAAAAGGAGCTTTTCCAAGTTCCAAGTAGCCTATTTACTTTGCATGTACAAGGTCCTCCCAGTTCAATATCTGGTTTGTCCTGCAAAAAGGATTAGGAAGCAGGTAGTGGGAAAGATCGGCGCCTGCTGATGTATATACTGGATGGGTCCATCTTGAATCAATAAATAAGATCATACAAAACCAAATAATAACAGAAGGGCAATATTGTTTTTGCATAATTTCTGATAGATCTTGTGTATTTTGGACTTCCCCTCCCCCCCCATTTTGTAAAATACACAGTGCTAAAATGAGACAACTGTTGGTGTGATGCATAAACCAGTAGATGTGCATGATTGTGCATTTGTACACAACAAATGTTCTTCTGTTTGCTGGAGTTCTCTGTGCTTAGATAAACAGAATTAAAACAACCAAATTTTCAGGAGAGATAGATATCCCATAACTTGGACATTTTGCTCAAATTTCTGAAACTATGATTTAAAAAAAAAAAAACAGATCTCGGTCTCAAGCTTTAGATGAGATCTCTCAAGGGAGTTGGCAGCTTTTCCTAATGCTGTCTCCCAGCACTGACACAGCCAGTCTTGCCTAGACTTTTTCCACTGGCGTCTGGTGAGATCTCATCACAACCTTATATATCTGAGATCCTGTAGAGGTTTGTCAGGACAGTCCTGGGATAGAAAGACAATTACCGTAGTCTAACTTAATACAAGGCAATTTTCTACAGCTCTTGAACTGAAAAGTTAAGAGATAAATATAAAATTACAATCTATTAGAGTAACAAATTTTCAGCACCATTTCCACCTGACCATTTCACTGACCATCTGCTCAGTGAGCAGATCAAGCTGCACATACTCAACTTAGAAAATATATTTATTTAACAATCCATTGGTTATTTCATTCTTTTAAAAACAGTTACAATTGAGCGTAGTTCACCTGCATTGCCTTGCTCTTTACAATCAATTTTTTTTCCTCCTTTCTACATAATGCCACAAATGCTGTCAGGCAAACAGTGACTTAGCTGGAATAACAAATAACATTTATGGTGATTTCTTGAGGGAAATTGTTTTCAAAAGTTATGCTGTTTGCTTTAGGCTAGCATAAAAATTCCCATGGGTTATGGGGATTATACTTTTCTTTGTTCATCTGACCTCTCCTCCTTATTCCCCTTTAATAGTCATGCAAAATCTGAAAGTAAGGTAGGAATTATATAGTGTCTGGATTTCAGAACATGTGTTATTCTGCGAGGGATCACAGTCTGAGATCTTATTTCCTCCTTCATTTGGGGAGCAGAAGAAGAGTGTTGTTTTTTTTAAAGTCCACATTTAATAAACCAGATAACACTGCTCTCTGCTGTCCACTTTTTGCACTGAACTAAGCTACCCACATTCCAAGATCAAAATTTAAAGCACTGCAGAGAAATAGGAATAAAGTTATTATTCCTTAACTCAGTTGTCACATTCAGGATGTACTGTACTTCCTAATCCCGTGTACTCTTCAACACATTACTAAATAGCACTTATCTTGGAATCAAACAATAGGATTACACTGCAGTGAAATTGACAGCAACTGAAAACAAATTTAATTCCTCTAGCATTTAATTTTATTATTATAGCTTTATAACAATGAAGCCTTCAATTATCCAGCATTAAGAATATTAGCAGTAGTTAAGGGAAAGAAATCTGGAAGTTGAGTCATGGCTACTGGACTTATTTTTTGAGAGATAGAAACGTTTCGCTGTTCATCCAACAGTGAAATGTTTCTATCTCTCAAAAAATAAGTCCATTAGCCATGACTCAACTTCCAGATAAACTCACCTGGATGACTGAGAATCTTCACAGACTTAAGGGAAAGAAAGATATGATAACAGTAACCCTTTGGAACTTAAGGCAGAAGGAAAAGCAGTGTGAATAAACCGGCTCAACAAAGAAAAATATAGAAAACTCTGCTATCAATCACATTTCTGTATAGAACACCTATGTAAACAGAGAAGATAGATTTACTTTAGCAATAGACTTTAGAATTCATTTCTGATTATGTAAATAGTTGTATCAACAGTGCATCAGAATCTAAACAAAGCACAGAAAGTAAACAACACAAATGAAAATACAAGAAGAATCCATTCTTGAATGTCTTCAGTAAAGAGCAATGTTCCACTTAGGAGAGGGGTGTCCAAACTTTGGCCCTACAGATGTTTTGGACCACAACTCCCAGAATTCCAAACCTGTAGTGCCAATAACAAAGGACTGTGGAAGTTGTGATCCAAAACATCAGGAGAGCCAAAGTTTGGGCACCACTGACTTAGGAGTTATCAATGAAAACAAGTCATGTGGTTCTGTTTTAGAACATATCACAGTGCTTTGGTAAGAATGGGCCAGGAGAAGGCATGAGGCTAGCATGGTAAGGTTTTTTTATTGTCTTTTTGCCCTGCTTTCTTCAAGCCAGAATCAGAGCATTACTTTTGGCATCCCCAGTAAATGCAAAGCAAAAGTAAACATGTAAAAAAAGTGTGCATGTGTGTATGTGTTTTAAATGATAGTTTATTCCAGCTGCAATCTTGTCGCCATGACTTATGCTGCATATGGCTGAATATCTGAAACTCGGTGGGATTACTCCCATGACTGGGATACAAAAATTGAAAGGTAGAATAGAAAGGGAGGTGGAATTACAGTATATGTCAAAATGCTCATTCTTGCACTGAAAATTGCTGCTGCTGATCAACTCATCCTAGTAGTGGTGGTTTTTGGTAATTAAATACTCTCCCTTCCTCTGCTTCCTAAGGTCCCTGATGATGAAAGGTACATTGGAAGCTTCAGGAGAGAAATCAGAACTGTTTTATATAACCAACACCACTGCTGATGTCATCAGCTCCATGAGATTAATATTAGAGCAACGGGAATTCATCTTTCTGTTCCAGTACCTACACAACCCAACAAAAGCCACTCTAAATGAAGACCACCATCTTGGTACAAGTTGTTTTCACACCCCTTCTCAATCAGTGGGGAACAATTTTGAAGCAAAGACATTGGGGACAGTCCCTTGACCCTTTTAAATTATTCACTTAGTCTCATTTTAGATGGCTATGGGTGAGGAAGTTGTAGGTCTTGCAGAGTTTCCTAGGAGAACAGAGATAGGCGGTTACTTCACATCTGTTTTGTCTCTCTAAGTGTTGTGCTTTGGAGCAGTCCAAAAAAATCTTACTTCACGTCCGTCACACAACAGCTGAAATTTGTCTCGACCACGCCCCTGGAACGGGTGCTAAGCAGGACAAATATGTACCTGGCGCTGTGGTAGGGTATTTCCTTGTCATGGTTTGTTCCCGGTTTCTATTCCGAGACAAGACACTGTGAGGTAACAACTGTCATGCAACAAAACATTCATTTCTCTCAGAAAACTGTGTCCCAGGTACTGGGGTGGGTGTTACATTCAAAGTGCCCACCCACCCCAGATGATCACTACCCCCTTGCCCTCCTCCATTAAATACCAATAAAATGAACCAAACTTCAAAGCCAGGCAAGAGGGACACCAGACAGGCAATTAATTAGCAAGCAAAAGGAATAACGAGCGAAGAAAGTCCAAAGGTGGTCATGTGGAGAAGTTGAAAGCTAGCCAGACGAGCGGCAGACTCCTTCCCTGCCTACAAAGGTTTTGACTTTTCAGAAGCAAAATATCAAAAAATGAGAATGGCGCAGGCGCGCTCACTGAGGGTGGCCACACCCAGAGAGGCGCAGAAATCGCGTACGCGTGACTGGGCCTTCTCTGTGGTGGGCCCCATGCTGTGGAATCATCTCCCCAGTGAGCTGCGCCTGACAGAGTCCCTGCCCGCCTTCAAAAAGGCTTTGAAAACTCACCTTTTTAAGGAGGCATTTGGTGACCTTTCTATTTAAGTTTTTTTTCCCCTCTCCTTTTTTGCCCCCTGCGTCATCTCCTCTGGAGGGTATTGTTTCCCCGCCTTTTATTGGAATTTGTTGTTTGGTTTTCTTTTGTCTTGTTTTATTGTTAGCTGCCCAGAGTTCCGATCCAGAAGATGGGCAGGATACAAGTGTAATAAATAAATAAATAAATAAGAATTTTTAAGCCCCCCCCCCAAAGGAAAAAGGAAGCAAGACAAATTCAGTGTTTGTCATTGTACAAGACCGTGAGGTAACACTTGTCACGAGACAAGTTATCACGACCATGGGAACACTGAAACAGGGATAAAACCATGTGATCGCAACCAACGCTGTCACAGTACAAAACTAATAGTGGAACAAAGGACATGAAGTAACCACCTAAGTTTATAGAACAGAGTGATAGTTTAGAGTTGCAATGTAAATTAAGTATAACTGTATTCTGAGACTGGCAGCATTATTTCAATCTGTACTTTTGTGTGCATCTGCAACATTTATGTGCTTTGTCACATGAGGGCATATTTGGCAGGCAATTTCCTTTCAAATGTAAATGTTAAAAATATACAATGCATTATTGTGCATGCAAATAAACCTTTGTTTTATCTTTGTTCAGGTTCTTATATGTTATCAAGTCAAATTTCACTTAGGGTTACTTGGTTTTTGAGGTACATGAAACTTCAAAAGGCCAGTTTTACTATTTTCATACACACATACCCAGTGTCTTTCCATATTGATAACAGATTTGAATCCAGGTCCCCTGAGTCCTGGTGCAGCACTCAGTCCACTGCTGTGACACACTGAGAATTTCTGCTCAGATCAGTCAGTTGCCTTGGAGTATGTTATAAGTATGTTATAAGATGGTTCCAGAGTTATATTTGTATTGAGTTTATTTCGATGTCTTTTCTCTCCCCCCCCCCCCACACCAGTTTTTTTTAAGATATAAAACCACACCTGTTACAGAAACAGAAACAAAGACATGTTTATTTGAATGATCCACTGCTGGAATTATTGTTGGCAGTGAAGTCATTTCTGCTGAATTGTTTTATATATAACAGCTGACCAATACCACCTACACACAGCAGAGTGCAGTACAGTCTTTATCTTTAAAAATCATGATTTCTCAGTTCTTCTATAGTCCTTCCAATCACCTGCAGAATATACTGATAGAATAGGTTAAAAAGAGCAAAATAATGTATTTGCATCCGGAAAAAAGGTTACATTGACCAGAAATATAATAAAACAACAGCAACAAATGGATGTTTGCTGCCTGGGTTTAAGTGTGTGCACAGATATGAGCAAGGAAGTGAATTTGGTATCCAGAGCAATCAAATATCATTTGTTGCAGTAAAATCCAATGCTAGAGGCATTCAAATTAAATTAGACACCATATGTCAGGTAGAAAAGTTGACTTGGATTCCTGCATTGAGCAAGGAGTTGGACTTGATGATTTTATAGGCCATTTCCAATTAAATTATTCTATAATTGTACAGTTATTAAAATACGAATTAGAGATTGCAGGAAATTTTCCTCTAAGGTAGTTAAGGGCATGCTCCAATTATAAAATGTCCAAGGTTCAGTGCCTGGCCCCTACAGGATATATTTGGTAAAGTATACCAACATACAGTGGACCCTCGTATAACAAATGGTTTGTATAACATAAAATTTGTACAATTTATTTATTTATTTATTATTTATTTTCAGATTTTTATACCGCGCCTATTTCCCGAGCGAGAACTTAGGGCGGTTCACACAAAATATTAAAAAGCTATAAACAATCACAATCACAATCACAATATAAAAATTCTGGAGATAGGGGAAATTTGCTTAACAGAATTGTCTATGGGGCGAATCCGTACAACATAAAAATTGTCGTGATTAGGGATGATCTGTTTTCAATGAATTCCTATGGGAAATTTATATAAAGGAAACTTTGCTTTCATTTGGAATGAATTAATTCCTTTATACAAGGTACCACTGTAGTGTGTGTGTGTGTGTGTGTGTAGTGATTTTTAAAGGAGGACAAATGATTTATTATTTTACCAGGACCAAGGTATAAATCTTAAGATTTCTGGTGAGCATCAAATTACTCAAAGACCTATGAGAAACAGTAAATATCATAGCCATAGCCATAGCTATCATATCCCCGCTCAGCCTTCTTTTTGAATGTTTAGCCTTTTAAAAAAAGGCTGAGAGGTGATATGATAGCTATGTTTAAATATTTGAAAGGTCATATTGAAGAGGGAACAGGTTTGTTTTCCATGGCCTCAGAGACTAGGACTCAGGGAAATGGTTTAGAACTTCAGGCAAAGAGGTTCAATCTGAACATTAGGAAGAACTTCCTGATGGTTAGAGCTGTTCAGCAATGGAATATGCTGCCATGGAGGGTGGTGGAGTCTCCTTCTTTGGAGGTTTTTAAACAGAGGCTGGATGGCCATCTGTCGGAAATATTGTGATGTGGGTTCCTGCATGGCAGGGGGTTGGACTAGATGGCCCTTGAGGTCTCTTCCAACTCTATGATTCTATGATTCTATGAAATAAAGTCAGTAGTAGGACTGTATCCTCATAATAGTGTCAGTCTTTCAGTCTGTTCTTGTGGTCCTGATATCATTTGATCTTTGGTCATCTGGTGTGGGGTTTCTTGGAGTTGGTCAAGTAAGGGACCCAAGACAGGGGGCACCTTATCTTGCCTTGATAGGGTGACATACTCAGTTGCGCTTTGCTCTCTGTGACCCAAACCTGTGACTAAAAGAAGCTACCTCACAAATGTATTGCTGATGTCCACACATCACAGGAATCCAGAATTCTGGGTTTCTGTGAACAAGCAGGCATGCTGGTGTTCACAGGTCAGTCACTCATAAGCTTTCTGCCAGAGAGTGGGGCTAAACAAACCACACAACGTTTGCTTATGGTTTATTCACCATGGTATCTTAAATGAAATATCTGGCTTATCCTCCTGTTGACAAGAGAGAATCATAAACCAAGAACAAAGCAACGTTTGATGTCCCACAGTGCATAAAAATATGTATGCCACCATGCTTGGTTGACATACTAAGCCAGATTATTATTTCCACCAGCAGTGGCTTTTTGTGATGTGGAAGATGACAGATGGCAGCAGTGTAAGTGCCCGGAGGGAGAAAAGAGTTCAAATGCATGTTGTCAAGGTTTCACACCTTGTCTTCTTAAAAGTATTAGACAAATTGTGGGGGTTATAGAAAATTTTCCTAAAACTGCCCTAAAAGTAAAGCATGTTTAAACTTACAGCATGAAAATCTAGTTAGAAGGGGTGTTGTGGCTCAGCGTGCTAAAGCGCTGAAATGTCAGATGCAAAGTCAGAAGCTTGGCAGTTTGGATCCTGGGTGCTCTGCAGTGGAGTGAGCTCCCACTTTTAGCCTCAGTTCCTGCCAACCTAGCAGCTGAAAAGCAAGCAAATGCAATTAGAGAAATAGGTACTGCCATTAAAAATGGGAAGGTAAACAGAGTTCTGTGTGCAGAAATGCGTTCGGCCATGCCAGCCACAACACTTGCACAACACGGGCTCTTTGGCTTGAAAACGGAGATGAGCACCACCCCTAGCGTTGGACATGTCTAGCATGCATGTGCAGGGGGAACATTTACCTTTATAAATGTTAGAAAGCAATGATCCTGCCTGGTAAGCCAGGCCATCTGTTTTATTTTGCAATGTAACATATATACAAGGTATACAAACATAGTAAACACTGCTATCAGACGGCTAATTGATGTAAATACAGGCATCTAACCTCTTAGAATCAGCAGTGATGACATCTGATTGCTTATTATTCTGCTTATAGGTGGATCTTAGTGCAGGGAAAGTACTAACAAGTAGAGAAAACCACTACTGCATGGTAGATTAGATAAACAGCGGTTTCTCACACCCATCACAAGAATCAGAAGCAACAGCAGCTGCTGCAAGGGACATCTTATCTAAAGAGATAGATAGTGAAGGATCCTTAGAGAGTAAACCATGGATTTCACACTGAATGACCAAATAGCTTGGGTGAGCTCTGTTTAGAAATGTTTGTTTGTGTGTCTTAATATGCTTAGCGTGAAGTAATATTTTTCTGCTTTTTTTCAAATTTGTTCTTAAGAACTGTGATATATTCTATAGATATATTATCTGTCTTAATAATTTATAAGCACTTATATTTTAAAGAATATAAATTAAAATATATTTTCTATTTTTTAAATTTTTCCCTATATTTTGCAGTTTGAGTTGAGACACCTGCATCTTGCAGGTGAATGAATTTTAAAGTTATGTGCCCACATTTTTATACCTGTAAGGATGCTTTTTGCAAAATGATAAGCCTGTTATCATGTTTAATACTCTCAGATATATGCTTATAGAAGATAGAAGCAATGTCGATAAAGCTTGAGAACAGTCAAGATTTGGAGTTGTCTGGAATTACTGGAATAACTAAAATACTTATACTGAGATACCAAGATTAATTTTGAAATTCTTGTTGATCACTGTCTGATTTAACTATGGGATTAACTCTTTTCAACACCCATTAAGCATGGGTTGTTAGCAGTAGCCTTCCTGGTAGATGTGTGAAGTAGCCTTGATTTTTCTGGGGATAGATGAAATGGCAGCATGATAAATAGGAGACAGGAAATCCCCCAAGAGTGTTTTTTCTAAACATACATGAATGGCCTCCCTGACCCCTCTCCCAAACCACCTATCTTCTATGTCTAAGATGTGTACACCCATTAAATACAGTATATGTGAATGAATAAATGAATAAATACTTTATTGCAGTTAATGACCAAATCAAAAGTACATATATATATAGTACCAGTATATATGCTATATATATATAGTACCAGTTACTATAGTATATATACTATATATATAGTATCAGTTACAGCAAAACAAGGAGGGGGAATACCATATAAATTGAGCCAGCCTAAATTGTGAGTGCTTAATCAATTGTTGAAACCTTCTGAGCACGAATTATAATTGCTGCCACACAGAAATTAGGTACATTAGACAGCATGTTTGAAGTAGGACATTCTACAGTATATATTTTCCCCTGACAACAGGAGGCGAGTATAAAATGCCTCTGGCCATCCAGAGAATTGCTTTAGGCTCAAGGATGAGTCCAGGAGTAACCCCAAGCTACGCACCTCTTTTTTCACCTGGAGGGTGATCCCATCCAGTACAGGTTCTCCCTTTTGACTGACCAGGAGCACCTGTGGCTTATGTAACCCAGTTTTGTTTTAAAAAATTTAAGATCACTATTCATGTGAAGAGAAAAACTGGATGGCACTGAAAAACAGTAAGTAGCTTTCAGTTAATGAACAACAATCTTTAACATGGGCTTTGTTAAATAATATTAATTTATGCCAATAGTAAACTAGAGAGAAGAGGCCTCTCCAGTATATCAAATATACACAGCTTAGTGAAAGTAGAATGAATACCTTTGCACCACTTAAGATAAAGCTGTGTGCAGGGATCTTGAGTTACTCTTCAGTAAATATTAATACATGGGTAATGACATTTTGAATAGCAATTCCCAAGCAGAGTGATTCTAGGCAGGCTGAGCAATATAAAATTTCTATTGAATCATACACCAAAATAACTTCATTTTAAGATTGCAAGGAAATATAGGAATGTAGGGTGATGAAGATCCCCTGTCTCTTGCCACAGATTGAATGTCATGTCTGTCAGGCAATGATGTGAGTTGTGAGTGAGTAATTCTCTGGAGTGCCTCTTTTCCTTTCTTTGTACAGTCTATAGGCACGACAAGAACAATGCCAACCTCCCCTCCCCTGGATCTCCGAATCTAGGTATATATTCACCAACAGTGGGAGTCCTGTGAACAATAGTGTTCCACATGCCTCTACTACTTGTCTGCTGCGGCCTGCACTCTAAGGCCCCGTACAGCATGATGTATTCTTTCCTGCCTAAGGCAAAAGCTTTCTGTCCTCTCTTTCTCTACAGCGGGAACCAATTTAAAGAATTTCCTGGACATGTAGCTTCCCTGGCCAGATCTCTTCTGACCTTTCTGGGCATGGATCCTTAGCCTTTTCCCATCTTGCAAAATGTTAAGGTGACACAGAGAACCTCTTCGGGCAACATTAAACATTATTCTGCGTGAGAGAATTATAACAACACCTGGTGAATTTATCCTTATCTGCACTGAAAGAATGTTCATCACTCAATCTGTGTACAATATTCTCCCCATTAGCTCAATGAGTTGGGCGTGAGGCGACTACATGACTAAAGAGAAAGATTTTAGGACTTTGGTTTCCCCATTGTGCCTCTTGGGAGAAGACACAGCTTCTGGGACCCTGGCCAAGCTGCACAGTCCCAGAATGCCCCCCCCCCAAGAATTAGGAAGTTTTTCTGAACATTCTCTATCTAGAAAACGGTGGAAGAATTAGAACTGACTTTACACAGTATTACTGACATTACTAATAATGTTAGTAGTAGAAAGGCAGGTACTCTCTGGTTGACCTTCACTACCACTTGAAAAATAAAATAGATTTTAGTTCCAAACATATGCCTGATTAACATCTGTATGTGTCTTCCACTAATTAAAAAAAAGCTTTCTCAAAGGAAAAAAAATAAAGACTACAGTTGATTTGATGTGCAGATTTCTGGCAGACATTGCAATGATTCCTTCAAAGCATCATCAGCATGTCTTACAAACAATTACTGGCTGTTTCAGATATCTTGCCTAAGGGGATGAAAAGCTGCTCTAAGGGGGGAAAAAGAGTTCTTGAAATGGAAAGGCTGTGCTCAAGGCAGCAACCCAGAAGAAAGCTGGATTTCCCAGAGGACCAGAAACTGGAAATCTGGAAGGTTTTTGATGTAATCATCAGACCAGTGGCACTGACTATATAAGATGCATACTTTGCTGCCCATTCTGCACTGGAAACAGATGGGAGGCTATCAACAAAGAAAAAAACCCCAAGTATATTAGAAATATACACTTCAGTGACTTTATAAGATAAAAGAACTCTCAGAAATGAAGTTCAAACTTGTCTAAGGCTGCTGTCTCATCTGGGGAAGATCCTGATCTTCAGAAGGTCCGGCTTTTCCTCTTCCTCCCCTCGCGTAACTGAATATGTGGGATAACAGTTCCCACGTACTAAGGTGTTTTTTTAAAAGTGCAGTTCAGCCCTATGGCCAGCAGGTGGCGCTAGGATTTTTTAAAAAAGGACCAGCTGACAGGTGCTAGGGGTGGGGGAAGTTAAAAAACAACAACAGTGTGATCAGCCAGCTGCCTGGCACTAGGAGGGTGGGGAAAAATTATAAAAATGAAAAAAACAGTGCCAGACCAGCCAGAGGACCAGCTGACTGGCGCTCGGGGTGGGGGGAAGTGTAAAAAAAAAACAGTGCCTGATCAGCCCCAGGAAGAGCTGGTTGGCACTATGAGGGGGGGAAAAAGAGAAGAAACCAGATCATCTGTGTGGTCCCATGATGTCTGCCTCCTTAAAAGGTGGATTTTTTAAGCAAGGCAAAAATTTCCCTACCTCTCTGGTAAGTCTTGGAAATCCTCGCTTAAGGGGGCATTACTGGGACGGAATTTTTGGACATGGTTTATCTACAAATTTAATCTGCATTTACAGAGACATGGGATAGGGGCCTAAATTACAATTTGACATTTTTTGGTTTTGGGATGACCCCCATCTCTTCCATCTCAGGATTCCCCATTCCAACTTCTTAATAAACTCTTTCTCTCCCACATGCTGTCTGGATCTGGTGTGTGTGGGGGGGGGGGGAGAGAGAGAGAGAGAGAAAGAGAATTGTAATGCAACTAACATTTTCATGTTCAGCATTATGGTGGATACAGGAGGATGCAGAGATTGCCTGTATGTTTCAGCTTCATCTGCAGTAGCCACTTCTTGTCTTGGATCAAAAGCAGCATATTAAATCTCCTACCCCAGTCATGTACCCCCATAAAACCCAGTTCCCTGACACTGAAGAAAAAGGAAAAGAGAGAAACATGAGAATTATAATCAGAATCATGAAGTTGGAGGGACTCTACAAAGCCATGGAGTCTAACTTCCTACTCAATGCAGGAATAGAAATCAAAGGATAACTTCCAGATGGTTGTTCATTTATTTACTTATCTATTTATTTTTGCATTTCTAGACCACTCTGATTCCCCCCAAGAGACTCTGGCTGGTTTTCAGTGAAAGCCAAATAAATAATCAAGAATTAAAATCAAAACAAACCAAAAGAGAGCAAATAAACCAAGAAAATCAAACACACGCACAAAGCCTGGCAAGAGGCCGAAAGCTAATGGTGGCAAAAAAAATACTGCAAACACTGGGGGAGCAACAAACAGTACATTACAGACCATCCTAAGCTTCCTTAAAAAGCCAGGTTTTTAAAAGCTTTTTAAAAGGCTGTTAGGGCCTCGACTTCACATATCTTACCAGGCAGTTTCTCCCGCAGAGTCGGGCTAGCCACTGAGAAGGCCCGATTATGGTTAGATACCTTATGGGCCTCCCAGGGAGTGGCCACCCAGAGCGAGAGCATCAGTGATGCCCTGGTGGTTTGGGCCCACACTGGTCTTTGGAAGATTCGCTCTGCCAGATACTCAGATCCCAAGCCATGAAGGGTTTTGTAAACCAAACCAGCACCCTGAACCTTATCCGGGAGGCAACAGGTAGCCAATGTAGTCAAACCAGTATTGGGATGATGCAGTCAAAATGTCCTGCACCAACCACCAATCTGGTTGCCACATTCTGCATCTTTTGCAGTTGCCCCACAAGGGTCAAGGGAAGTCCCACCTAGAGAGCGGTTACAGTAATCTATCCTGGAGATGACCAGCGTTTACACAACTGTCCGCAGGGAGTCACCATCAAGGTAGGGGTGAATCTGGTCGATAAGCCTAAGTTTGTAAAAGGCTGACTTGAAAATGGCTGCCACCTTGGATTTAAGGGAAAGAGCCGGATTCAAGAAAGCACCAAGACTCCTCACTCTTTCAACCAGCTGGAGGACAGTCCCACCCAGACTGGGAAGAGGGTCTCTATACTGCTCTGCCCCTCCACAAAGAAGAGAACCTCAATCTTCTCCAGATTGTGTCTGATCCTGTTGGTCCTGGTCCACTCCAAAATCACAGCCAGGCAGCTACCAAGGGTCTGGACAGCCTCCATTGCAGAGGTGGAAAAGGAGAGATAGAGCTGTGTGTCATCAGCATACTCATGACAGCAGGCTCCATGATTCCAGATTACCTCGGCCAGCAGCCTCATATAGATGTTAAAGGGCATGGGGTAAGGTTGGCGACCCCTGAGGCACCCCACAAGAGAGCATGCAGGGGAAAAACCAATCTCCCTCCAGGCTCTTTTATTTTAGACATTAATACCTTTATGCCTTTTAAAAGGTCCTCCAGTATCAGGGCTAGATCATCTGCGAATGCTCTTAATTTATGTTTCTTTCTTAATTCTTACTTCTCCAAATTGTTCATCTTTCCTTATATTTCTCTTTATACTTGCGGTATATGGAATTCTTACAGATCAAGGACTCTTGTAAAGATGTAACTGTTTCCTGATATAAATTCAGGACCTTTTCAGGGGATCTTGTCAAAAGACAATTCCGCATGCAGAGACTGTTTTCTGAATACAGCTGTGCAGTTGAAACACACTCCAACAGGTGTCCTTTTTCACTCCAGACGTTCTTGTTTCTCCCTCTGAGATCAGCAGTGGTTCATAATTAGCATAGGCATCCTTGCTCTGAGAAGATTGGTATGCAGTTAGAGGAAGATGGCCACTCTCTGTGCATATGCCAACTTCAAAAGTGAGCACCCAATTTAACTGTTCATAGAGCAGAAGCTCTACAGTCAGCCAAAACTGTGTTGCTCAGGTGATTCACTGTTTGTTTTTTGTTTTACCTCAAGGACAATAATTTTTGGATGAGGGGTTGGAGAATCTAAAGAGTCCAGAGCCCACAAAAAGCAGTATTGCAGCATTATGTACTTTTCCAGGTCCAAACTTTGCCCCTCCCACTATATAGAGATGGAGAAAGACATAATTTTACATCAACTGAAATGAAACTTTCTACCAGCAGATCTCATGTGAATTCTTCAAAGCTTGCCTCCCCTTCCACATACATTTCATTTCCTTCCTAAATCTAGCTTTTAATTATACATTGGTGAAAGATAACTCATGGAGCCTCAGGGAAATATCAGTAGCTGTCCTGAGACGTAAACCAGAAATGCAATTTCTTCTCAGTATTTTGGAAGGAAATATTGTTTCAAAGGCAAAGTTGTGAAAAATAGTTAAAGGAAGTCTTTGAAACAAATGGTTACTTCATTTTTGTTGCCTAATATCTGTTTTAAAACATATTGTTTGACCAAAGATCCATTTTGAAGCTACAGATGCCTCCGGCATCTTTATACCTTCTATTTATGTTTGCTACAAAATTTCTCATGCAGCTGAATACACAGTTTGGATTTAAGCTTCTTTTCCTCACAATACAAACAGGAGCCTTCAAAGAACATGCACAATATTGGTGGAAGTAGAACTAGTATTTCAATTGCCTTGGCATCCCACAGAACTGCAGTAAATAAGAACAAGAAAGGGTAGAACTCCTTCCCGGATAATATGTCTGCTTTTAAAGATGATTATTAATAGTTTAGTATTGATGTTAGGACAAGTGTTACATTGTTGTTGTTGTTCAGTCATTCAGTCGTGTCCGACTCTTCGTGACCCTGTGGACCAGAGCTCGCCAGGCCTTCCTATCCTCCACTGCCTCCCGGAGTTTTGTCAAATTCATATTGGTTGCATCGATGACACCATCCAACCATCTCATTCTCTGCCGTCCTCTTTTCCTTTTGCCTTCAATCTTTCCCAACATCAGGGACTTTTCCAAGGACTCCTCTCTCCTCATGAGGTGGCCAAAGTACTGGAGCCTCCGCTTCAAAATCTGTCCTTCCAGTGAACATTTGGGGTTGATTTCTTTCAGGATGGATAGGTTTGATCTCCTTGCAGTCCAGGGGACTCTCAAGACTCTCCTCCAGCACCACAGCTAAAAAGCATCAATTCTGCGGCAATCAGCCTTCTTTATAGTCCAGCTTTCACTTCCATACATCACTACTGGAAAAACCATAGCTTTGAATATCCAGACCTTAGTTGGCAAAGTGATGTCTCTGCTCTTTAGGATGCTATCTAGGTTTGCCATTGCTTTCCTCCCAAGAAGCAGACATCTTTTTATTTCATTGCTGCAGTCGCCATCTGCAGTGATCAAGGAGCCCAAGAAAATAAACTCTGTCATTGCCTCCATTTCTTCCCCTTCTTACATTAATAACTGTTAAATGCACTTGGATGCTTTTGTGAGAGAGACAGAATTCTTCATCACTTCACGGAAGGAATGTTGTTGGAAATTCATATTTGCGAATTCTTTGACCAGTGGCTTACCACAGAGGATCAACAATGTTTGTTGGAAATGTGATATGGAAGTCGGTTCATCCTTTCATATGTGGTAGGAATGTGAAAAGATGCAAAAACAATTAGAAATCGGTTTTTAAAGAATTAAGTGATATATTTGAAAGGAATATAGAGCCCAATACAGAAATTGCTTTGTTTTCAATATTTGTTAAGACGGACTAGTACTTCAAAGCTATTGAGTTGATCACATTTATTGACAGTGGCTAGATTAATGATAGCTAGGAATTGAAAATCCAAACATTAATTATATATGGACAAGTGGTATAACGAAAAGAGAAAGAACTGGGCACTGGTAAGTTTCTGGGTTGAGCAGTTCAACTAGGGCTGGTTTACCGGCCCGCGCGCCGTTGCCCAGAATACTGCACTCATTAGAATGGAGTCTGAGGGAGCAGTTGTAGTTACCTGTAACACTTGTGCCATGTTTGTCATCTTGACAAAACGCACAGAGAACTACACTTGCTGCAAGTGCAAGCTGGTTGCACTATTAGAAGAGAAGGTCCAGGAGCTAGAGGCCTGCATATCGGACCAGCAACATATTAAGGAGCTTGAGCTGTTCTTGGACAGAGTGGAACAGACTATCCAGGTCCAAGAAGAGACAGGGCACACTTCTGAGGATGAAGTCACTTCCCCAACTCAGGAGATAGATGTGTGGAGGAATGTGACTCAAAGGAGTAGAATGCCAAGGGATCGCTCTGAGACTCTCATATTGCACAATCAATTTGAGGCTCTTTCCCTCATCACACCTCATGAGGCATGCAGAGGAAGAACTGGTTCCACCTGAGGATCTCTCCCTCATCACAATTGATGAGATACAGAATCAGGTACATGAAGATGAACAGGCTGCAGGAGAGAAGCTCCTTGTACTAGGGTATTCTATGATTAGAAATACAGAGCGATGGATTTGTGACGAGCATGATAACCGTATGGTCACTTGCCTGCCAGGTGCAAAGGTTGCAGACATCACGAGAAATATAGATAGCTTGTTAGAGAGAACTGGGAAAGAGCCAGTGGTCATGGTACACGTTGGTACCAATGATGTCGGGAAGGCCAAGCGGTCAGTCTTGGAAGCCAAATTCAGGTTGTTAGGTAGAAGATTGAAGTCCCGGGCTTCCAAGGTAGCATTTTCAGAAATGTTACCTGTTCCTCGTGCAGGACCCGCCACGCAGGCAGAACTCAGAAGCTTCAATGCATGGATGAGGCGATGGTGTCGAGAGGAGGGCTTCAGATTTATCAGGAACTGGAGAACATTTTGGGACAAGCCAAACCTGTTCAGGAGGGATGGGTTGCACTTGAATCATGATGGGACCAGATTGCTGGCACTCAACCTCAAAACGCGCTCTACATGGGGTTGCCCTTGAATCTCATTCGGCGTCTGCAGCGGGTCCAAAATGCAGCGGCCAGACTGGTGGCGGGTGTGCGTCGATTCGAGCACATCACCCCAGTTCTGGCTCGCCTGCATTGGTTACCCGTTGCAGCCCGAATCAGATTCAAGGTCATGGTTTTGGTTTACAAAACCCTCCATGGCCTAGGACCTGGTTACCTGACAGAGCGGATCGACCAGCGGTCAACTTCGGCCCGTCCAACTAGGTTGTCGCGGGTGCACATGCTGCACGTGGCCATGCCCAGAGAGGCTCGGAGGACTTCCACCCGCTCCCGAGCCTTCTCTGTAGCTGGTCCGACGCTGTGGAACCATCTACCAGCAGAAGTGCGCCTAGCAGAGTCCCTGCCTGCCTTCCGGAAAGCTCTGAAAACCTTGCTGTTCCGGGAGGCGTTTGGATGATTTCCCCCCCCCTTTTCTCCCGCTATCGCTATCTTTGCAATTGTTTTATATGTTTTATATGTTTAATTTTTACTAGTATGTGCAATTCCGTTGTTTTCCCAATTGCTTGTGAACCGCCTGGAGTTCCCCACCAGGAAGATGGGCGGTATATAAGTCCCCATAATAAATAAAAAGGCAGCAGAGCAGCTTTTAAACTGATAACTGGGGTAAAGCCGACAGGAGCTGAGTGGCATGTGGTTCGGAAAACCTCATCCTCGGGGAATGAGGTTGGAGAGGGTAAAGAATCACATAGAGATGACATAGCAGGTATTAGCACTGGGAGAATAATGGAATGTGATAGTTTGTCTACTGAAAATAAAAGCTGTGGGAGGAAAAGAACAAAGCAGCAGCAGTTGTTGTGGGACCCACTGTACAGGAACTTCTATGCCAATGCTCAAAGCCTCTGAGCTAAGATGGGAGAACTTGAACATTTGGCAGCTAGGGATAACATAGATATAATAGCCATAACAGAAACCTGGTGGAATGCGGAAAACCAGTGGGATACATAAATCCCAGGCTATAAGCTCTATAGAAGGGATAGAGAGGGGCGGGTTGGAGGAGGAGTGGCCATCTATGTCAAAGAAGGCGTAAAATCCAGCAGAATGGAGATTGACAGAGGGTCTGACTCCACCATAGAATCACTGCGGGTTAAACTACCAGGTCCAAGGAGTGATGTGATAGTTGGGGTATTCTATCGTCCACCAGATCAAAAAACTTGAGGGGGACCTTGAAATGAGGAGAGAAACCATGGAGGTGGCTAAGAGGGATAGGATAGTAATCATGGGGGACTTCAATTATCCCCACATCGACTGGGCCAATGCGAGCTCCGCACAAGAAAGAGAAACTGGGTTTCTCGACTTGCTGAATGACTGTGCCTTAGAGCAACTTGTCATGGAGCCCACCCGAGAACAGGCAACTCTGGATCTAATACTGTGTGATACTCAGGACCTGGTCAGGGATGTGAATGTCACTGAGCCTCTGGGGAACAGTGACCATGCTGCAATCTCCTTTGCCATGCATGTTGGAGGAAGAGTATCAAGCAAATCAGATATAAAAACCCTTGATTTCCGAAGGGCAAACTTCCCTCAGATGAGGAAACTAGTTAGAAAGAAATTGAAGGGGAAGGTTGGAAGAATCCAATCTCTTCAGAGTGCATGGAGCCTGTTTAAAACAACAATAATAGAGGCCCAGCGCAAGTGCATACCACAAAGAAAGAAGAGCCCCTCTAAGTTCAAGAGGGTGCCAGCATGGTTAACGAGTGGAGTTAGAGAGGCTCTAAAGCACAAGGAGAGGTCTTTCTATAAATGGGAATTCTCCCCAAATGAGGAAAATAAAAAGGAACACAAACTCTGGCAAAAGAAATGTAAGAAGATGATAAGAGAGGCAAAGAAAGATTTTGAGGAATGCATGGCTAGCAATATAAAGGGTAATAATAAAAGCTTCTTTAAATATGTTAGAAGTAGAAAACCTGCCAGAGAACCAGTTGGCCCTCTGGATGGTGAGGGAGGAAAAGGGGAGGTTAAGGAGAACTTGGAAATTGCAGAGAAATTAAATGAGTTCTTTGCATCTGTCTTCACGACAGAGGACTGTGAGCAGATTCCGCTGCCTGAACGGCCCCTCTTGACTAAAGAATTAAATCAAATACAGGTTAAAAAGGAGGATGTTTTAGGTCTAATTGATAAATTGAAGATTAACAAGTCACCGGGCCCAGATGGCATCCACCCAAGGGTTATTAGGGAACTGAGAAATGAAATTGCAGATCTCTTAACGGTTATATGCAACTTGTCTCTTAAAACGGCCACAGTGCCGGAGGACTGGAGGATAGCAGATGTCACACCAATTTTTAAAAAAGGAAGGAGGGGGGACCCGGTAAACTACAGGCCAGTTAGCCTTACATCTGTCCCAGGGAAGATAGTGGAAAGCCTCATCCAAGAGAAAATCTTAAAACACATAGAAGAACAAACCTTGCTGAGAGAAAATCAGCATGGCTTCTGTAAGGGTAAGTCTTGTCTGACAAATCTTTTAGAATTTTTTGAAAAGGTCAACAGGCATGTGGATTTGGGTGAACCGGTGGATATAGTCTATCTGGATTTTCAAAAGGCTTTTGACACAGTCCCTCACCAAAGGCTGCTGAGAAAATTGCACAGTCAGGGGATAAGAGGGCAGGTCCTCTTATGGATTGAGAACTGGTTGAGATCCCGGAAACAAAGAGTAGGTCTCAACGGGAAATTTTCACAATGGAGAGAAGTGAAAAGCAGTGTGCCCCAGGGATCTGTCCTGGGACCGGTGCTTTTCAATCTGTTCATAAATGACCTGGAGACAGGGATAAACAGTGAGGTGGCGAAGTTTGCAGATGACACAAAACTTTTCCGTGTGGTAAAAACCAGAGAAGATTGTGAAGAACTCCAGAAGGATCTCTCCAAACTGGGGGAATGGGCCGCAAAATGGCAAATGCGATTTAATGTAGCCAAATGTAAAGTAATGCATATTGGGGCAAAAAATCAAAACTATATCTACCAACTCATGGGCTCTGAGTTATCCATGAAGGATCAGGAAAGAGATCTTGGTGTGTTGGTGGACAGCTCCATGAAGGTGGCTACCCAATGTGTGGCAGCGGTGAAGAAGGCCAATTCCATGCTAGGGATTATCAAAAAGGGGATTGAAAATAAAACAGCCAACATTATAATGCCATTATACAAAACAATAGTAAGGCCGCAACTGGAGTATTGTGTACAATTCTGGTCACCGCATCTCAAGAAAGACATAGTAGAACTGGAAAAGGTGCAGAAGAGAGCGACTAAAATGATTACTGGGCTGGGGCACCTCCCTTATGAGGAAAGGCTAAAACATTTGGGCCTCTTTAGTCTGGAAAAAAGGCGCCTGAGAGGGGATATGATTGAGATGTACAAAATAATGCAGGGCAGGAGTAAAGTGGATAGAGGGAAGCTCTTCTCCCTCTCACAAAATATCAGAACTAGGGGACATACACTCAAATTGAGGGCTGGGAGAGTAAGAACAGACAAAATAATTTTTTTTTCACCCAGCACGTTGTTAGTCTGTGGAACTCCCTGCCACAGGAGGTGGTGATGGCATCTGGCCTGGATGCCTTCAAAAGGGGATTGGACAGATTCCTGCCGGAAAAGTCCATCACAGGTTACAAACCAGTGAGATCTGTAATCGCCAGGCTTAAAACCAGGGTACTCAAGGACCAGATGCAGGGGAGTGGTATGAAGAGAAAGATATCTAGTCTCGTGCACTCCCAGATGCATCTGGTGGGGCCACTGTGAGATACAGGAAGCTGGACTAGATGGGCCGTTGGCCTGATCCAGGATGGCTCTTCTTATGTTCTTATGTTCTTATGAAGTATGGAATATTGCATAAATGATAAATTGACATGCAATTTAAAGGTCATATTTTATGATACGTGGGGTAAGTTTAGTGAATACAGTGTTACCTCTTAAGATTAATTTAATTCGTTCTACGAGTCAATTCATCTTATCAAAAATTCATCTTACGAGGCAAGGTTTCCCATAGGAATGCACTGAAAACCAATTAATCCATTCTGGAGGGAACAGATTAATAGGTTTTCAGTGCATTCCTATGGGAAGGCTGTCTAATCCCCCTCCCAATCAAGCGACAGCAGAGCCTGTTCCCCCCACTGCAGCCAACCGACAGCTGATTTTGACAGTTCAGATTTTGACAGCTGTTTTCTTACTCTTGAGTGAGATAACAAGGTCTCTGCATTTCGCACATTTTGTTTTGTGTTGGTGTTGTAGAAAAAGTCCTGGTTTTGTGAGCAACAAAAATAAGAATAACAATGAATAAATCTCAACAGATGATAATTTTTAAAAAATAATATACTTCTTAACTAAGAAATGACCAGCACCATGCTGTTTTAGAGAACCTTTTAAAGGTCCCAACCTCTCTCCAAAGGAGAAAGAAAGAAAGAAAGAAAGAAAGAAAGAAAGAAAGAAAGAAAGAAAGAAAGAAAGAAAGAAAGAAATGCTCTGATTGGCATGTTGACAACCCTCTTCACAATACTCCCAGTGTTGTTAGTTGGGATACCAAAAAAGGTGATTTTGCATACACGGAGGTGAAAGACTAGTGAGCGAATAAAGGTGACCAAAAATGAAAACATGAATAATAGGAGGCTTTCCTCTTTCCACTCAGAAGTGTGTGTGTGTTTTCATGCCTATTAACCAGAAAGTCCTATTATTATTAGCCAATCAGAAAAAAAAATTGAGACTCATATATTTTGTCTCATCTATACATATGCCCTAGTGCCTTTATGTGTCTTCCTCAGAAGACTTTGTCTCTCCCTTTTAACTTCTTCCTCTGCATACACATTCGCCAAATACTGTAATTGCTACTGTGTCTTAAATATGAAAGATGGAATCTTAAGATGTTAGGGATTTTTATTCATAAAAAGTAATATTTTATTTTTCACAATGATGTGATTTGGGGCTTAAACCCTATCATTAGCGGGGGTGGGTTGGGGTGGGAATAGCATCCCTCCCTCTACTGTTTTTGACTTAAAAACTTAGGGCGTTTATACACGACCCCTAAGCTCCGCTGCAAATGGCTCCCAGCTCCAGAGCTTAAAAATGTTTCCCCACCAGCTCCAGAGCTAACAGAAAATTAAGTGCGACCCTGCCCATCTAAGTGCGACCCAAGTACCTGCTCTGGGAGAGTGAAAAATTTTGATGCGGAGAGTGCCGGGCTCTCCTCACTTCTTTTTGTTGTTGTTTTGCCTCCCGTCCCTTTAAGAGGAACCAGGAAGTGACGGGGGGTCGGAGCAACTTCCACCGGCACTCCGGAGGTAAGAGTGCATTCTTTTCTCCCTTTTTTCTCCCTCCCCTCACACAGACAGAACAAGGAAGTGCGGAGGGGGTGGGAACGCAGGGAGAGCGACAAACCCTCAAGATCTCTGGTCCAAATTTAAGGGACCAGCAGATCTTAGGGGTCGAGTAAAAAGGCCCTTAGACAAAGCTCAATGTGAGCTTTATTCTAGGTTTCATGGAGCATGCCACAATCTCCATAACAATGTCCTTGGGGATTTGGAATAAGTGAAGGGCTCTGAGCTTGAAAGATAAAAAGAAAATAAAGAGCTGCCTGCAGGTGGAGGAATCACAGAAACCCTCCAAAAGGGATGGCCTTGCTGCATCAAATTTGAGTATATTTTAATAAGTGTAGACTGTTCTCAATAGCTGTTTCCATTTGGAAACCACCAAGAGTGACCTCACTGCCAGATGGGCAATATAGAAATCCAATAAGTAAGTAAGTAAGTAAGTAAGTAAGTAAGTAAGTAAGTAAGTAAGTAA
>JAHTLZ010000010.1:43508221-43524051 GCA_023846285.1 Phrynocephalus versicolor
TCTCTCTCTCTCTCTCTCTCTCTCTCTCTCTCTCTCTCTCTCTCTCTGTGTGTGTGTGTGTGTGTGTCTAAATTATTCTAGCAGTAATGACACAGGCAATCATTAAAATTGTTGCATCACATGTAATAAAACGGTGTGTTTTAGCTGTGAAATGAAAACCACATAAAAAGTCATGCTCATACTTTTTTTAAAAAAGGGAAAAGGAAAAAAAATTGAACCAGCTAATGGTCCCCTAATGAGAAGTGGGCTCCCGATCCCCTTTCTTACATGATCAATGAATGTAACTGTTTGTGCAGTTTTTCTCCATAATGTTCTTGCACTTTAAACAAAATTAGATGAGTTTGGCTATGACCTAGGAATTGTGTTTAAAAAAGGTGAAAAGAAGAATGGATCCTGTTCTCAACAGTCCCATTCAGCTCTAATAAACTCCACACTGGATAGCAGCCATTCCACATCAACTCTTGGCATTCAGACTTCCCTGTGAAGATGAGGAATCATAAAATTTTTCTTTCAAACTGCAAAATAGCATGTCCGGACAAAAAGTTTTGCATTTGTGAAAATGGTTTTGATATACACAAATTCTGTAATGTCCATAGCTAAGCTACAAGAGCTTGCCTTTGTACTACAAGGGTTGTAAAAGTTGTTTCCCTGTTTCTGGATAGCTAGTCATCCCATGCTTGCCTACTGTATAAGTTTTGCATTTGAAAGGGAAAGAACAGTAGTGTTATGCAGAAACATTTTGTGCAAATTGTAGAATGATAGCAAAAGAAGTGTTTGTGTCATTCTTACACTGGATCCAAGAAATCCTCTATGTATCAGTGCAAACTCAACAAAGTGTCTTGATTTGGCGACACAACCTGTCTTGTGAAAAACAAGTTATTTTGTAGATAGTTTATTCATAAAGTTACTGAGTGCTTCTTGATTTCATGGATCCTGAAAAAGAGAGAGAGAGAGAGAGAGAGAGAGAGAGAGAGAGCATGTACACCATAATCAATTTTTCCAAGTGTTAATGTTTTCTCCAGAAAATTTTGCCTTCTCATGAGGTACCCAAATTAGGATATCCTTGGCTTTATTAATTTGCTTCCAGAGATGGGGGGCCTTAATTATTTCATTCCTCCACCACTCTTTGGCTTCCACTTTTTTTGGCAGGCCCATCCTTCATGAATTTGCATAACCTTTTAAAAGGTTAATCTAACATATTGCATGTCACCAGGTTTTATGGTAGAAACTCAGTAACCTTTTATACATTATTCCACATTTTCTTCTTATTCAAATAGATCTTAGAAGGGTATAGTACTTTGAGCTGGGTTAGAAGAGCAATCTGGGGGGAAAGGAGGAGAGAATAATCATTCACTTATAACTAGAGATGGGCACGACTCAAAAAAATAATTTTTCGTTTTTCGTTTTTCGTTAAGGGGTCCGTTTTGGTTCGTTTTCATTTTTTGGGGGGTTTGCGCATTTTTTGTTTTCGTTTTCGTTAAGAAACGAAATGGAAAAAACAAAACAAAAATGAAAAATTTTCATTTTCATTAGCATTCTTTTCATTGTGATGTGTCTGTCATAACGAAAATGAAAAACAGCGAAATTTTTCATTTCGTTTTCGTTTTGTTTTCTGGAAAATTTTCGTTTTTGTTTTTGTTGCGTAACGAAAATGAAAAACGAAAACGAAAACGAAAATTTCACTGAGTCATGCCCATCTCTACTTATAACAAGGAAGCAGAGTGGTGAACAGTGCAATACCACCACCACCACCACCATTACTGTCGTCTTTGAACTGCAGAGCTGGGACCATTGAGTCCAGTCCATTTCAAGGAGGCACAGCGGGGAGGTGAAGTCCCAACCTCTGGCTCCACGGCCAGAGACCTAAAACAATGATCTATCCAGCAGTTCTTAAACAAGTTTAAATATTTTATATGTCATTATATCATTATTGTATACTATTTAGGGCCACAATCCTCATGCATCATTGTGCCAGCATCATATAAACCAGGCATGTCCAAACTTCGGCCCTCCTGATGTTTTAGACCACAACTCCTAGAATTCCAAGCCTGTGTTTCCAATGGCAAAGGACTGTGGGAGTTGTGGTCCAAAACATCTGGAGGGCCAAAGTTTGGACATGCCTGATATAAACAGTATAACATTTTGAGATAAATTGCCTCAACTTAAGAAATCTCTGTAGACATTATTTCTTGCACAGAGAATCACTAAACTCAGTAACCAACAGATAATATCCATGGTTGGTGACTTCCTGAGGCAATATTCTTCCAAATCCAACAACCATTTGTACAGCTGTGCAAGAGGGTTTTGGCCAATTTGTAGGCACATGTGCATTTGAACGGTTTTAAAACTTCAGTGGCAGCCCCTGTAAGTACTGGACTTACATTATATGAGAAGGTCTTGATAACCCCCCGCCCCACCCCCACACGTTTAAGAAACAAATTTGCTCTGAAGAGAAACATTTGCCCTAATAGTATCTTTCTCTTCAAGGCAAATTTAACCTTTGTGGAGATGGAGAGAATTAAACCAAGGTAACTACCAGATTCCTGCCAGATCCTTTGCCAGTACAGTTCACAGTAAATCAACAACACTAGAGTTTTTTTTCTTCTTCTTTAAATTAAACAGAGGGAAATGTCTGTAAAGGTTCTCACAGCCATTCAGGTGAGGTTATCTGGAAGTTGAGTCATGGCAACTGGACTCCTTTTCTTGTGAGACTGAAATGTTTCACTGCTCATCCAAGCAGCTTCGTCAGTCTAAGGAAAGTTATGGTGAGGCCTCTAATTTAGAATTGTTGGGAAGGGTTGCATACGGTATTGGGAAGGGTTCCATAGGTGGGACTTTCTCACACCCAATACTATTGTACATGATAGCCATTGTACATAATGAGCCTATTCAGACCAGCATGATGTGAAACAAAAGAGAACTATAAACTGAAGGCCTCACCACTAACTTTCCTTACACTGACCAACCTGCTTGGATGAGCCGCAAAATGTTTTGATCTCTCATTAAAAGAAGTCCAGTGGCCATGACTCAACTTCCAGATAAAGAGATGGAAGTATGGGAAGTTCAGTCCCATCATCAATTTGTAACCTAGTTGCTTCCCATTATTCTGATCGTGGATCCAAATAGTACAGTTGACAAACAGGGAGTGAGGCAAGATATATAGGATGAATCCTTAGCTGTATTGCTGACCTTGGATCTGATTTGGGTCTCCTTCAGTAATGTTTTCAGTGAGGATTTCAATCCAGGATCAAGTATGGCATGTCTAGCCCCCTACACAAGCTGTTTTGCATTTGCTAGTTTAAAACAGGGATGTCAATAAATCTGCTTATATTCTTTTTACTTCTTTATGTATTATTTATTTATTTTATTCATTTTTACAACTTATATATATATATATAATGAAAGTTGCCTCCTTCAATTTCAGGAGAAAGGAAGGGGTTTTTCATTGCTTGTTTTTTAACATTTCACCCACCCTGTGGCATCATTAAACCAGTATCTTTCCCCTCCTAAACAAACAAGAAGCAAGCACAAAAGGGCAAGTTGATTGCTGAAAGAGACACCAGCAACACATTGGTTGCTACCAAAAGTTCTTGGCAGTTCTTGCAAAGAGGCAGGTGAGCCATATGCTCTACTATTACATGTTTATCAGATAGACACAAAATGGACCATGGTCAGACCTTCTGTTAAGCAGGTCCAACATCCAAATGGAATTTGCTTGGCTTGCAGTCCCCTCTTCATGATCCTTCCTAGGACAGTCATTCTGTTCTACTGGCATAGAAGAAGTCTTGGCAACAGTAGCGGAGCTTAAGGAAGAACAAAGGAAAACAAACATTTAAGAAACTGGAAAACCAGAAAACAATGTTGTCATAGAGTGTTCCAATATGCCAGACTGGGGACCTCAGAACAACCAGATGTGCCCTCAGGCCTTTTAATGCCCCATCCCTGCCATGAAGTGTTTTCATTTCTTATATCATTTGGTAAAACATTGTCATAATAAGTGCATTACAGTAAAAATCACTTCAGTATTAAGTCTGTTGGAGACAAACAGATACAGATATCTGCTCAAGTGCTGACTTAAATGGAAACGGAGAACCCCCTGTGGGCATATTAATCCCCAAATGTGATTTTCTGAGTGTTTGAATGGATGAATACTTCACATAAAGATTTTTCTCTGCCAGGGCTTGACTTAAAACTCCACTGAATAATGTCAGACCTGAAAAGGAATGGAAATTTATCTTGCCTTGAGGTGCAGGTTTACTGATATCTTCTATGTGTGATATGCTGTTGAAATATTTTTTCCAGTCCAACATCATCCAGAAAAGGTACAGAGAGAGTGTGTGTGAAGGAATTATTCTTAATGCTTTTTGTAAAATGCTGTGAGAGTAAAGAATAGCAGAAGAGTTCCGGTATGAGATAAAACTGGGAAACAGCATACATATTGGTTAGCAAAAAGTTTTAACAGTCTTAAGCAAGAAATAGTTATTTCAGTTGAGTCCTTTGAACCTACCATAAAAGGATGAACTGGATGATGTATTGTATCTGTCATGCATTAGAAAGAGGCTATCTCCAAGCAGGAACCAATGTCAATTTCATTTTCCTCACATATGTACTCTGCTCTCATTTTGCTTTGATTTGTGATTGGAGACTGGAAGTAAAAACAGTTTACCAATCTGATTGTGAGGAAACTATATCTGAGAAATTTCTCATGAGATCTTGATGTACTCCTAATGAGAGGAAATTGATTAATCATGAGGAGTACACATTACCCTTAATTAAGCTGTAGGTGTTTTGGGAAGAAACCAATTTTCTGGATTCATCCCAGCCTGTGTTCAGGCTAAGGCATGGCACTGAGACAGCACTGGTTGAGCTGAACAATGACCTGTTAAGAGAGGTCAGTCAGGCCAATGCAACCTTGTTGGTTCTTCTTGATCTCTCAGCTGCCTTTGATAACATTGACATGGTACCCTCCTGTACAGACATTTGGATTTGTGGCTTGGTGGCCATGCATTAAGGTGGCTCCAGTACTTTCCTGATGGTCATCTGCAAAGGATGCAACCTGGGGAGACTTTTTCGCCTTCATGGGTTCTCCACTGTTGGGAGGTCCCACAGGTGTCAATCATCTTCCCAGAGCTGCTTAACATCTATAGAAGGCCATTGAGAGAGGTCATCAAGAGATTTGGAGTTTCATCAATATGCATATGATACAGACCAGATTAATCCATCTCCAGTGGATGCTCATCCAGCATCTAGAAAGTTATCTGTCCTGGAAGCTTCAGGAGTTCCAAAATGCAGTGGCCACATTGATTGTTGGGGTGGGAATTTGACCATATCACTTCATCTCTGGTCTATCTGCATTGGTTAGAATTCTGCATCCACGCCAAGTTCAAGGTTCAGCATATTAAAAAACCCACTTGTTTTGGGACCTCGTCACTTGTCTGAATGTTTTCTGTTTGAGGCATACTTTACAGACCTCACACCTGAAGGTGTCAACACCTCAAGACACCTGGAAAATGTCAATTAGAAATCAGTCTGTCTCAGCTGTGGTCTTCTCACACATTTTCTAGTGTAGACTCCTCATGTTGACAAAGAGCTGAAGACATGTCTGAACAAAATGAAAACAGTTGAAAAGTTTGCATTAGAGAAATGCATACTATAGTCAATGGGGAAGATGTGGTTCAGGAATGCAGTTTAAAATATGAATACATCTGGAATAAATAAAAACTAAAAAAAGAACCTCCGTCTTCTCCGGATTCAACTTGAGCCAGTTATCTCTGGTCCATTCCGACTCCAGACACAGATTGAGGGAGCGAATTGCCTCCTCTGCAGACGAGGAAAAGGAGAGACAGAGCTGTGTGTCATCAGCGTACTGATGACAGCGAACTCCAAATCTCCTGATGACTTCTGCCAGCAGCCTCATTGAACAGCATGGGTGAGATTGCCGACCCCTGGGGTACCCCACATGGGAGGGTCCAAGAAGCCAACAAGTCATCGCCCAGCTGAACCCGCTGAGTCCAGCCACTAAGGAAGGAACGAAGCCAGGCCAAAGCCTGACCCCCAATTCCTGCCTCGGCCAACCGAACCAACAGGTTACCATGGTCGACGGTATCAAAGGCAGCTGACAGATCAAGGAGAACCAGCAGGGAAGAGCACCCCCTGTTGGCCTCCCTAAGGAGGTCATTCTGCAGAGCGACCAGGGCAGTCTCGGTTCCGCGAAGAGGTCTGAAACCAGACTGGAAGGGATCCAGGATACGATTTTCCTCCAGATACGACTGGAGCCTGACAGCAGCCACCCTCTCAACAACCTTGCCCAGGAAGGGAACAATGGCAATCGGATGATAGTTGAATAAATGGTCCGACACCAGGCCAGGTTTTTTCAGAGTGGGTTTCACCACGGTCTCCTTCAATCGGGCAGGGAAGCATCCCTCCCTGAAAGAGGCTGTGGCAATGGCCGAAACCCACTCAGGCATGTTCCCTTCGGCAGATTTAATGAGCCAAGCCGGGCAAGGGTCAAAGGGAGTGGCCGCCAGCTGGCAACGAGCCATAACTCTGGAGGCCTCCACTGGAAACACTGGCCCAAATTCATCCAGGAAAGAATGGCGGAGGGGTGAGGCCCCAGGGAAACAGGGGATGGACTAGAGCACCCGGAGGGCAAGTCGGAGTGGATGGCCTCAATTTTAGATCTAAAATGGGCTGCAAATTGCTCGCTAGTGAAATCACTAGGAGGAGGCCTGAGCTGACTGGGATTAGAGAGGTCTCGAACCACCCGGAACAATTCTGTCTGGCGGTTCGAGGCCTCGCCAATTCTCAGGGAGACAAAGGATGTTCTAGCGTCCCTGATCGCGCGAAGATAGCAGCCCTATTCTCTGCTGTCCAACTAGCCCTCCATATGCCCTCAAGCCTCCTGCGTTCTTGTTTCATCGACCGTAACTCAGCCATATACCATGGAGAGGAACGGTCTCCACAGCACAGGAGGCGCTTGGGGGTGATCCGGTCCACCGCCCCGGTGGTCCCCTCATACCACCTATCCACTAGGGCATCAACCAGATCGTCTGCCAGGCCACCAGAAAGCTCCCCAAAGGCCTCCATAAACCTAGCAAGGTCCAGGAGCCTATGGGGGCGGGCCCAAATATAGGCCCGATGCTCCCTGCGGGGCAGGGGGCGATTGATAGGGAAAATTTTAGCAGGTGGTGGTCCGACCATGACACGGACAGGGGCAAAATACCGCTAACCCTCAGACAAGAATCTGATGACATGGAGGAAAACACCAGGTCCAGGGTATGGCCTGCTCTATGAGTGGGGCACATAACATGCTGAGATAGATTCATGGAGTTCATGGATTCCATGAATTCCAGAGTCGCACCAGAGAGTTCCTCCTCGGCATGCACGTTAAAGTCCCCAACCACCAAGAGGTGGGAAGACTTCAACAGGGCAGCCAAGATGAACTCCGCGATCTCTGGAAAGGATTGTGCTGGGTTGCAGGGAGCACTGTACATTAGCACAATACCAAACTTATCTCGCTGACCCACCGATAGATGGAGGCATTCTACCCCAGGACACACCATTGTCGCAGCACTGCTAATATAAAGGGATTCCCTATAAACGATGGCCACCCCGCCACCCTACCCTCCGACCTGCCCGCCTACTGGACCTGAAATCCGGGGGGCACAAGAGGGAGAGGGAAGCCCCACCCTCAGCGCCCACCCAGGTCTTGGTGATACAGGCCAGGTTGGCTCGCTCATCCACGATCACATCGTGAATGATGGGTGTTTTATTGTGAACTGACCTGGCATTAACCAGAAGACAAGACAGGCCGGAGGCGCTGGTGGAATGGTACCCAGGTATGTGGCGGTGAGCGGAGGGATCAGAACGGGGGACAGGCAGGAGATGCCTGGCCCAAGTTCTTCTTATCCGACTAATCCCACCTTCCGGAGCGTACCTCCCACGGCCAGACACCACCGAGATGCAGGTCCCTGCCAGGATGGCGACCTAAAAAAAAAAGTACAGTGGTACCTTGTATAGCGTAATTAATTCGTTCAAAATCAAATTACGTTATATAAGTTTTCCGTTGTAGAAACCCTAATTTCCCATAGGAATGCATTGGAAGTGGATTTAATCCATTCCAATGCATAGTCAAGTAATGAGGAGGAGCCCGAGAGAGAGAGAGAGAGAGAGAGAGAGAGAGAGAGACCCTCCCCCTTCTTGCCCCTCAAAGGTGTGCGAGGCTCCTCCCGCCAAGGCAGTCCTGGTCCCATCCCTGAGGGGGCTCGGCGCCCACCACAACTCAAGACCCCTCCCCCGCGCGCCCCTCAGCACAGCCCACCGCCCCGAAGTGCACCGAGCAAACCCAGCATTTACCTCAACCAGCCTCTTCGCCCAGGAGGCGCTTTTAAGTCCCTTTGGCGGCCGTAAAAGCAGGCTGACCGGCGAGGTTGCTGAAGCAAGAGGCGCGTGCACCGGGAGAAGGCAACAAACGGGAGCCGAGAAGAGCATGCCGTGGGGAGGGGAGGGGTGAGAGGCGGGCCCCTGGGGCTGCGCATGGGCGGGAGGCGGTGAGCGTGAAGAGGGTGCCTGATTGGCTGCCGCGGCTCGTGTCACCCCTCCTGGCCTCCCCTCCCCTCTTTCCCCGACTGGCCTGTATCCTCTTCCCCAGGCGGCCGCAGGTGGTGGGCGGAGATGGCCGCGGGTGTGTGTGCGTGGCCTGGGGCAGGGGGCCGCGCTGGGAATCCCCCCTGCTCGCCTCTTGCTGGAGTGACGGAGGCGGCCGGCAGGCAGGAGGGCGCCCTGGCGCCCCACCCTGCCGGGAGGAACTCTAGCATCCACGGCAGTGGCAAGCGGAGGACCCTGCCAGATAAGGGCGCCCCTCCCCTCTTTCCCCGACCGCCCCGCGTCCTCTTCTCGGGCGGCCGCAGGTGGTGGGCTGAGGTGGCCGCGGGGGTGGGGGGAGGGAGTGGGGGTGCGCCACTTGGTATATATACAGTGGTACCTCGTATAACGGAGGGAGTGGGGTGCGCCGGAAATTCCCCCCCTCGCCTCTTGCCGGAGCCCCGGAGGACTTAGTTCCGAGGGGCTCATGGGGGGGATTTTTTTTGTTGTATGGATTTTTCGTTAAACAAACCCTCCGTTATACGAGGTACCACTGTACAACAAAGCAAACTACAAGGCAAAACAAAATACAATATGCAATACAACATACAAAGTTACCAAAGCAACAAAAAACAAAACAAAGCAAAGAATAAAACGAAAGGCACTCGCCAAGGTAAGGAGGAGAAAGGACATTGGCAATGTGGATGTCCCATTACAAGATGGAAATGGATAGCTCAGACAGGATTGGCCGAGGGAGAATTGCTACATATAGCAAATTGATGGAACATGTTAAGTACACTAATAACAGCACTACACTTTGATGGTTAGATTTTGACCTGTACCAACTGCTTAGTTATTATGACTGAATAACATTTCAGCATTCTTGCATTTCTGTTTGAGTGGGCACACCCTTGGGCCATGTGACATATCCTACTACAGCAATAGTGCCAATAAGGCAAATTCAATTGTCAGAAATTGAGAACTGAACTTTATGATGTGTGGTGCTTGGATTCCTGTTAGGTTAATTTCAGCATTTTGCCTGATGGCTCCCCACCTCCAGCAATGAGATAGTAGAATGAAATTAGTTATTTCATAATCAGACATACTGCATCAATGCTTTTTCCTGAGCAATTTATATATGATTCCCTGACAGGTTTCCATCCGGTGTCAAGGCTAATCATACTTTGACACCAATCCCAATTCCCTACATGGTGGGATGTCTTCAGGAGTGCCATCTGGATTTGAGATGTGTTTTGGAGCACATGCTTCATGATCGCTGTTTGCATATCTCAGGGCTGTCCAACTTTGAAAACAGCCCATGTTCTACCTGGAGTTCCCGAACGTCCCTTGTGGTCAACTCTTGGAGCTCCCGAATGTCTCTGTGGGCTACTTTAAGGGGCAGGCACACACTCAAACTTTGCCAGTGTTCCAGATTAGCACTACAGAGTTGCCGGGCAAGGGGGTGGTGTGTCATGGCAACAGGTAGGTAAACAAATCTGGACCAAATGTCCGGGTGTCAGGCAGGTGGGCCAATTTCCCCCCCCTGAACATTCCGCTGCTGGTGGCAGATTAGGAGGCCCTTGGAGACCTCAAAGGCTCCTTAAAACAGCACCGCAGGCTACTGGTGGCACGTGGTCAATGTATTGAGCAGACCTGGCATATCTCATCATGACTCTTAGCTCCTGTTGAGGTAAATTCGAGTACAGTATTCATCCTGAGCTACTTACTAGCAGTCTGCCCCCCCATGGCAAAAAGTCATGCAGTTCAGCACTTCCAATGATAGAAATATTCAGTCTAGACACTGCTTTTTCATTTCCAATTACTACTCCTTGATTCTCCCCAATCCTTAGCAAAATCATAGCATTGAGTTTTTAAATGGATTAGCTACATACACATTACAAAAAGGACTGGGCTGGATAGAATCTCTGTATTTCTGAGTGACAAAAACAGAACAGTATCATAGAGATGTAGAAGTGGTGTTCAGACTACTAAAAAGTTCTGGTTTTATGGTACATGGAAAATATTAACCTTCTCAAGATGCCAGTGTGATAGAGTGCAACATTATTTAACAAAACTTGTTTGAGCATGGAGAATCTTTTGCAAGTCTTAATGTATTAGTATTCGCAATAATGTGGATGCAATAATATAGTAGTGTCCCTCAAAATACACATATTCTTGTCTCCAAGCTTTTTTCCTTGATATATAAAACCATTTTCTTTTTTAAAAGGGCATTACTTGGATTAGATTTGCCTCCCTGAACGGTCTAGGTATCATTATCCCTCATCATTTGATCTATAAGGCTTTCTTTCATGCAGTTGCCTATAATGGGTTATTTTTCTCAGTTCTGCTCTGGAGACATTGTTAATATTTCTCACAGAAAAAAAACACACCTTTGGAATCAATAGCATTGCCATGGGGACTCCTGCCAAACGTATCTCTCTGTGTTTTCTCCCCTCCTGCTGCTGTCCTTTGGATAACGACTCATGTAAAAAGGGAGGGAGCAGTGGTCTCCATAAGATCTGGGAAAAGTCTCTTGGAAAATGCCCTGCTGGCATAGGATGTTCACTAACAGTATGGTAAGAAACATGACATTAAGCAGTAAAAATGAGATATGAGGAAACTGGTCACTGGAAGTGCATCTTATTAGATAAAGAACAGGCTGTATCTGAAATGAAATGGTGGAGAGAGATTTTTCAAATAAGGAAGACTGTCCCTTTGTGCTGATGAAAATAAGAGGCATCTTTTAGTTTTCCCTTAAAAAGCATACATGCTTTCCCACTCCTCTACATAATTATTTGGGGCACAGCGTGGTAACTGAAGTAGATATTTATTTAGAAGCTTCTGAGTGGGATTTCTCTGAGTAGGATTTCTGGTCCTGAAACTGAACTGGTATTGTCATGGTTCCAGTCCTGAGCTCAAAGTCAGAGAAGGCAGGGGAATTACCTAAATCCAAGGCTGCTGAGGAACTGGACCTTGCTTATAAAACTAAACATCAGGCTAGTGCCACAGAGGCTGCAAGAGCCAGCTGAGATCCTTGCCTTCCTTACACTGTGACTCCCTGGAAGAGTAAAATCTTTCAGGCTCCACTGTTACCTCCCTAATGGTACAGGGGAGTGTGGCAAAGGAGATATGACAGAGATGGGCAGAGGAGTAAGAACATCAGGAAAGAGACTGTGGAAATGAGACCTTCAAAGGGTTTGTGTCTTTTCAAGGGCCGCGGTCCTACCAGCATTTTCTGCATAGGTTCCCGGCGGTGAACTGCGTATGGTAGTAAAAGATTGCGTGCTAACTGGGAAGAGAAGTAAATTCTGGTCCCGGCCAACCACGCCCCTGGAACAGCAGTTTCAGCAAAGTTTCCTAAACCACCGCCAGGGCTAGATTTAGAAACTTTGCTCAAAAATGCTTACTTATTTGCTTCTGTAACCACAACAGGACCCTGCAAATATGCAGTAGAATCAGTTGTTCCCCTTTAACACCATGGCGGCTTGGAAACTAGAGCCGGAAAGAAGGACAAAATGCAAAGTAGAGAGGTAGAGACCAAACCAGAATACAAAAATACAATGCAGAAGAGAGGACACTAAGTGCACATTAAAAACCACGTGATCACCCAAAAAAATTCGCAGGAAATTTATATATGCAGAAAACTCTGGTAAGACCGCAGCCGAGGAGTGGGGTGGAGATCTTGAAAGGCTGGCTGCATTGCAGGACTCAGGCCTTAGCTCTTGGCAGAATCTTGGAATGTTCTGTGGTGTTGCAGTTGTGGTTTGGCTCATGGGTAGCCATTACTGAGAGACTGAAATAGATGCCGAGTTACATGCATGATGTGCTCTTCAAAACCTTTCACCACTGCTGATGCAACTTCTGGGTGTAGGGGGTGGGGGGTTATAGGCAATTTTTTTTGCTTCACCATTCCAGGGTGGCCTCAGAAGCAGTGGCGTAGATATGGAGGGGCAAGGGAAGGTGCCAAGCAGCTCCTGCCCATGAGCCACGAGATGGTGTGTTGCTGGTGACCTGCTAGGGCCGGTGTGGAGGGCTCCCCAGTTACCGCTGCTACCTTCTACGTGGCACCTTAGCCCTTCCCTATCCCTTAGGGCAGTGATGGCGAACCTTTTAGAGACGGAGTACCCAAACTGCAATTCAAAATCCACTAAATTTTTAATTCAAAATCCACTAAATTTTTTTCAAAGTGCCAATATAGTAATTTAACCTGTATACAGGTAGCTATGAAGGGGCGATGTCAGGTGCCCACAGAAAGGGTTCCGAGTGCCACCTTTGGCACCAGTGCCATAGGTTCGCCATCACTGCTTTAGGGGGTGTGAAAATTGACTTTGTCCTGGGTGCTGAAAATCCTAGCTACGCATCTGCTCAGAAGGAGGCGATGATTAACCACACCTGAGTACTTGTATGTGGAAAATTCTGAGAAGACTGTGAGAAGTCGGAAGCAACTTGATGGCGCATGAATATTATTATTTTGTGGCCAGTTAAATGGTAGCTGTAAAAGGGTGCTTATGTCAAATTTGTTGAGGACACAAATGCTCGTGGGTATCTGCCTCTGCACTTTTAGAGTTGTGAAAAGATTCCCAGAACTTTCTAAAGTGACTTTTGATACTTTATGGATTATATAAATCCTGCTATTATTATTAGTCTTTTGTGCATGGCTTCTGCTAAAGTGTGGAATAGTCTGTTTCAAAAATAACTTCAGAAGGGAACATAGTAATTGAGGTCAGATGCAGCCAAACTCTTGATGAATTATACACTGAGAACTGCATTAAATAGGCAGCCTCCATCTGGAGAGGAGTTCAGTAGTTTTTAAAAAAGCATTATTATCTGTGGCCTTTGTAGCCTGATGATTAACTGTATATTTGCCTCCTAGAGCCTGGATTGCAGAACGTACATCTTTACTAAGTGTGTTTCTTTATTCCAGGGTGCAAAAAAAAATTATATTTCACAAAAATGCCCTCTACTTTCCAAAGCTATTTAATGTGTAGCTTTCGGAGCAGAGGTATGTTTTATAATAGAGAGCGCTTTGCTCTCCAGTCTCCACTCCTCACAAGCTCCCCACTGGTCATTACTTCTAATTATTGAATGATGTTACTTGAGGATACATTTTGGTAACATCCCTTCATCATCTTCTGTAGAAGAAACAAATCCAATCTCTAAAGGTGAGCCTATATTTATTTACCTTTGAATGCAATTGAGAAAAAGAACTTGAAATTGTCATCACTTACAGTACTTTGTGTAGGGGTGTATTTCTTTTATATGAAATATGAAAACTTTATCTTATTTTCTAAAGCATGGTATATACAATCAGCAGCACAAATTTAAATGAAACAGTCTGTTCGAAGCAATATTGAGAAAGTGTCTCCTTTAGGTGAATGTGTGTGTGTGTGTGTGTGTGTGTGTGTGTGTGTGTGTGTGTATGTGTGTGTCCATGTGCATACAATGCACTTTTTTTACTTTACTGCATACACATTTTCACATATTTGTTGCATAAATGTGCATGCGAGGAAATACATTATGTACATATTCAGCAACTGGGGGACAGAAATAGAAATAACATTTGCATTTGATGGAATGATTCATACAGGTGGGTAGACTGCTGTTGAGTATTTGGAGCTGATCATGTGAAAAAGCTGCTAGCAAGGTTCAAGGAGTTTGGAACAGTTCCAGATTCACCTGAACTAAATATAGACACAGATTGGAACAAGAGCACATGACATCTGAATAGGTTTGAAAGGTCATGTTAAGGAACACTGAGGCAATTATTTAATAGTCAAAAGAGGAAAACGAGGGGAGTTGGAATGATACAAATTTGGTGTACCATTTATTTGTGGAAATTTCTAGTGGGTAGCCAATAGTCTGTTACAATGAAAACAACAAAAAGTCTTGCAGCAACTTAAGTGACTAACAAGTTTTATTTGCTACATGGTTTCATAAGTAGACATGGGCACGACTCGGCGAAATTTTCTTTTTCATTTCCGTTTTTCGTTTCTGTTACGTAACGGAAACGGTAACGATAATTAAGCTGTCAGAACCCGAACTCGAACCGAAAAAAGAAAAATTTGGTCGGGTTTTTCATTTTCATTTGTGGCATCATGGCAATCGCGCAATGCGAAGCACAGAAAAAGGTTTTAAAAGTATTTTTTAAAAAACCAACTCCTGGCCAAAAAAGCAGACGAAAATATGCCTGCCTGAGGCTTTGCCACCTACCAGAGGGGTGGTTTCTGGGGGGTCCCTGGCCTTTCCCCCCCTCTTCTCCTGTCCTGGGCTGCTTGTACCAGGCTGCGGGGGGTCATCCTCATCGTCTCGCCATGCCATGCGGTGGGGGGGATCCAAAATGGCCACTGCATTTTTCTTTTGAAATTGTGGTCAAAAAACATACCAAATCACCACAGAAACATGTGAAATTTATTTATTTTAAATGCCTGAATTTTAATAGTAGGAGCAGTGGGTTTTTTATAGCAATAAAATGTCGTATTGATTTTATTTTATTATATTTTATTTTTTATTTTTTTAGACTGGGCATGGGATGAGACCATGCAAATTTTTTGAACCATTCCACCAATGGCATCGCCAGGTTTTTGACTGACACTTCTGGATGTCTTGGAGGGCATAAAAAACCGAGGCACCTTCCAGAAATCGCAGTCGGGTGTATGGATGTGGTTGAGGGAGGAGGGCTGGCTACTGGTGCTGTTGTGATCTGATCAAGATTGAGGAGGGAGGCTGGAGGCTTTAGGATTTAAGTTAGGCAGGCAGGGAGGGAATTGAATTTAGAAAATAATTTCTTTGGTTCCCTGCTGAAGGGAATAGCAGTTTATTCTTTATTTCTTCTCTGGCAGTTTGTGAGGATTATTTTTTTCTGATATTGGATAAAGGGGGAGGTTCGACTGGGAGTGGGAGGTGTGGATTTATTTTAAATATATATTATATACTACCATTTATTTTCTATTTTCCCAACTTAAATTTGCTTGCACACACACACATTTGGGGTGCAAGCCAAGAACAGAACCTCTATCCTAAGTGATATCCTAACTGGCCACTCACCCGCCCGCCTGCGCCACCACCTGCTGCCCGCCCGCGCCTCCCCCCTGCTGCTGTCACTGCCCACCCATGGCCCCCTGCCACCACTGCCCATCCGCACCTCACCCCCACCGCCCATCCCCCACCCCGCCCACCGCCTAGGGCGCAAGAACACCTAGTGCCGGCCCTGGGTCCAGTGCTGTTCAATGTCTTTATTAATGACTTGG
>JAHTLZ010000010.1:43528509-43542511 GCA_023846285.1 Phrynocephalus versicolor
CATCATCATCATCATCATCATCATCATCATCATCATCATCATCATCAACAACAACAACAACAACAACAACAACAACAACACACAGTGGAGAAGATAACTACACTGGATTTTGTATTACAAATCACTAGTCGGATGCTTCCCAACCATTTACTGATGTATTGGCGAATTATGCGAGCAGATCCCAGTAAGGTGGCTTTCTGCAGCTGACTGATGGTGAATTTGTCAACTCCAGTTTCTTCTAAATACTTGCTTAGCTCTTTAGGCACTGCACCCAGCGTGCCAATTACCACTGGGACCACCTGCACCGGTTTATGCCAGAGTCTCTGAAGTTCAGTTTTCAGATCCTGATATCGTGTAATCTTTTCAAGTTGTCTCTCGGTGACTCTACTATCACCTGGTATAGCAATATCAATTATCCACACTTTTTCTTCTTCTCCAAAATCATAATATCTGGGGTATTATGCTCCAAAACCCTATCTGTCTGTCTGTCTGTTGTTGTTGTTAATCAACCTCAAAACTTTAGCTTTTCTCCAAAGCAACCTTGTTTATTTCAGATGTTCAGATATGGCTCATATGCTAAAAATGACAAAGAGCATTAACCCCTTCCCAAGTTTTTATACTTTGATGAGAAAATCTGAACATTTATTATTTATTTTGTTTTATTTATTTATTTTGAATATTTTTACCCCGCCTTGGAAAAGGACCCAAGGCAGCTTACAATAATGAGGGACAATATGCAGCCCAGAACATTTAAGACATACTCAAGTTAGGAAGAACAAATTAGAAGAGGCATCTCTAATTTCATGTACTATTAATGTAGGGATCTCTAATTAAGATACAGTATAAGATTTGCAGATTGCAACAAATTTTATAAGAGATCATACATTTTATGGTTTGTGGTTACAATCAACTTATTAATATTAATATTTAACACTTGTCACAGGTAACCCTCTTGCTTAATATTTCCTTGTAGCATCTAGCTTAGAACTTTTGCTTTGAAGAAGTTCCAGGTATGGTCACAACTGAAGATCTTTGTAGTTTACTATTAGCTCATTGCTATTATTTTATTGATTAATAAGTTTAATATAGTTAATAAAATTATTTTCCAACAGTACAGTTGCTATGCATATTTGCTTGTTGTACATTGGAATCATAGGAATAGCAGGAAATCAATACACTAGGACCCCCATATCCACTGATTCAGTTGTCCATTATTAGAAGAGGAAAAAATAAATAAATAATTCTGCAGCCTACTACTGTCACAAAAGTAGCTGTAAAGCAAGCTACTGTTGTAAAACAGCAGCCATAAAGCAAGCTACTGTCACAAATAGCAGCTGTAAAGCAAGCTGCTGTCACAAGATGAGAAGGTATTAGGGCAGGCTTTAGATCCTCAGACACACAGAGAAAATGCTTATCTTACCACAGCTTGAGCAGTTCATCCCCAGGGAGATGACCTAAAGTGATACCATTGCTTCATCCTCACTACAACACAGGTTAATGATAAATGCCATCAAAGATTTCTGTCAGTTTGGATCATAAGGAATCGTTGTTTTGGTTGCCTTATGCCTGAAACTTAGTAGCAGGTCTAGGTCCACATGAACAAATCTTTGAAGCAAATGCACATTCCTGTCATGTTTCTTTTTCCTAGGATCATTTTTTAATTTTTTAATTTAATTTTAAAATTTGGTCCATTATATTTCAAATACAGTGGTGCCTCGGAGAACGACAGTAATTCGTTCTCCGAGGTTAGTTGTTATCTGAAACACGTCATTATCCGAAACACAGTTTCCCATAGGAATGAATGGGAAACCGTTTAATCCGTTCTGGAGCCTAGGAAAAAGGCACAGACACCTGGTTTTTTTGCTCAAAACTATTTAAAAAGTGCACTTTAAAGGTACAGATGCAATGCCACCTGGGATAACTTTTTTACTGATGCATGCTGGAAATTCATTATCTGAGGCATTCCATAGGGAAAATTCGTTATCCGAGGCAGCCCATAGGAAGATTCATTATCCAAGGCAGCCCATAGAGAAAATTCATTCTCCAAGGCAGACCTATACCTAGGAATTGTGATTCTTTTTCCGAGGCAGCCCATAGGGAAAATTCGTTATCAGAGGCAGCCCTATACCCGGAAATTTGCAGTTGTTATCCAAATTATTCGTTATCCGGGGCAGTTGTTATCTGAGGTACCACTATATTTGATTGTTAATTTTATATGGACCATCTTTTTGATATGAGCATTTCCTCTTTATTAAAGTCATTTGATTACAGAAATGTTCTTCAAATGCAACACATGAAAATATTGGGAATGGCTGTCTCTAACCTGATTCATTGGTGTATGAATGATAATGACATGCAACTGGATGATCATGAATAGAGATGGGCACAAAAGGAACATTTGGTTCATTTCATTATTCATTATTCATTTTGTTACATAAGAAAACAAATAACAAACAACCCCCTCTAAGAAAAACGAAATGAAACGAAACAGAAATTTCTATTTTGTTTCGTTTCGCTTTTTGCTCCAAGGGAGTGATCCTGGTCACGTCCTCCTGGCTGTAGCGCTGGCGGCAGGAGGGGGAAAAATGAAGCTGACGGGCCTACACTACAGCTGGTAGGTGGGCCACGTGATCAGCAGTAGAAAATAAAAAAAATTAAAAAATAAAAAAACATCCAGGGCACAACCTGGTACTGGCCCACGAGCACCAAACCTGACCTGCGGGTCACTGAACAGGTCCATGGGCCGGCAAAAAAAGAGAAAAAATCCTGGTTCCACAACTGGTTCCACAGTCAAGGTGCGACCACCAAGAAAGCCTGGTTCCTGGTGATGGTCTTCTGAGCTTCTCTCGAGGTCAGCATCTTGAAATGGCCCGCCTGAGAGGAACAAGTGTCAGGACTGGAGTCATTCTGACAGATCACGAGGCCCCAAACCCCAAAGCTAGAGATGTAAATTTTCCAGAAACTCTGGGGAGGGGAGGGAGCAGGGGAGGAACCTGCCCCCCCCAAAAAAAAATTCACCAAGTTTTTCCCCCATGACTTCAAAATTTCAAGGTATTTTATGCCTCTAGCCAGAACTTTGTCAGGATGTGCACTTAGGAGGATAAGATATGGACCCTAATTCCAATGAAGGTTTTAGGGCTGTTCTAAAATGCACACGCAAGCAAACAAATTTCCAAGAAGACAATTCTTTTGACCACAGACTAGTGATATTTGTTGTAAACCGCTGATTTTGTTGTAAACCGCCCGGAGTTCCTCTCAGGAAGACGGGCGGTATATAAGCCCTAAAATAAATAAATAAATAAATAAATCCTAGGACCTAGGTGGTGACAGATCTGTTGTATTCCAATTGCAGTCATTTCTATATGAAACAGACTTTCCCCCAAGTCACCTCCCATATCTGGGACAAAGTGCCACATGCTTGTTCTTTTGCATGATTGAAGACCTCTGAGAAGGCTCCTTTCCCCTTCACTTTTTTTTTTCTTACTTTCATGGTGGATTTTCATGTACTAACACAGGAATCTGGAAGCATGTTTTTGCCCTTAACACAAATATTTTTTGCCTTGGAACTGCTTGCTGTATTCCCTTTTACGATGCAAAGGTCATATTATGTTCTTCTGTATCTCATACTATAGGTAATGTTAGCAGTAAACCTACCAAGGGTGACATTAAAGCCAAGGTTTAATTACAGTGCATATCCTGAATTCCAGGAAGACTGTCTGGTGGCTGCATTGCTCAGTATTCATGTTTGCTGGCTGGATTTTTTTGTTACCCCACAGAAACTTGCTTTTGCTTCTTTTTTTTTCATTTTCAATAAAGTCAGCCAGATCTTTCTGACAGTTCCTCCATCCATCAATTGAGAAGAGAAAGTTTAAAATGTTAAAATGCTGTGGTTAAATGTTCTGCCTCTACCATGGAGAGTGGGTAGCAGCCATTATTATTAGATTGACTGTTGTATCGACTGGCAAGCAGCTGCCTTCCTTAGAAACAAGGGTGTGCTATCTGGAAAGATGGAAGCTTTGCTCCTTTGAGACATCTCATGGTTCTGTGAAGGATTTTGGAAGCTCTGTCTCCCAATTGTCTTTTAAGTTAATTACAAGCTCTGTGCTAAAATCTTATAAGGACTAATAGAGTGACAGAAAGGGATAGGAATCAACAACGAGCAATAGCTACAAGCATTAGACCACACAGTTGCTAGCTAGAAATCATTTACTTCCTAGGCCTAGGCAACCTTCAACTTCTTCCTTGGCTATGTACCAGGAGACCTTGAAATGGAAACATGGCAGACTTCCCAGTGACCTAATCCTGCGTATCGTTCGAGACATTGTCTGGTGGAGCTATTGCTGAGGGTGGTTAGTCCCTCCAGCATCAAATGTGGATGTTTTGAGTAATGGGAAGTTCTTTTCTGCATATTACCACTGAACATTTTGGTGGATGAACTATTACAAAGTCCAAAAGTATTGACTCTTTGATACTTTAAGAGAAGGAGGTCAAGACAGATTTTGAAGACCTGAAATATTCTCAGTAGTTCTCATACATCAACTTAAACACATTAACCGTTTGTGTTTACTGAGTATTCCCTGTGTTTATTGAGTTTATTGCTGCAATGTACAGGGCCTTGAATTTGATGGATTCATAGGACCCTTCCAATTCAACGATTCTATGATTTTAAAAAATGTTCTTTCTATAGATTTAGTTTTTGTTTTGTTTTCAATATTGTCTTTCAGTTATGTAAGCCTCATTGGGTCCTTTTTAAGGATAACGGTGGATAAATATATTTTAAATAAGATAAACAGAAAATTAAAAAAAAAACAGTTGTAACAGAATATAAAATAACAGGAGTACAGCAACTGACCATAGAAGAGTGGCATCTTCAGAACACATGGTGCCACAGAATATTAGAGATTGTGGTGCAATCTATTGGAAAGAATATTGGACTAGGGCATGGGAGTACTCTGCTCAGCCATGGGAGCATGGGGGACAGGGTTGGCAACGTTAAACTATTGTATTCTCGAAGGCTTTCACGGACGGGATCTGATAGTTGTTGAGAGATTTTCAGGCTGTTTGGTTGTGTTCTAAACTATTCCTTGACCATCTCAGATATCTTGGAAATACTATTATGGCTGCTGTAAGTCAGAATCAAATGATGAGAGGGGTATGAGAGACCAGGAGCAGGAGGCCTCCAAAACTGATAAAAGTGAAGGCAACTTTTAATTGTTAATTGTTGTATACAGTTGACTGTAATTAAACAACATCTTGTGAAAGACCTCAATGAGGCACAGCAACACATTGCCTACTATTATAAAATAAAACGTCCTTCTCCTTGGCACTGGCCAATCAGGGGCTGAGCAGGGAAATGCATCACTCCGACTCCCTGTCTGATTGGCCAGCGCCAGGGAGAAGAACAGATGATGTCAGGAGACTTCTTCCTGGTTGGACTTTAGCCCAATACAACCATGCAGGAAGGTAAGTGATTGGCTGCATGTGTTTTGCAGGCTTTCCAACAGCACCTGGGATCACGTGGGTTGTTTCGGAACGTGCTGGTTCCGAAATGAACCGCCCATCCCTGTTGGAAACAAGTGTCCTAGAACCATCTAGATGTAATACGAAAGAAATATGTGCTTTCTTCATTGGATGTTCTGCCCAAACATAAAGTAGAATGTGTGCTATAAAAATAATAATAAATGTATTGGCCGTAAGGCATGAAACGATCAGAGTACATGTCAAAATGACAAGCTAAAGATGCACTGGATCTAGTGGTTTCGCTGTGCCAGTGCATCTCCTTTGTAATGGCTCGTCTCACCTAGAGCTGCCAAAACAGCTGCCCTGAGCTGAGATCTGTTGGTGAAATAGAAGAGAAGGAGTGCAGCAAGAGGTGAGTTTCACCAGATCCAGTCTTCTCTCAGGCCACGCTTACAACCCTGGCATTGACGCAAAGGTGTGTCAGAGTAATCTTAAGCAATTTCCCGTAACCCTACACTTGGAAATGTTTGGATTCAGCACATATTCATCTGGCTCAATGTTAGCTCAGCCAATTTTCAGCCATCTTGAATGGTTAGGATTGTACCCTCAGTTCAATTTTAGATACAGGTTTATTTTTTGTGACAATTTCTGTAAACATTTTGAACTGTATGGAGTTACTTTAGAAAGCATTAACATTTTGTGATGAGGTGTGTTTGTTTTCATTAACTATTTAGAAGTCTGGAAATGTAATGATGATGGCGGTGGTGGTGGTAGTAGGGTGATGATGATGATGATGATGATGATGATGATGATGATGATGATGATGATGATGATGATGATGATGATGATGATGGCGACGACAACGATGACGTAGGGAAGAACAGTATCTCAAACATATGTCTGTAGTAATTAGTCATTACCATTCTAATGAACCTTTGAACTTTCCCAGAGAAAATGATAGCTGACATTCAACTGACTTACAGAGCATAATAATTCAGCTAATAGCATTATTTTTGTACCAGATCATCACCACTTCAAAGACAAGCCTTTACTTCACATGGTAATTTTCTGTTCAGAACCTCAAGGCAAGATATGCCAGGAAACCTTCTTCACAGTTAATTGAAATTGAGTTCATGATTATTAGGTCAGCTTGATCCTGTCAAAAGTGATTTAATATTCCATTTTAAATAGTCTTGTTTCCTTGAATTAAGACTGTGGCTATGTGGTCAGATACCACAGAATTTATTCTACTTATAAAAGAGAGAAATGTAAGGCATTTTTACTGACCACATGATGTAAAGACTGATTCACAATTGTACAAAATCAAAGTGAATGTCTCTCTGAAGTGTGGTGAAACAAGACACAAATGTGAGCCACTTAGAAGTTTCAGAGTGTAAAGGAAAGAGGCATGCACAATTTTAAGTTGGTATGAAAAATGTTTTAATCTGGTATCAGTGGTAACAAACAATAACAATAATATTTTAAAGGGCTTTCAGTTCTGTGAAAAAAGATTGATGCCAATTAACGTTGAGATCCAAATTCACAAACTAGGTCTTGATCCTGAGACGGCGGGGGGTGGGGGCAGGGGGCAGGGGGCACAGCCGGACAGTCGGCGGCGGCGGGTGGGCGGTACGGGTGGGCGGTGGGGGTTAGAGGGGCACGGGCAGGCGGGCGGCACCCGCTCTCCATTTTGGCACCCTAGGCAACTGCCTAGTTCTCCTTAATGGACGTGCCTGCCCTGCCAATAAGACACACAGGTATTTCTCCTTACTGTTGAGGGGGGGAATGTGTCTTATGGGTGCGAAAAATATGGTAATTTTTGCTATGCAGTGGAAGTATAGAGATCCATAGAGGAGAAAAGCTACAATTTCTTCAGAGTCCACCCCTTTCTCATTAACAGGCACTTAATAGTAATAATGTCTAGAGGGATTAGCTATAGGCATACAATTAGTGACCTTATGAATGTTGACTTGTAAATAAATAAATAAATGGGCAAGTGAGCAAGCAGCTAAGCACAACACTCCTACTCAACATATAATTCTTTTAATAAATATGCACGTGCAGTTGTTTTGGAGGGGAAATGGTCTTTTCATGCTCTTTAATCAGGAAAAGGGCCATATTTGGAGCAGGGCTTAAGTAAATGACTTGTCTCAAGTTGATTCTAGCCCTGCAATTGTGTCATCACATAGCACAATCTGGAAAAAAAAATTAGAAGAGCAGAAAAGCAGCTCCCACAGATGCTTCCGTCAGATAACCTCTACTACCTCTTCAGAAAAGTGATGTTACTCATGGAAATTATGGCACAAAAATTCTTAAGTACAGGTGAAGCTACAATCATCCCAAAATAGAGATGTGATGAATACTTGGGGTGGGGTGGGGGTGGGAATGCTTGCTCTCAGTGATTTCAGAATTGTTCACACTACTATTTTTACCCCACCTTTCTCCTTGGAAACTTCCTCCTGCATCCACAACATGTCCTGGATTTTTCAAAAACCAAGACCCTGGTTCCTGCCTTCTGCCCCCGCTTTTTAAAATCAGTCATGGATGAAGCTGAAAACTCTTGCACAGCTTGATTCCTTTCTGGCGAGTCCTGTGTAGGAAATATGTCCTTCTTTATAGGGATTGTAATAACTGTGTGCAATTTGATACACAATTTGATGGAAATGGGGGGGGGGATGACCACAAGTTCTCAGAAATCCCAGATTTCCCATGAAATTATTTGGAAGAAAATCTCATGCCAAAATATTTTGCTGCAAGGAATAATGCAGATTACATTTTTGTTTGCTTATGTCCCATGAGCAAGTGGGTCTAAAAGGAGAAATCTAGATTATAAAGTTCTGTTGGGAATCAGCTTTTTTCCTGGTGCAACCTGAAAGATTTGATTGTCAGGTTCTACTTGTGATTCAAGATACTAGCTAGCAAAAGAGTCCTGTGATGGGATAAGAAGAGTATAGGACACAGTATGTTACAGCATCTAAATTGATTCCTTTAGATACTTTGGTCTCTGAAGGAATCCCCTAATCTCCAATAGAAATAATGGCCATTCCTTTCTAGAGCAGTGAATAGCAGCAGCTTAAAAGAAAGGAAAAGAGGGTGAAGGTTGCTGGCTCCCAAGGTTGAAAAGCTGCATTATGCAATTAGGCATGGTTGCTTCAAATTTATAGCAGTTTGTGCATTCCCCAACTGCAGCAAATGCTGATGCCATGGATATTTGGACACCCAATGTAATATCATATCTGGGTCCAGGGTGGAACAGGGGGAGAACTCTTCTTCAGATGCAGTCCAGTTCAAGGGAACCGAATCAACCCTCAATGTAGAATGGGGAATGCTGACACATCCCTATTATATGTGTCCTATTATACATGCTCCCCACCCCCACCCCACTGCTATACAGTGGTACCTCTAATTAGGAATTTAATCCATTCTGAATGCATGCTCTTAAGTTGAACAACTCTTAAGTAGAGGTACCATATCTAAAAATCAAATAAATAAATTTAAAAAACACATTTGTAAGTAGAGCAGACTGTATCTAAAATGTGTAAGGCAGCAGTTAAAATGCCAATGGTTTTCCACTCTGAAGTCAAATTCCTCTCAAGTAGATCCACTCTTAAGTAGAGGTGCCACTGTATTTATGTTTTTCAATATGAAGTCATTATCATATGTATTGTTGCAGATGGTGAATGTTGCTTTTTGTATGAGGGTTTAATTACATTGCATAATTAGACTTCTATTCTGGCAGGTGGGGGCTTTTATTACATGATGGGTGGCTTTATTCCTATTCATAGCCCCCAGCAACAGCACTTAGTTTGTAGAGATCAGCAATTCTTGCAGCAAGAGACGCTGACAAAATGTATGTGCTGTCAGAACTGAATGTTTCCCTTCAGCCACCCCCATCCCGTAAAGTCAACATGGTGAACAATTTAATTTGGAATGATGGATGTTAACAATGAGCACTGCAGTGGAAAGCAATAAAGGCATCTGTTCAGTGTGGGATCTGTGGTGTATTTTCTCCCTCTCTCCCTCTCAGGCACCCACAGAATGATGGGAGATTTAAACCTGGCTTCTATAGGCAGGATTAATCCAATGTTCATTTATTTATTTACAGAATTTTTTAGCCACCCCACTACCAAGTGGTCTACAGGCATCATAAAACAATATATTAGAAATATAAAACAACATATTAAAGCCATCAGAATAACAAACAGTTTAAAACAATCAATATACAAATAATAAAATCCTGCTGGTCATGCGCCCAGCTAAAAGAACTCTATCTAATTAAAGACCACTATTGCACTTTAGATTTCAAATGCTTTTTCCTTAAAGACAAATCACCTTAAAAATCACTGCCCACTTTTCAAATCATTGTTTCTGAACAGCCCCCTTGGCCACAGCCATTTTTGGCCGCTGTGTTGGTTTTTCTAGAGACGACCACTGGGGGGTGATTTTTTTAAAAAAGATTTCTGCACTCCCCTTTAAAGCAATCTGATTGAATTTGCGGACATACTACACCACTTTTTTCAGTCCCCCCCCCCACCGTTTCTGTTGCTTCCCTGTCGTAGGACATACAAAAAAAAGCCTGCCAGAATGTAAACATGTCTGCTGACTTTGCTGATGCTTCACTTTCACATTGTAGTCACTGAAATTTGAAGTATAAAGCGGTTCAGCAAAGTGCGTACGGGGAAACCGATTGCTAAGCAACTGCTGAAGTGCGGACTGCCGAACCGCTGTAGTGATTGTGGGAGGACATAAGCTGATGCAAAACAAAAATCTGCTGCTCAGGGAAGTGTGGTAGCGGCCTAAAATACTGGCTAAACAGGAAGGTCTTTGCCTGGTGCTGAAAAGCCAAAAGTGTTGGTGTCAGGTGGACCTCTTTTGGGAGGGCAATATGCTACTATCACTATTTATTGTGGGGGGGGGAGTACCTGGATCTCCTTCTTGTACTATAACACCTTTATCACCTGGCTGCTTCCTGACTTGCTGTTTCAATAATGCCTGACTCTGAGGATCTTTGGAGCCCCAGCAAGTATGGAAATAGCCAGCTGAGAAGTAACTGGCCTATAGGTGCATCATGGAGCAATGAGGATCCTTATGGGCAGTAGCTGCTCTACCCCTTCTTTGGTGTCAGAGAGGAACATGGTCACTTGGTGACTTTCGCTGTCCCTCTTCTCCACCCAAAGTTGGGTTGTATCATATTTGTCATCTGGGTGAACAATGTCATGGGCAATTGGCGTGATAGCAAGTCTCTTCCTGTCTCAAGAGATGGGAAAGTTCATGCCACTCATGCACGGAGATTCATATAAGGGGAACCAAGGAATTCTGCACCTGTCAGCTCAGAAGGTTAGGGTATAGCTTACCTAGAGAATTTATTTATCCTGAAAAGGTTCAGATGGAGCGATGGGTCCACTGATTCATTCTGCCTCTCCAAGTGTGAAAGGTCTTTTTTCAAAAATACATCTCTGCTCATGACCACACTAGCTCCCTCTGTGTCATTTGAAGGCTGCTTTGCCATATGTTTTCCCATATGTCTTCCCATGATGGGAGTTATAAGACAGGCTTCCGAAAGAGCCTTCTGCAGCTTTTTGCATTGGCATGAAAACTGTACAAATGGTTGGCAATGGAATAACATTTAACCTTGCTAATGATTTAAGTGCTGTGCTCAGTCAGGTTGTCCTTGCTGAGATAGCTGAATAATGCTACACAAACTTGTAAAACAAATTGCCAGATACTCAATTTCATCCACACAAATTAGGAGTGTTTTGTAAAAGTAAATGCGCTTAGCTTTAAGGATTGATTACTGTTGGAATGGTTATGTGCTCCCTCCACATCTTGAATCCAAGCTTCTGTGCAATGAAGTTGATGGGGTGCCACCATAAGTTATTAAATTCTAGATGTGGATAGCATATATTGGGAGTACCCGTTTTGCATTTTATCCAAATTAGAATTATTTTTTTAATCGGGTCTATGACCACATAATAAAGAATGAAATGAATTTTTTTAGGGGAGCAGATTTCCTATTTTATGTTTGTATAAAGCAAGGCACACAATAACTTTACTTTTAAAAAATGGAACTGCCACTAAAAATTGGAATATATGCTTTGACATACTTACCTGCTCTCAGATAATCAAGACTGTGCTGCCAAAATTGCAGATGAAGGAGTGCAGTGATTTTTATGCAAAAAAATTGTCATCCATTTGGAGAGTATCCAAGAAAAGGAGGCCTTTATCCCATATGTTTCTTGGGCTAATCCTTATGGCAGTTCCACATTAAGCAGACGACTAACATGCATGGAAATTAAGTTAATTGAGACTAGTTCCATTGCAGCAGTAATGGAAAAGCTGACTAGTAGGTTTAAACTATACAGGGGAGAAATAAAACACAGTTAGAGACAGGCACGAAATGCCAAAATGGCATTTTGTTTCATTTTTTGTTTTGTTTATCTTTGTTTCGTTTGAAATGATTTTTTTTAAATCTTTGTTTCGTTTTTCATTTTGTTTCATTTTCCTTTTGATGTGTTTGATGTGTTTTATGTGTGTGTTTTATGTAACTACTGTGTGTGTGTTTATGTGTTTTTTATGTTTTTTACCTTTGTTTTATGTGTTTCGGGGGTGGGGGGGAAGTGCAGGCTTTTAAAACTTTTTATTAGTCCCTGAAGCAAGCACTGATCAGCTAGAGCATGGGGCTTGCTTTGGGACTTTTAAAAAGTTTTAAAAGCCAGTGCTTTCCCCCACCCAATTGGACATGTTGGGAGGATAGTGGGGTTTTTTAAAAACTTTTTTAAAAAGTCCCCTAAACAAGCCCTGCACACGAGCTGATTGGCGCTTGCTTCAGGGAGTAAAAAAAAAGTTTTAAAAGCCCATGCTTTTCCCCACCCAATCAGGCGCTTTGGGGGTGGGGGAGCAGGGACTCTTAAATCTTTTTTCCAGTCCCCTAAGCAAGCCTCGCACACCAGCTGATCAGAGCTGGCTTCATGTTGAGCTTCATCATCATGTACACCTGATGCATATCCCTGATTGCCATGGTACGTTTCATTGTTTAGCCTTCATTAGTTCTGAGTCTCCTTCGTTATTCAAATTGATTGATTTGGTAGAATCCCTCCCTCGGACTGCAAAGTGTATTATTTTGAATTGATGGCAGTATTTCAGTACGTCTATTTTTAATTCCTTTTATCAGCATGCATTTGTTGCTTCCCAAGCAACTTGTTCTTTATGTTACTGCCTTGACTCATTCTGTGGTTTTTCCCTGATTTAATTTCAATTAGATTTTACTTCCTTGTTCTCACCATGTTTGCAGACACACAGTCTTGTCATCTTAGATTTTACTTTTTTGTTTTTTCTGTTTTCAGAAACATAGCCTTGTCATCTTTTCTCCTGACTTCCAACACTGTGTCCAAATCTTTGAATGAGCTTCACTTATGCAGGCAATTTGCTTTCTCTTGTTCCATCACCTTAATCTGCAGACGGTTGACGTCTATTTGCTAACATGCATCTTGAGTCTCGTTGTTTTGACAGCTGTTTTAACTTGCTAATATTACAACACCAACAATTCTCTATGCATTCTCAATGAGAAGAGGAGCGGCACTTAGCCTAGCTCTACTGTACAGTCTGTTCTGGCACCTGCCTTTTTTCTATACAGTAGGATTGCTGCATGCAGACAGTAATTAAAAACATGATGTTTTGATTAATAGTGCATCCTCTAACAATAGCTGAATGGTAGAATGAGAATCAAACCATTGATGGGGAATGAGAATTGTACGTTTCTAACCTTAACTATTGCATTTCCCCAATACTATTTTCTTAATAAGTCCATGTTCTGCTGAAGTGTGTATTTATTTCATAATCAAGAAATGATCAACTCCACTAAAGCAGCATCATGTGTAGTGTTATGTTCTTCTTGTGCAGCCATGAAAAGGAAAGTAAAACTACATTTCTCCAAAAATATTTTAACTTTCTCTCTCTCTCTCTCTCTCTCTCTCACACACACACACACACACACACAGAGAGAGAGAGAGAGAGAGAGAGAGAGAGAGAGAGAGCTTTTAAACCCATTCTGAATTTAAAAATATGCATTATGCATTTCAATAATGCCCAATTTCTTTTTTTTTAAGCGACTCCTATCGAAAACTATGGCAGGTTGTACCTGATCGGCCCAGTCGGGGCACCTAGGGTGCCACTGCTGAAGAAGGCTCATAAATTGCTAATGAAGAACTACCGTAAGCTTTTTCAGTGGTGGCCTCTCGACTTTGGAATCAACTCCCGTCTGATTTGGCTCCCACGCTGTCTGTCTTTAAAATATATCTTAAGACTTGGCTATATAAAAAGGCTTTCCCCAGCTATTAATTTATCCTGTTATGACTTGCTGCTGACTCATCCTTTCTTGTTCCGCCTTTGATCTTTTGCCCTCTTGTTCTCCATTAATTAGATTTGACTTAGTTATGGTTATTGTGTCTACTTTATTGTACTGTATTGTATTGTATTGTTTTGCTAGATAGATAGATGATAGATAGATAGATAGATAGATAGATAGATAGATAGATAGATAGAT
>JAHTLZ010000010.1:43544322-43564774 GCA_023846285.1 Phrynocephalus versicolor
TCTCTCTCTCTCTCTCTCTCTCTCTCTCTCTCTCTCTCTCTCTCTCTGTGTGTGTGTGTGTGTGTGTGTGTGTGTGTGCGCGCGCGTGCGCACGCGCATGCACGTACTCACATACACTAAAGGCTACAGATTATTTAAATTTATAATGGTTTTTACTTTTAATGATGTGTTTTAGATACATATTCTGTCTTTATTAAAATGTGCTTTATTGGGCTGTAAGCACCTGCACTTTTAGAATGCAATCAAAACAATTTCATTGTTCTTATGTGTTCTTAAAAGATATTTTGAATGTATTTTGGATTGTTTGCCTGCAATGTACCTTTTCCTTTCATATATTTCTAAGCATTTGTATCTACAGTTCTCCATAGCTATACAATTTTTGAATATTTGGGATTCTGACCACCTGGTCCAGCCCAATGCCATGTGGCTGCCCCTAGAAAGGCCCAGAAAACTACTACCAGGCATTGTGCCTTCTTGGTGGTGGCTAGAGATGGGCATGACTAGGCAAAATGACGTTTTCGAGTTGTCATGTGTCGGAGGCGGCCTGTGTCGGCTCGTTTCCGTTTTTCGCGAAACTTCGCAAAATAGTCATTTCGTTTTTCATTTTTTGTCTGTCGTTAAACTGGTTTAGGGGGGTTAGCAGGCTCCTGGAGGCACCTCTGTGGGGTGGGTGCCTCCGCTGGCCCGCTATAAAGGGAAGCGGGCTCCTGGAGGCACCCGTGGGTGCCTCCTATCCTCACCCGCTAGGAAGGGAAAACAGGCTCCTGGAGACCCCTCATGGCATGGGGGTCTCCTCTCTTCACCTGCTGCTGCAAAAGGGCATGCATAGCCATATGGATATGCATACCAGTTGCAGACTAGTGAGACCAGTGCACTGGTGCATGACCGTCCGTCCAGGAGAACCCTGAGTCAAGACTGGGTCACTCGCACCCGCTGTGTCTCACAAAGAAGGGAATCGTACTTGCGTGTAGTGCAATGCAAGTAGATCTGGCTTAGGGTTAAGACGGGTTAGCACAAGGGCTAGGGTTAGGCTAGTTACTGGTGAGGTTAGGGTGGGGTAGTGGGGTGCAACTCTGGGTGCCTCTCTGATCCACTAAGAGGACAGTGTACTGTGGCGTATGGGTAAGGAATCAAGGATTAGGGTTAGGGTTAGGGGGCTAGGGCAGGGTTTAGTGGGCTTTTTGGCACATCCCAGAAGTCTCAGTGGCCAAGTGGCCATGATGGCTCCAAAAATTTGCATGGTCACGCCCACATGGCCACTTGGCCAGCCCATCATTGCGCAGGTGTAAATAAAATAAAATAAAATAAAATCAATGGAGAGAGGACAGGGGAGGAGACATTTTGTTGTAAGAAAAACCCACTGCTACTGTAAAAATTCTGGCAGTTTTATAATAGCAATTAGCAATTTTCACGTGTTTCTGTGGTGCTTGTTGTGTGTTTTTGGACCACGATTTCAAAAACAATATTGCGTTCGCCACCCCATTTTGGATCCCCCGCCCGCACCGCATGGCATGGTGACTCGAGTCCGGCTGCCCAGGACAGGAGAGGGGGGAGGCCCGGGACCCCCCCTCCAGAAACCACCCCTCCGGTAGGTGCCCTGAACCCTCACTCAGGCAGGCATATTTTTGCCGGCTTTTTGGCCCGGGATGGGGGGGGGGGAGTTTTAAAACTTTTTTTCTGTGCCGCTTCCGCTTTAATTGCACTTTGGCGGGACGACGAGGATGCATTGCCCGGCCCGCCCCCAGCGCAGCCCGGGGCCAGGAGGGACAGGAGGAGAGGGGGGAGGCCGCGGGGACCCCCTCAAGAAACCACCCCTCTGGTAGGTGCCCTGAGGCACGGCAGGCATATTTTCGCCTGCTTTTTGGCTGGGAATCGGGTTTTTTTTCTTTTAAAAACTTTTTTTCTGTGCCGCTTGGCATCGCGGGATCGTCGTGATGCCAGGAAAGACCACGACAAATCAGACCCATTTATTCGTTCGTCGGTTCGAGTTCGAGTTCTGGCGGAGTAATTCCCGTTACCGTTTCCGTTGCGTAACGGAAACGAGTAACGGAAACGGAAACGGGAATTCCGCTAAGTCGTTCCCATCTCTAGTGGTGGCGATAACTCTGTGGAATACTTTCGCCATAGATATATCAGGCTCCCATACTCCAAGAAATTGATGAAAATCATATTGTTTGAAGAAATGGATAAAAATCATATTGTTTGAAGAGGAAACTCCAGGAAATGGATAAAAATCATATTGTCTGAAGAGGCTTGTAGAAATATCTCACCCCTTTGACATCCTCAGCGGCACATGAATTGAGTATTTATTTTGATTTGCTGTCCAAGTTCCTTTCTTTTTTGGACATCCTGAGTTCTTAATATTTATTGGTGCTATTTATTTACCATATTTTTATGTCTATAAGTCACTGCCATATATTAGAAGCCACCCACACTTTAAGACCCCAAATTAATAAAATTAATAAATCCTCCTTGGATCCTCCTCCACCCCACCCCCACTGTTTCCTTTCCTTTCCATGTTCTGAAGGCTCCTCTCCACTAAAAAGTAGGCATGGCTGAAAAGAATCCTTGCAAGAGTAAAGCAGAGAGGAGGGCAATCAAGCGCTAACAGAGAAGTGAAACAGTGAAGTAATTTTGGGTTCTCCTCCAGCCCACCCCCTGTTGTTTTCCTTTCTTCCCAGCAGCACTTGATTCCCCTCCTTTCTGCTTTGGTCTTGCAGGGATTGGAGCCTTCTTTTCATCATGGAAAGGCACTTCTTAATGGACTGTTCAAACCCAAGTCCTGCCCTGCTGAAAAGGTGTCAATCCTGTAAAAAGCTAAGCAGAGAGGAGTCTTCTGGACACCGAGAATAAACAAGGGTTGCCAGAAAGAAAGAGAAACAGCAAGAGAAACAGTTTGGGTTCTATTACACCCCGTTCTACCCCCTTGGGAAAAGCTTGCTCTAGTGCTGTATACCCCTTAATTTTTAGTGTCAAGATTTTAGAAAAAAATAGTGTCATATACATGGGGAAATATGGTATGTCTTTGTAGATGGGAATGGTTAGTTGTGTTCTAACTGCTGTTAGCTACCCAGATTAGTGCTTAGGCACTAGATGGGCAGGATATAAATGTAACAAATACTTTTTCTTTCTATGGAACATAAAAGTAATGTGATAAACAACTTGTAGAATTAGGCAAGTTGTTGTCAGCTTGAAATCACTGCATCATTGAAAAGACTTATGGTTGGAAATGATTACTTAGTTTCATTTTGGAGTTAACCCTTAATTGGGATTAATGCCAGATGTGGTGAACACTGGTTTTTGATTTTTCTCTAGAAGTTTCCACAGTTATTTAGGGCTCTTACGGAGATGTTCAGGCGTCTGAATCCCTGACTTGACATTTAAAAACTCTAAATAAGAGAGAATTAATATTATAATGCCAATGTTATGTGAACAGCTTATATCTGAAAAAATATTTTCCTGTCACTTCTCCAATGACTTCACTGTTAGTCATTATACAATACTGGAGATGCCAGTTAGAATGCGAAATGTATTACCATCCGTCTGCCTACGCTACTGACTACTGTACATGGCTGCAGAAATCTGAATCTCCTTGCTGCTTGTTTAAGATGCAGCATGGATTATTGCATAAACATCTAGTAACAGGAGGAAACAGTTGTTTTCCCCACACAGCAGTACAGTCTTCCATCAGCTGTGCTTCATGAGTGGGCTTTGCCATTTCCTGCTTCTTGAATGAATTTCCTAATCATTATCACTTATGTCAGACAGACTGAACTGTCAGCCACACTGCCTGTGCTGGCGGCGGCTGCTCAGCTTATACATCCAAGAACATGTATATGTTACACAAGCAGGAACCTTATTAATTCTGAAGACTGTGAACAAGGTCATATGCTAGAGCTCAGACTGCTCTCCTGCTCTCCTGTGTATTAAGAAACATCTCCAAATAAATCTGACATTTGATTGTGATCATTGTGGAAGATGGGGAAATGCTTTGGAAATGACATCATAACAAACAAAATAGGGGAGATGATTGAATTTTACCCTATCAGTTTGTTGCTTCTCAAGACAGCATGCATTTCGCATTTCCAGCAGGGATGTTTTGCAGAATTACTAGCAGCAAAGAAAATGAAAGCTTGGCATTGCTACTCTTTATGCCAGCTCTACCCAATGTGTACTGCTAAGTAGAAATGGGCACGAAATGAATATTTTTCATTCCGTTATTTGTTATTTGTTTCATTACATAACAAAATGAATAACGAACCTGGCGATGAAATTGGAACGAACCATCTTTACTGCTAAGTCATAGTAGAGTAGTAAAAAAGACTCAACCCAAACAAAAGCCACAATACATGTGCCATTTCAACAGGAATAAACAGGGCTGAACATTGCCAATTTTAAAAAAAATTGATTGATTATTCCAGAGCTGTGTAAAGACTCTTGAGTACTGTAAAAGAATTCATATAACATATTTGTGTCAATCTGTTTTGTGTGTGTGTGTGTGTGTGTTTTTGGAAACCGCAAAGACTCCAGTATGACCTCAGAGATGATTTCTTAAAAATAGGATCTAGCTAAATAAGCTTTATGTCACCAATAATCCTTAAGATATCACTGTGCTTTGTAATAATTTTAAGTAATTCAGTCCACCCAAAGCCCTGTTACTTTAAATGAAATATATCACATACTTGTTAAAATAATAGGCTGAATATAAAATGTACACATTTATTTTCTTTATTGAATGTAATGTGTCTCCTATTTTCAATACTGCACACTTCTGAAGACACTATTCATTCCAGCACAGGTGTTCACATATGCTGAAACATTTGAGAACAACAGTTTCACATTTGTGCTAAAATAAAAAGCCTCTTCAAAACAACTAGTTTGTCATCCAATCAAATGCAGAATTGTTTTTGTGTTACAAAGTTGGGATTCCTTAATTTGACTTTAGATCTGCTTTAAATTCGGATTTTGTTACTCATGTGATCGCACCTTCAGCTGATGTTCACAAAAATATGAGACCACCATTTTACATCAATCAAAAAAAAGAAAAGAAAAATAATCAGCATGAGCCCACCTTTTTGTTTCATTGAAATGTGCTTGAGAATGAAAGCCAACAGACTCATTTATGTACCAAGGGATATGTTGGGAAACAATGGAACATGCATTATAAAAATCTTAAAGAATGATAATGGCGCAGTGGTGAAATGCCTGTACTGCAGCTAAAACTGTGCTAACGATCTGGGGTTCAATCCCAGGTAGCAGGTTCAAGGTTGCCTCAGCCATCCATCCTTCTAAGGTTGGTAAAATGAGTACCCAGCTTTGTAGTCTGCATAATGTAATTAAATTGTAAACCACCCAGAGACTACTTGAAGTGGTATGGGGTGGTATATAAGGAGAACACATTGCTTTTGCTTTGCTTTGGTTAGTCAGTATTCACCATGGCTTAACTATTCTGTGTAAAATGTCTTAATTCTGATTAAAACATTGGGTTAAAATGTTTTCAGGCCCAAAACATAGCACATGTCAGTGCTGAATTAGCCTTTGCAACAGCTGAATATTTCCACATTTTTATGAAAGGCAAGCTTTTAAAACATTATTCTGATCTGCACAAACATTAAACTTCAAAAGTGAAAAGTGGGAATTGTATCCTAGCTATATAATTACCAAACTCAGCATTACGGAAACACAGTGGTGTTATATTACTGCATAGCTATTCCCACCTCACACAGCTCAAGGGAGGGATGGGCATATGATTTTATTGACCACTTAATAATTTATTTCTTTTTTCTGAAGAAAGGAACTGGTCTAGTTTAGGAGATTAGTTTAGCTGGCTTGGAATATGGTGTGTGTGTCAAAATTCAGCTTGAATGTGCTGCCAGTCACTCTTCTAATGTTTGGTTTCAGGCAGGTGGAGAGCTAAGAGGTCATTTGAGAATATTTCTCAGGAGCACTAGTACCTCAGAATAGTGATGACTGTCAAAACAAAACAAACAAACAAAAACTACCTGGTAAAGATGGAAAAATCATCATTCCATAGATTTTGGGAAATGTGTGCCCATTTTTGACATGTGCCTGCTAATTTTGCAGTTGCTCTTATGAAGCATAAAGCAGTTACAAGGGATTCTCTCAAATTTTGCTTACCTGTGCAGTTTATCTGTGCTTATCTGAACTACTTCAAAAATATTTTAAATCTGGGTGAGATTTCCATTCCTACTCAAATCTATGAAAATTGGATCTGGTGATGAGTCCTTTTTGGCATTTGATAAGGAACAGAAGGATGACTTATAATTTGGCACATTTCAGTCCTTCATTCAAGAATGATTGATGGAGGGTTTTGAGATATATTATTTTTCTCCTGGGAAAAACCAATACAGATGTATGCAGCCCCTATCTCCACAACTCCCTCCCCCAAACTCTTCCTTCTATCAATATTAATGCTATGTTTTGGTTTTCCTGCATAGTTTACTGCTTCAGAAACACAGATTAGCTGCATACATTTTTCATATTTTATTTGAAGAGCTAATGTCCTCTCTCCCACTAGGAATATCCATTGTGAAACATTGTGGGGAAAGTTCCACATGCATACACTGGTGAGTGCTAATGATGCTCCCTCTGGGCCTCTCCAGCTCCTCTATCACTCAGAGCCCTTTCTGCTCTTCAAGACAAGGGCAGATGTATCCATGTAATCCTTTAAATACAGCAAAAACAATAGTCTGCCAGAAAGGATGCTCACCCACCCTCCCCAACAACAGAGCTGTGCCATTTATTTGAGAAATTTATGAAATTGTGCATAACTAGTATCCTAACTGTAACCAAATTTTTAAAAACCCCTGAAAGAACCACTATCTTATCTATTCAATTAAGCAAGATTTTTATACAGCTAGTGAGGTGTCTCAGGGACCATGCCCTCTCCCTGTATGAGTCCCTCCCATACTACAGTGCTACCCCAACTTAAGAGCAGCTCAACTTAAGAGTATTCAACTTAAGAGCGGAAAACTGTTGGCGTTTTAACTGCTGCCTTACAAATTTTAGATATGGTCTGCTTGACTTACAAATATTGTTTTAATTTTTTTATTTTGTAACTTATTTTTTCAATTTTTTAGATAGGTACCCCGACTTAAGAGTAATTCAACTTAAGAGCATGCATTTGGAACGGATTAAATTCATAAGTTGAGGTACCACTGTACTCAGCTCTTCAGGATAGGGCTTTATTTTAGCTTCACCACCAAGGAAAGGGTAGATCTTCTCAGTAGCTGGTCCCATACTGTGCAGCTTCTTCTCAAGGGACACCAGGCTAGTGCCCCCACCCCCATTGTTGACAAAGCCTCTTGGTCCACACAGGGCTTTCTGCAAGCCATTGGCTGCCAAGTTTATGCTTTTAATGTGGGTGATGCTATACTGGAATTGCTACCAGTCAGCCAGTGTGGCCTTGTGCAGCAGCACAGTCCCAGGGCACCCCTAGAAGACAGGAACGGTGAACCACGTCTGAGTACTCTACCTGGAAAACATGGAAAAGGGTCATCATAAGTCAGAACTGACTTGACTGTACACAATAAGTAAGTAAGTAAGTAAGTAAGTAAGTAAATAAGTAAGTAAGTAAGTAAATCTCTGACCAAGGCATCTTCCTGCGGCCTACACCAGTTGTGCTATTCCCTCTGAGATTTCTGCTCCTTCCACACCAAATGTGAGCTATGTGTAAAGAATCCTCTCATATTACTACCACTTCAAAGGTGTAACTGCATGCTTCCCAGGCCTAGTAGTACTTCAAAGATGTAACTTCAGCTACATAGTATACAGACGCACTGAATAATTACACATATTCTTCTTCACAGTCACCAAGAATACTGAAATTGTTTCCTTTAGAAGGCAGCCTGCATCAGATGAAATGGTGCCAGTGTCACCTTCCGTTTCACATAAATTTAAAAGCAAAGCCGCCATCACCACGTTACCACAAGATTTATCAGTACCTTTTCCTTCACTGTGCTGAATATGAGCTATTATTTATTTTTGTGCCTCCTATGAGCTAAAGAAAAACTGCCTGGTTCTCCTCCACAAAACAAAACATGGCACTTCTAGTCAGACCAGCTTCAATGACCATCACAATTACTGAGCCAGATAGATATTAGAGAGCTGATTTCCTCACCTGTGTTCCATGTGAAATAAAATTTATCTGGATTGATTTTTTTAAAAAAAATTACATAGGATTAACAGGAAAATATTTTGCCACAAATATACAACCAACAGACAGAAAAAGCCAACAACAAAATGGTTGTTTACAGTTCAATCTCTTGCTTTTAGGCTGGGAGTGTATAATATTGGAGGTGCATTTAGGGAAAGGTGTAAAACTGCAAAACACATTTTGGTCCAGTTCTGGAATTGTGCTAGCAAAACAAATGAGAAAACATTACAGCCCCTAGAAAGACCAGAGGCAGTCATTAGGGAGCCTGTGATCATTAAAGTATGGCTTGGGGGTGATATAGTGCAAAATGATAGTCAGCCCATTTAAAAAAATGCATCTTCCATCAGTGGTGGATGAAAATGAGGTCAGGCTGAATGAACCTGATTAAAACATAAAGATATCTAATGCAATCTAAAACTGTCCAACACTAAGATTTAAACATGGATACTTTTAAGAACCAAGGAAAGAATCCGCTGCTAGAGAAGCAATTATCAGTCCCAAGAATGTGCCAATAGCTCCAGAATCTGCAAACATTAAAAACAAACAAAAATGTTTCCATGCTTTGGATTATTTTGTACTCTGCATGGTTGAGAGCCAGTGTAGTGTAGCAAACAGTGTGTCGGTTGAGGAAGCAGGAGGCCTATATTCAAATATCGGTTCTGTCATGGAAACTCACTAAGGGGTTACATTTAGGCCAGGCTGCACCATCCCTTGAAGATCTCACACATCTTAAAAACCTATTAGGATTCTTATAGGTCAAAAGTGAGGTACAGCGGTCCCCCCCCCCAAGATGGAATTAATTTGGTCTATGGGTCACTTCATTTTATGAAAAAATTGTCTTGCAAAGCGTGGTTTCCCATACAAATGAATGGGAAACCAGTTAATGCATTCTGGAGGTCTAAATGAAGGCAGAAAAGAAAGCCTTTTTGTTGTTCAGACCTTTTAATAAAATTTTAAAGGCACGCAGAACCAGATCACCACCAGCAGCAGTAGCAGTGCAATGGGAAGCAATGCAAAGATGTACAAAAGGAAGTATCAAGACAAACTCCAGGTCGCTCCCACCCAAAGTGCTATTGAAACCAATGCAAAAATGGACAAAAGAAATCATCAAGACAACCCCCAGGTCATTACTGCCAAAAGTGCTATTGAAAGAAAACCCTAAACAAGAAACACCGGCCTGTTCCCACCTGCAAAGCAATGGAAAACAATGCAAAAACACAAAAGAAAGAACGGATACCTCAACTCCCTACCTTTCCAAGTTCTAAAAGTCCAAAAACAACTGCAAAAAATGTCCAGAATGGCTCCCAAACTTGATGCAAAACTCCTCCCATCACTCCACAAACTATGGGGGCACAATACATCCTGGATACACTTGTTTCAAAATGCAGAATGGATTTTTGTCTTGTGAAGTATCTCATAGGACATTTCCATTATGTGAAGCATCCCTATTTCCAGAATATTTTTGTTTTTGCGTGTTTTTTTCCCCGTCATACAAGGCATTTGTCTTGCAGGGTATTGCTGTAATTGCACCAACCTACATAATAAAAAGTTGCAATCCCACTTCTTGTTGGGTGGAAGATCTACTAAATGCATGTTGGTCTACCTAAATTTAAAAGGAACAGAACTGTGAGATTCAATCTTTGAGGTAGCTAGGACTCAACTCATACAGTGCTTTGTAGGTCAAGGTCAGCACCTTGAATTGCGCCCAATAGCTGATCGGCAGCCAGTGAAGCTGCTTTAGTAGGGGTGTAATGTTTTATGTTTTAAATATTGATTTCTTAATTTTGGGCTGGAAAAGTGGGGGGCATCTTGTACACGGGAGCATCTTATAGATGGGAAAATATGGTAGTTGAGTATTGCTAGCTAGACTGCTGTATTTTGATTCCATAGATATTAAGGTGAGAGTTGTTGTCATGCGCCATCAAGTCACCTTAGACTTATTTTTTTATTTATTTTTACAATTTATATGCCACCCACTACCCAAAGTCTCTGGGTGGCTTACAATCAAAAAATTAAAACAGTTAAAGCATAGAATATCAATAAATAATTAAAAACAATAATAAAAAAACTTATGCTATCTCATGCATGAATGTGATCTCCCAAATGTCCTGTCCTTAACAGCCCTGCTCAGCTCTTTCTAGCTGAAGCACGAGGCTTCCTGTAGGGCAGGCATGTCCAAACTTCAGCCCTCAGATGTTTTGGACCACAACTCCCACAGTCCTTTGTCGTTGGCAATCTAAGCTTAGAATTCTGGGAGTTGTGGTCCAAAACATCATGAGGACAGAAATTTGGACATGTCTGCTTTAGGGTGTCAGTCCTTCTCATATTTGGTCTTCCTCTTTTCCAGCTTCCTACCACCTTTCCCAGCACTGTTGTCTTTTCCCAGAAATGGTTGTGTCCAAAGGAGGACAAACCCAGTGTCAACATTTTTATTTCTAGAGATAGTTCAGGCTTGATATGGTCTAAGGTCCACCTGTTTGTCTTTCTGCCAGTCCAGGGTGTCCACAAAGCTGTTCTCCAGCACCACATTTCAAATGAACCAGTATCTTTCCTCAGAGGCTGAAATGCAAATCTGTCTTCATTTCTGCCTAATCCTTTTCTTCTCTCATGTTGCCTAGGCCTTCTTTTGCTCCAATTGTCTTGTTACATTTACTTTTTCTGATATGCTACTAATACATACTTTTTTGAGGAAAGTAATGTCTCTTCAGTCTCCCCTACCCCCCAAATTGAATATCCATCTTGTGCCATCAGTTGCCTCAAAGCAGACAGGTGGTGGAACTGCACCCAGAGTGATGTAAGCTGCTCAGAAGTAAACAAAAATACCATCTGAGGGATGATGCCTAGTGACTAGCCAAGGCTAGCCAAGGTTTTGAGGGATGAGCACAGAGTGTAAATCAGTGGTGGCTGAGCAAAGACAAGATTTGCAGCAGAGAAGATTCATTGAGGCGAAGAAGAGAAACCAGAGAAGGTTTGCAAAATCATGATTAAATACTAGCTGAGTGAAGCATTATCTTTGCAGAGTCAAGATACCAACACCAGAATCTGTTATATACAGACATTGTCATTGTCAACTCCACCCACAATGCAGCTGTCTCGTATCAGGAGCTGTTGTCAGGCAAGGCCACTTCACTCTCCCTGTTAAAATAGTTGCACCCTCAGGGGTGGGAGTGTGAGGACGCCTCTGCCTCACCATATGCTTCTAAACATATTTTGTCAGGAGAAATTTTCCCAGAGGATCTTGGGTTCTCCTGGGTCTTCATATCTGGCTTATAGAGTCCAATAATCTGAGGGCTCTAATGAGAATGTCTCTGGCAGAGACATCAGAAGATCACATCAATACTAGTAGTAAAAGAGATACAGTAAAATACCTCTTAAGATGATTGCCCTGTAAAATGAAAAACTCACAGGATGAAAACAACCAGCTGATTTTGACAGCCCCCGGCTGTCAGGAGCAGCCTTTGGCTGCAAATTGATTCCCCCCACCCACCCAGTAAAGCAGGGGGGAAAACTTCCCCCCGCCTTTGCTGGGTTGGGGGGAAAAACTCCTCAATCAAAAGCCCTTTTCCATCTTTGGCAGTGGTGGGTTTTTGAAAGTGCTTTAGGCTTTCAAACACCCTCCCCCAAAAGATGGCAAAAGCCCTTGGGAAAAGGCTTTTGCTGGCTTCCCTGACGGGGTGTGTGAGAGAGCGGTAACTCACCCATTTGCCCCTTTCCTGTGTTGGGGCAGCCCAGATCAAGGACCACCATGCAAAGAGGTGGCTGTTGGTGCAGAAAATTCAAAAGCCCAGACTTCAATCGCAAAAAGGCTTTCAGCTGCTTTGATGCCAGCGCCTCTTTGCGATCCAAGGGCCCCCTCCCCCAGGCTTCCCCGCACTATAGGGGAACCCTGTGGAAGATGGACTTGGTTCCTTGCGATGAGGGGCTGTCAAAAAACCAACACCACTAAAGAAGGGGAAAGGCTATTCTCATCTTTTGTGGCATTGGTTTTCAATGTGTTCCCATAGGAATGCATTGAAAACCAAAGGAATCTGTTCCCCCTTTTTGGCTTTTTTTTCTGATCTCCAGAATGGATTAATTGGTTTTCATTGCATTCCTGTGGGAAAATGTGCTTTTCAAGATGAAATTTTTGTAAAACAAAGTGACCCTCGAAACACATTAATTTTGTCTTGCAAGGTACCACTGTATATCAAGCACTCAACTGGCTATCACAACGGGGAGATAGCATTCAGTGCCAGCTTCTTGTACCTACATTTACATAGATATTGATCCTGGTCTTCTGTCACACTCATAATATTTAGAATGTAATAACAATTTTAAAACAATGAATTATGGCTGTTGCTAAATCAGACTTTTGAACATGAGCCAATATGATTCCTTCACAGAACTCCCAAAGTAGTGTACAGTTTGGGAATGTTTTGCTTTTAAAGAGGTTTTATCACAGATCTTATGCATGTTAGGTTATTTGGCCTGATATCATTTGTGATTTCAGTCATCTTGTTGCACATAATCAGAGTCTCTTCTTAGTCTCCTTGAATTTTTATAACCTATGTACACCCGGTCATGAATACTTCCCCCCCTCTCTTTTTTTTATCTTTGGGGCTTTCTAACCCCATCCAGAGGTTACCCTCATATGTCCACCACCAGAAGCAATGCTATCCTTCTGCATGCTTTCCCCATTCAGATCCCACATGTCTTTTCCTCCTGCTGCCTCTGATCACCTCAGAAAATTAGATAAGAACATAAGAACATAAGAAGAGCCATGTTGGATCAGGCCAAAGGTCCATCTAGTCCAGCTTACTGTATCTCACAGTGGCCACCCAATGTGTCTGGGAGTGCACATGACTCTGTCTCCTGATACCACTCCCCTGCATCTGTCCCTTGAAGTACCATTGTTTTAAGCCTGGAAACATCTCCATCATGGTTTGTAACTTGTGATGGAGTTTTCCTCCAGGAATCTGTCCAATCCCCTTTTGAAGGCATTCAGGCCAGATGCCATCACCACATCCTGTGGCAGGGAGTTCCACAGACTTACAACATGCTGGATGGACGATCATACTGTGTTTTGCAGCTTATGCTGCACCCTAAGATCTGGGCATTGGTTTTAAAGGTACCCAGGCCCATAAAGCAGGAGGATGTTATTGTGCACTTATTTAAAAGATAACATACATGGGATAAAGAGAAGGAAATGCTTTCACTTTTGGACAAAAGTCTGTAGGACCACCTGGGGTCCAACATCACATACCTGGATGGAGATCAGCACAACCTGGACTTGGATGGTTGCCTGGGCAGTGACTGAGTTATGTTTATGGTTACTCTGATTCCAGGGGGCTGTAATTAGAGATGGGCACGACTTAGCAGAATTCCCGTTTCCGTTTCCGTTACTCGTTTCCGTTACGGAACGGAAACGGTAACGGGAATTACTCCGCCAGAACTCGAACTCGAACCGACTAAAGAATAATTGGGTCTGATTTGTCGTGGTCGTTCCTGGCATCGCGGCGATCCTGCGATGCCAAGCGGCACAGAAAAAAAGTTTTCAAAAGTTAAAAAAACCCCCGATTCCCGGCCATTCCGGCCAAAAAAGCAGGCGGAAATATGCCTGCCTCTGAGAGTGCACCTACCAGAGGGGTGGTTTCTGGGGGGGGGGTCCTGGCCTCCCCCCCTCTCCTCCTGTCCTGTCCTGTGCTGCTTTGTTGGACTCGCCGCCGCAGGCTCGCACCAGCAACGGCGGGGGGGGGGGAGTCTCGCCGCCGGCCGCCGCAAAAGCGGAAGCGGCACAGAAAAAAAGTTTTAAACTCCCCCCCCCATTCCCGGCCAAAAAAAAGGCAGGCGGAAAGCCTGTGCATGTGCAGTAGTGCATCTACCAGAGGGGTGGTTTCTGGGGGGGGGTCCCGGCCTCCCCCCCTCTCCTCCTGTCCTGTCCTGGGCTGCTCTGTGGGACTCGCCGCCACAGGCTCGCACCAGCAATGGCGGGAGGGGGAGTCTCACCGCCGGCCGCCGCAAAAGCAGAAGCGGCACAGAAAAAAAGTTTTAAACTCCCCCCCCCATTCCCGGCCAAAAAAAAAGCAGGCGGAAAGCCTGTGCATGGGCAGTAGTGCACCTACCAGAGGGGTGGTTTCTGGGGGGGGGGGGTCCCGGCCTCCCCCCTCTCCTGTCCTGGGCAGCCAGACTCGAGTCGCTTCGCCATGCCATGCCATGCCATGCGGTGCGGGCGGGGGATCCAAAATGGGGCGGCGACCGCAATATTTTTTTTGAAATCGTGGAGTGGTCCAAAAACACACAGACACAAGCACCACAGAAACATGTGAAAATTGCTATGCTGCTGCCAGAATTTTTACAGTAGCAGTGGTGGTTTTTCTTGCAACAAGGCTGGGCTCCGTGGCGCGGCTGCGCCTAACGGAGCTTCTTTGCCCCCTCCCGGCCGGAGCCATCGCGAGGCTTTGAGTCTCGTGAGAGGCCGACCGAGCCCTGATAAGGGCTGGCCACGTGGGACTCGGCCTCTTTGTCGGCCGGATTTCCCCGCCCGCCCGCCTCTTTATGCACTAGTGTGAGTCTAACTGGTCGCTTCGGGGCCGGATAGGAATTTTTGACTCGGGCACACGATTGGCACTAGCGCCCGAGGATTTTTCGCCTATCCCACACTGGTGCGGCGTGGTGGGCATTTCGGTTTAGGATTGTTATTGGCCACACGGGGTGGTAGTGCGGAGTGCGGAGTGGCAAAAGGTGAGCGAGATCTCAGTTCCCTGTGGGACCATCCTACCCTGCGGCGTTTCGGAGCTGAGATCACAACGCCGGGGGGTGGGGATGTACCTGGAGGGCCCGCTGGCCTGGCAGGAACAAGAGATGGACCTGAACAGTCCGGTCGGGGAAATGGGACTGGCTGGCCGAGGCTGGCCAGTCAAAGGACTGGACAGCCTCGGAGCCTGGACTCACCCAAAGGTAATGCCACTTGGTGGGGTCCTTAGGAGACCCGGGAGTAACAACTTGGTAACCGCACTACAGCAGGCCCCTGGTTGGAAGTTATATGTTATTCTTGAGTTATAATAAAGTGTGGCCCGGAGTTATACCCCAACACTTGCCTCGCGTGGTTATTCCGGCGTGGGGGGGCAAAATGTCTCCTCCTGCTCCCCTGTCCATTGATTTTATTTATTTTATTTTATTTACACCTGCGCACTGATGGGCTGGCCAAGTGGCCATGTGAGAGTGGACCATGCAAATTTTTGGAGCCATCCCACCAATCGCATGGCCACTTGGCCACTGAGACTTCTGGGATGTGCCAAAAAGTCCACTAAACCCTGCCCTAGCCCCCTATCCCTAACCCTAATCCTTGATTCCTTACCCATACGCCACATTTCACTGTCCTCTTAGTGGGTCAGAGAGGCACCCAGAGGTGCACCCCAATACTCACCCTAACCTCACCAGTAACTAGCCTAACCCTAGCCCTTGTGATAACCCGTCTTAACCCTAAGCCAGATCTACTTGCATTGCACTGTACGCAAGTACGATTCCCTTCTTTGTGAGACACAGCGGGTGCAGAGTCTGCCAGTCTGCCACTTGTGGCTCTGGCTGACTCCTCCTGCAGCAGCAGTGCCATGCAAACCATGCCCTCGAGTGCTGCTTGTGTCTCACCGTCACTGACTGTTGCAGGGAAGGCACCCCAAAAAGAGGGGTGCCTCTGCCAGTCTTCTGTGTCTCTGCGTGCAACTTGGTATGCATATCCATATGGCTATGCATGCCCTTTTGCAGCTGCAGGTGAAGAGAGGAGACCCCCATGCCATGAGGGGTCTCCTGGAGCCTGCTTTCCCTTCCTAGCGGGTGAGGAGAGGAGGCACCCACCCCCCAAAAAAGAGGTGCCTCCAGGAGCCCACTTCCCCTACAGCGGGCCAGAGGAGGCACCCACCCCAGAGAGGTGCCTCCAGGAGCCTGCTCCCCCCCAAACCAGTTTAACGACAGACGAAAAAATGAAAAACGAAACGCCTATTTTTTGCGAAGTTTCGCGAAAAACGGAAACGAGCCGAAACGAGCCGAAACGGGCTGCCTCCGACACATGACAACTCGAAAACGTCATTTTCCCTAGCCATGCCCATCTCTAGCTGTAATAACAAACTCTTGGGTTGGAAGACAGCACACTGGGTGTGTACCGTCCACCCCAATTCCAAATCGTGACAAGAAGAATGGATAGTTTTATAGTGGCACTGGCACACACTCCTGGTATGTATGTGTGTGTTTGTGGGTGCATGGAAGCTAAAATGGCTGTGTTGAGTCATAGCAAAGTAATAGATGTGAGTCAACCAGCTAACTGGGACTCATGTGCAGAACTGTGAGCTTGTTTAAAGGTGGATACAATTTAAGAGACTGTGCCCAAATGAAATTTTAAGTTTTAAAGTGAACCCGTATCGATTCTCCAGAATTTCTACCCACTGCATATTGACAAAAGGGGTTGGCAAGCAATTGTGGGGGGTGGACCAGTATATGAGACCCAATCTGTACTTTACTCAGAACAAATTTTTTCTGTTATTGCTGTTGATTGTACCATTTTTTCAATGTCAATTACAGTGTAGAGTATATTACTATGTCTTTTTGTGAGGATTTTTGGAATCATGCTAGGAATTTAACTTCATCTAGATGGCATGGATCCAAAACGCCATTCTGTATCTCCAGAGAAAACTACTCAGGCATCCATTTATAATCACCAGAGGACCAGCACAAGAAATCATTGGCTCATGCTAATAAATACGAGTGTAAATAGGGTTGGAAAATAAAGAATGCAGACGGAAGGGACATACACTGAGGGATAGAAGCATCCATACAGAATGGAAATAAGAAATTAAAATACAGTTCTTTTAATTATTATTACTTGGAGTTATTTGGCCTCCGTGGATCTGTGAGATAGCAAGAGGTGTGTCCAACATTTACCTTTGTCCACCAGTAAAGGAATACCATGTCACAGGTCCTTTAGCTGGTCTCCAGTTTGGATTCATCAGTTCATGCAAATAGGACTCTTTTTCTGTTTCTCAGCCAATGCTGGCAACTCTGCCCCTTTTCCTGCTCTCAGAGAGCAACTAAGATGACTTCAGCCAGAGTGTAGGTGCAAACCTTTGTTTGTAACTTCAGTGAAATTAAAATAATCCATTTAGATTATTGCTAAAAATAATTCTGAACAAACCCGAGCAGCCAAACAGAGGATGTGTGTGAAGGAGAACTGGACAAACAGGGCTGCCTTAGCTGCAGTCTTAATATTAAATGCAATCAGAAAATGGAGGCTTATTATAGACAGAAACACAGTGAGGGCAGAGGAGAGGGAGGCAGTAGCACTGGTGTAAAAATATAATTTCAAGTAATGTTGACTTCATTTTTTTTTAAATTTCAATCTATTAGGGTCAAATGGAATGTGCCCTTGAGAGTGAGCAGTACTGATGCTCCAATTAGTCTTGATAATTGAGGGATAATCATGCATTGATATGGCCACAATAAAAGAGAAATCTTGCACATCCCTCCAAGGACTGATCTCCACAAGGACTTTGTAGTATCAAGGCAGTTTCTGTTTCCTGAGGAGTCAGACGGAAGTGGGCTTGTCGGCAGGTACATTTCCTTAGGCTTGTGGAGGAGTAAGAAAACCTGCAATTACCTGCCTCCAAACAGTTGTTCAAAAGCACCGGGGCCCTGTCTTCTTTCCATTCCTGTCTTCCTACAATTTGATACACCATCCTCCCTCCTGTCAGTAATGGCATCTGATACTCCTTTGTGGGAGTTTTAACATATTGTTGGCTTAGAATAGTCAATTTATTTTATATACATTTTTCTCATATTGTTTTTGATTGTTAACCGCCAGAGTTCCTCTGGAAGAGGGGAGGTATAGAAATAAATAAATAAATAAATAAATAAATAAATAAATAAATAAATATTCTGTGAAAGAACTGCTGGACAGTTCTGTGATTCAGGTCTCTGGCTGCGGTGCCAGAAGTTGGGAGTTCGATTCCCCACTCTGCCTCCTTGGCAGGCTTTGGACTTGTTTATCTATCTAGGGTCCCTTCGGCATTGTAGTTCTGAGAGAATGGTGATGACTGAGCTTCCATTTCCAAAGTCTTCTAAATGGCTGATGAAGAAAAACAAGCACAATTCTCCACAGAATGTTAACACTTACCAAAAGCATCTCCATACAGTGGAATGTGTTCACAGAAATGACCACCCCAAACTTAAACCTGTATCTAAAATTGCACTGAGGGTACAATCCTAACCAGCCTAGATGGCTGAAGATTGGCGGATCTAATGCTAAACTTGGTAAATATGTGCTGAATCCAAACAGGCTAGGGATATGAGAAATCTCTTAAGATTACTGTACTCTGAAAAAAGAATTAGAGTTAGACTGAATTAAAATTAGATTCATAATGCTGACTGATCATAAGTAGCAAGATCCTTAGCAGCACTAACAGAAGATGCCCTTGAAGTGCATTCTAAGAGTTCTCCATAGTAACATGGTCTCACTGTATTCCTAGTTCTATTTATTTATTTATTATGCAGCTGCCATGGCTTCTGTGACAATTTAGTTTGGCAAGAAGGGTTGTAAACTCTGTCCGTCTTATCAGTCTGTCTGCTTGTCTGATCCCCTTTAATCTGCTGGAGTTTTTCCTGTCTTTGGAAATGGAGCCTGACTAAAGCAGAACACATTTCAAGAGTCTCAGGTGTGTAAGATGGAAATGAGGAGAAGAAAGGTCTTCTCTCTTTTGCTTTACACAGAACAACAATGGCAACTGGCAAACCTTTGGCACTCCAGTTGTTTTGGACCACAACTCCCACAGTCCTTTGTCATTGGCAATCTAGGCTTGGAATTCTGGGAATTGTGGTCCAAAACATCTGGAGTGCCGAAGGTTCGCCACCACTGACATAGAAAGTATAGAAATTTATCCTCTATACTTATGGATATGACACACAATGAAAGTTATTAATGTTAACATAAAGTTATTTTGATTGACACACACTCTCCGATTTAGGATCTAGATTAGAGTTGGGCATGAATTTGTAAATGAATTTCAAAATTCATTCAGAAATGTTAATTTGTTAATTGGTATTTGTATAAATTGATAACCCCTGATGAATATGAATCAATGGATGTTTAGCAAATTTTGATTTGTCAATTTGTCAGGCTTCAAAATGTCCTCCAAGGCACCTAGAGACACCAACATTGTAGGGAAGCTTTTCATATTTGATAAATGTCAAGTTTCTCCAAGCAAATTGTTAAAGGGAACTTTCCCAGGGAGGCTCTCTTTGTGTAAGAATGCTTTGAACAACCCTGCTCTGACTATAGCATTACCGCATGTTTCCTTGAGTTCTATTTCTAATTCTAGTATGAGAGTACCAGCACATTCATTATAATTTGACCAGTATTAAATGAATCATTATGTCAAATAATAGTATTGCTCTGTTCTGTGGTGACCTGGTCACTTGTAATGGAAGCTTTCATTCTGAACATCCAAAGAAAAAGTTGAACTGAGTCACATTCAGAGAAAAGTGCCAAGTAGTGTTTCCCACCATCTCATTCTTTTATATATCAGTGCTGAAACCTGAGGATGGGTCACTGTGGTGTCACAGACGTGGGGCATGTAGAGGTTAGGAGGGAACCCAGCACAACATGCACAAGAAAGTCTTTATACCAAGCCACTGTAGCCTGGTGCCATGTAAGAGAAGGTAGGCATGGACATCCGGTCTTTAAGACCATTTCATACACAGAAACACTAGTGCGCACGCACACACACACACACACACACACACAAGTAATAACAATTTTCTCTTCCAAAACCATTTGTTCTAGATTTGTCATCCATATGGGAACTGTAGTAATCTCTTGAGAACCCTCAACTTGGTACCCTTGAGAGATGGAAATCCCAATGACCAGGATATGTATGTCTCTAAACTGAACTCACTGAGGAATGTTTGAGGCGTTGGGTGTATTAAGGCTGGAGAGGAGAAGATTGAGGGAAGACATGACTGTGGTGTTCAAATAACCCAGGGGTTGTCATGCAGATGATGCAGGGCACCTGTTCTCTGTTGCTACAGAGGTGAGAACAGAAAACTTTATGTGTGCGCAAGTGCACGCGGAAGGAGGGAATGCAGATTTCGGCTGCACATTTAAAGGAACTTCTAAAATGCGGGCACTGTTATATAGAGATTGTATTCTTAAGCAGTGGTGATCTTTTCTTGGGCTGAAGGTAGCAAAGTTTTTAGGGGCCATCTGCCCATGAGAATATAGATGAATACATACTGGGGCCTCTATGTAGCACA
>JAHTLZ010000010.1:43575411-43588281 GCA_023846285.1 Phrynocephalus versicolor
AGGTGGTGTGATCTCAACAACCAATCGGCTTCGCTCTTCACATTAAATCCAGCCGATAATACTCTACATTCACATTAACCGTGTAATGGCTGAAATGTAAATCTTGCCAAATATTCCAACAATTTCCCTGAAAACTGAGTGAAATATATTTCACTCATTTGTTTCTCTGCTTAGGTGCTTATTGCAGAATGATATCCCATGAGGAGCCACAATTTGTTATAACTTCTCAAGTTTCTGCACTGGTGTTAATTTTAGATAACAATATTAGAACTGCAGAGCTGGGGGGGGGGGGGAAACCCGGTGGATCATTATGTTTAGACCGTATTCAGGAGGCACAATGAGGAATCAAATTCCCAGCCTATGGCCCTGAAGCCAGATACTATCCAGTGGTTCACGGTGGTCCGTATGAACTGATTAACAGAAGACAAGCCAACTGTTTAATGGAAAAGCAAGGGCATGGTGACATTCATCTGAGAAGATCTGTTCTTACCAAGTCAGAATGCCATCTCTGAAGGAGAGAAAGGAGTGTGGAGGACAAGACAACCGGTAGGTGATGAAGAGGTCTCCTATAATACAACATTGCCGAGGTATCTGAGGCAAGAGAGACAAAAGTGAGCTTGGTGAAACTTAAAATGGCAGTCCTCTACAACTCACCTAAAAGCAATTACCATAAAGTGCAACAGGATTTGCTTCCAAGTAGGTATCTCTAGAATTACACTTCTAAGGTAGAAGACATGGATGCCTTCCAGTGTCATCCCAGTTTCTTTGTTTGGTTAATCACATTTCTCATGCTCAGGGTGGCATGTAATAGAGCTATAAATCAGAAGAAAAATAGTTCTGTTTCCCTCAGGAGAGGATGATTCTGTAAGAACAGAATCTGTCATTTCTCAGCACTGCCACTGAATAACTGACCGCTTGGTAACAGGTTCCTTCCTGCTTGCCTTCCTGTTTTTCATTCTCTCTCTCACACACAAAAATGTATCCTCTTTCCTGGCACTCCAAGTCCTTGTAGGTGGCCTGCACATTTGGCCGCGGCCCATCAGAATTTTCTCTTTTTTTTTAATGTCTGTGAAGATTTTTCAGTCACCCAAAGAAGTCCAGTCATGGCAACTGGACTTCTTTTCTTGAGAGATTGAACGTTTCACTGCTCACCCAAGCAGTTTCGTCAGTCTGAGGAAGGTTAGTGGTGAGTCCTTCATTTTATAGTTCACCTTGATTTCACATCACCTGGTCTGAATAGGCTTATAGAATCACAGAATCATAGAGTTGGAAGAGACCTCAAGGGCCATCCAGTCCAACCCCCTGCCATGCACGAACCCCCATCACAGTATTTCCAACAGATGGCCATACAGCCGCTGCTTAAAAACTTCCAAAGAAGGAGACTCCACCAACCTCTGTGGCAGCATCTTCCACTGCCGAACAGCTCTAACTGTCATGAAGTTCTTCCTAATGTTTAAATTGAATCTCTTTTACTGTAGTTTGAGACCATTGCCCCGAGTTCTTGAAGCCATGGGAAACATACCTGTTTCCTCTTCAATATGACATCCTTTCAAATATTTACACATAGCTATCATTTCCCCTCTCAGCCTTCTTTTTGAAAGGCTAAACATTCCCAGTTCTGTAAGCCTAAGCCATTTTTAGTAAGACATTTCTTAGAGATCTTCAACCACCCAGGTCCCCCACCTCGATACCTGCTTTACGGAGCCCAACTGTTTGCAAACTCAAACTTGAAGCCTTTGGAGACAGTGCAAAGTTTCTGAGAAGAATTTTCGCAACACCTTTGTGTGTCCCTAATACAACACTTCAATTGGAGGCTGGACTAATCTCCATCAGAGCATGTGCACTGATCCACATGTTCAGCTACTGGCTGAAACTTATTTTTGCCCCATTTGGCTTGGCACCCCTAGTATTCGAGGATACATGCTAATCAACTTGAAAAGGAATCTAACTGTTAACTTACTGCAGCTGGGTTTCTCCTTAAAGGCTATTTTGGCCATGGCTTTTCCCAATTCCAAGGCTGCCATTAAAAGGAGAATCTGGGATGTAGAACTCCAAGAACATCTAGCTGCCCATGACAAGCTCAGCACAGTTAGGAATAGTTCCTTTAGAATGGCCAACTACCTATCCAAAATAACCATTCCCAAGTTCAGGACAGCCTTCACCTTGGCTCAATTTAATGTTCTGCCCTCCAAATTGCTGGAAGGCAGATATCAGGGTCTTCCAGTGGATAAACGTGTTTGCCCTTGTGGCGAGGAGACTATTGAAACTATTGATCATGTCCTCTTGGAGTGTTCCCTTTATTGGGATATCCAGAGGACTCTTCTTCAGTCTATGTTGCAGCAAACTCAGGGGAGGCCAAGGGAGTTTTGTGTTCTACACCTGCTTGCAGATAAAAAGCTGGATGTAACTGTGGTGGTGGCTAAATTCTGTGCCACAGCAATGAGGCATCGCTCTTTCCTGCCCACTTCAGGTGGCAAGGTCTAATGATTGGTAATGGCCTTATCTCTTCTTATGATGTGGGTTGGAGGTGGTTTAGAGCACGGGCATGGTCCCAGGCTGGAGACAATTCTAGACCAATTGAGTTGACTACTCTGTTATTGGGCCTACTGGGCTGGGAAGATTTTACCTGCTCTGGCTTTTATGTAAAGGTTATGTCATTGTGTTATGCTTGTTCTTGTGTGCTTTTATTGTTTTTATACGCTTTTATCTTGGTTTTATGTGGAATGTATTCTGTACTTTGTCTGGTCAGTGACCCAAATAAAGACCTCTTTACCTGTGTACCTGCTCGAGGTTGTAAATATCCTTTTTAAATTGAGGCGCACAGAACTGGACACAGTACTCCAGGTGGAGTCTGACCAGAGCAGAATAGAGTGGTACTATCACTTCCCTTGATCTAGACACTATGGTTCTGTTGATGCAACCAAGAAATGCATTGGCTTTCCTGGCCGCCATATCACACTGATGACTCATGTTCAATTTGTGGTCCAGCAAGATTCCCAGATCCGTTTCATATGTACTATTTTTTAGCCAGGTATCTCCCATACTATATCTGTGCAATTCATTCTTTTTACCTAGATGCAGCACCCTACATTTCCCTCTGTTGAAACCCATTCCATTAGCTTTGTCCCAGCACTCATAAATTGGACAATGGCTAGAATAGATTTGTAGGTGGACCACAATCTGAATAGGCTCATTAGATGGACAATGGCCTAGGGTGCATTTAAGCCCCACCTATGCAATCTTTCCCAACACACATTAAGGATGGGTTGTTAGCTATGGCCTTGCTGGTAGAGGTGTGAAGTGTTTCTGATTTGTCTGGGAGTTGATGAAAGGGCCGCTTGATAAGTAGCAGAGAGAATGTGTTTGAGTCCCCCACCTCTGTTGTCAGAGGGGCATTCGATACGCACATGAATGGCTTCTCTGATCCCGCTCTCAAACCACTATTTTGGATGAAGTCCGATAAAATGTCAGAAAACATTATGAATGAAGTTGATTTACACCTAAGTTTTAGTATGACACCTTGCAGCATAATGAACCATAATGGTAGTTTGTCCTAAAGCATTTGTTTCTAATGACAGGACCTTGTTATGCTAAGTGCCACGAGTCCAAGACTGGTAGGACATACAGGATGATGTGTGGCTTGTATGTTGTGATAGGATCAATTGACATGTGCCAAAGATTTAGGAGCCTCGTGGCGCAGTGGTTAAATGCCTGTACTGCAGGTAAAACTGTGCTCACGACCTGGGTTCAATCCCCGGTAGCAGGCTCAAGGTTCACTCAGCCTTCCATCCTTCCGAGGTCGGTAAAATGAGTACCCAGCTTGCTGGGGGGGCAATGTGTAGCCTGCACACTGTAATTAAAAATTGTAAACCGCCCAGAGACCACTTGTAGTGGTATGGGGCGGTATATAAGCAGAACACTTTGCTACTTTACTTCTGTCGTGAGTCTTTATTTTTACACTACTGGTCATTTAAAAAAAAAAACTACTTGTATGACTTCTTTGAGGCACCTACAGTCAGTGCTTCTGCAGAAGCACGTTGATTTCCTAAGTGGTGGCTTTTGAGTTTGTACTGTGACCTATGCTGTCTCATCTCACACTCACTGCATTTTCTTGATGCTTGTCTCCAACTTCTCTCATTTGTTTTATTCTCTCGGATGGGTTTCATTGCTCCTCGAAGCTATGGATCTTTCTGTTCAGCTTCCTAGCCTTGAATGTTCTTTATTCAGTGATGCTTAAATTCTCACATATTACCATCAACCTTTGCTTTCTCCCCTTCTATGCTTTCCTTTACTATTCATAAAGGTCTAGGGCAGTGGCGAACCTTTTAGAGACTGAGTGCCCAAAACGTGATTCAAAACCCATTAACTTTTCACAAAGTGCTAATACAGCAAATTAACCTAAATAAAGGTGGCTTTGAAGGGGTGATGTCCGGTCCCCACAGAAAGGTGCCACCCATGCCATAGGTTCACCAACATTAGTCACTCTAGGGAAATAACAGTTTTGTCTAGCTATCAATCGAGTTGTAGTGTGTTTTCTGGCTTTCACAGCATGCTCAGATTCCATAATGCAGCTTCATAAAAGGACTTAAGAAAAAGAAGACCGCTGGATCTAATGTCTAACATGTCCTCTGTAGCATATAACCCTAAACAAACAATATTGAAAGCAAACTATTCATGAAGGGGTGATCCCCTCCAATTCTTTCCCCTCCTCCCAACATCTGGGATTCAGAGAAATGCCACTTCTATCTGAATTTTGAACTGGCTACCAATTGACCATCTGTAGTCCAGTAGACAGAGTCTTCGATATAAACATGGATGGTTAACTTTTAAGTGGGGTTTCTTGACATAAGAACATATTGTAAGAATAAGGTCACCTCTTAGATGCCGTCATTGAAGAGTGAAGAGGCCCAGCCATTGCAGCCTCATATAGAAAGAAAGGTGTTCCAGTCCCCTAATCATTCTGGTTGTCCTCCTCTGCATTTTTTCCATTTCCATCATATCCCTCTGGAGGTATCATGACCAGAATTGTACACAATACTCCTGATGGGGCCTCACCATAGATTTATAAAGAGGCAAAATGACACTTGCTGCCTTATTTTCTATACCTTTCCTAATGATCCCTAGCATTGGGTTTGCTTTTTTCACTGCTATGTTACACTGGGTTAACATCTTCATTGAGCTGTCCACCAGGACACCAAGATCCTTTTCCTTGTTTGTTGTGGAGAGTTCAGACCCCATCAGTTTAAAAACGTAATTGGGTGTTTTGCCCCAACATACATCATTCTTTACTTACTAATGTTGAAGCTCACTTGCCACTGGTTTGCCCACTCCCCCAGTGTCAAGAGATCCCTCTGGATGTCCTCCTCACAATCTATCTTAGTTTTTACTACCCTGCATAATTTAGTGTTGGAAAATTTGGCTACCTTGCTATTTACTCCTACTTCTATATCATTTATGAAGAGGTTGAAAATCATGGGTCCCAGTGCTTGGAGAAGTGTCCGTTTAGTGCTACCTGTCCCTTAGCCAGTTGTTGATTCAGGACAAGACCTGTCCCTTTATTCCATGACTGGTAAGTTCATTCAAGAGCCTTTGATGCGGGACCTTGTCAAAAGCCTTCTGAAAGTCCAGATAAACAATGCCAACTGGATCTCCCTTATCCATATGCTTGTTGACACTCTCAAAACAATTCCAACAGATTAGTGAGGCATGAGTTGCAGTGTCTCCAACCCCCAACTCAGAGACCCTCCCCAGGGAGATACTGTAGCCGATGGTATTGAAGGCTGCTGAGAGAATGAGGAGGACCAACAAAGATGATTTGGTCCTGTCAGCTTCCCTCAAAAGGTTGTCATGCAGGGCGACCAATGCCAATTCTGTACCATTATGTGGCCTGAACCCCAACTGGAATGGGTCAAGAGCATCGGTCTCATCCAGCAGCCCCGGAAGCTGATCTGCCACCACCCTCTTAACAACCTTGCTGATAAATGGGACATTGGTGACAGACCTATAGCTGACAATCTGATCTGCTGCCAAATTCATTTTCTTCAAAATGGGCCTAATGAATGTTTCCTTGGGGGCAGGGGAAACCTTGCCCTCTCGGAGAGACCCATTAATTATTGTGGTGGCCCATTTTGAAGTCTTTGGCCTGGCTGCTTTTATAAGCCAGGCCAAGCAAGGGTCAAGAAAGGAGGTGGTGGCATGGCAGCAATCAAGGACCCTGTCCACTTGAGATGACATCATAGGTTGAAGGGTGGACAAAATAACTGCAAATTTAAGTAAATCTTACATGAACATCAATAGGATTCTGGCCACTGTCATTGTGTGTGCAGTATTCCACGCAACTAAAAACCCAACTCTTTTGGGGGGCTCTCTGTCATTCATCACTAAACTAACTCAAATATGGCAGATATTCCACAGAGAGGAAAATTCGCTACAGCCACTGTCTTTTTCATTCAACTTTTAAAATGCCAAATTCCTTCTGCCCAAACATGTGATTTGCAAATTCAGTTTATTCAGAAATAAACTGAAAATGTCACCAATCTTCTCTGCCCAAGTTCAGTATGTGGAGCTATTTATGGCATGGACATGACCATATTTTATTTGCTTGCACTATATTGTGCAAAATGAAGGCCCTCTAGGGGGGAGGAAGAAGGGATTGACTCTAATTCTGGAAGTTAGCAGAACATACAGGGGTGTAAACTCAGAATTTGAGAGGAGCACAGCAAGCTATGTGTTCTGATAGACAGATCTCTACCATGTAGTTGCTCCCCGTTCATTTTTTTCACCCATACCCATTTTTTTATTTCCAAGTATGAAATTAAGATCATTAATATGAATTATTTATTTTTCTTTAAAATATATAAGTATGAATCCTTATAAAAACCAAACTGATTTCTCCCCCATATCTTGAGTCAGAGAGCCACTGCAGCAGAGTATTATCATCTGCTGTGGATTAGCCTGCACAACCAGAACCACTGACAAATCACCAGGACTGCACTTTTCTCAAGAACTGATTGCTTAATTAGGCTTACATTCCCAATACCTTTTCTTCACACATACCCCACTCCTCTTGTGAAATGTAACCTTCCACCATGTTAAAAAGAGTAGCTTCAACACCCACATCCAGTATCAATGCCTCCCCCCCAGTGTAAATAGTTCAGGTGAAATGTGGCATTTGTGTAGTGGTACAAGGGGGAAGTGGCACCGCAAATGTGGATTGCAAGAGGGGCAAGGATTAGTGGGTGTCCAAAGTGTCATGATTTTCCAATAAGAGGGAATAATGTCCCATTGTCAAGGAATTTGAACATCATAAACCAGATATTTTCATTGACTGATTTATCTGGACAATGTGGATTAAGTTTTTGGTTTTTTTGTTTGTTTGTTTGTTTGATGAAAGACACATGTCATTTATCCATGTGGCACACTCAGGCAAAGAACTGAAGGCACAGTGTAATTTAGTAGTTGGTGTTTTCTCTGAGTAGAAGACTAGTTTTCTTTGCCTGGGCAGAGTTTAAATGAATGTTATTTCCTCTCTCTCTCTCTCTCTCTCTCTCTCTCTCTCTCTCTGTCTCGCAGTTGTATCATTCATTAGACCATTAATCAGCAGGAATCAGGTTTTTGCACAACTGCTGCATTGACAGCTGGCTCACTATTATTTCCCATTCAGCAAGTTCTGATTCATTCATTCATCCATTCATTCATTGGCCATTGGTACTAAAACCGAGTACCCCCGGGGCATCCCTGGAAAGCAACCTTCCCCATGCCTACAGGATGGGAGTTGAATCTACAACGGGCAAAAGAGGCAGGGAGGCTTTCTCGGGAGACATTATACACAGGCTTCTGGTGGCGGGAGCTATAAGGGAACCAGAGGAAGAATTAGCCTGTGTGTTGGCGTGGCGGTGCTCCAGTAAATATTTTGATGCATCTGGCCGCCAGCTCGGGTCTGAGGGAATCTACCTAGCATTTAAATTTTGATGGGGAGCTGTTTTGAATAATAAGTGTGCAGCCGACTGTGAGTCAGTGCATGTGTGTTGACTGAAGGGGCGAAGAAACGGAGGGGAAAATCTCAAAGCTGAACGCTCGCTGAACGCCGAGCTGCAGTGCTTTCTGCTTTTGCCTCCTCCTCCTCCTCCTCTTCCTGTTTCTCGTAGATATTCCACACAGATTTTTGTTGTTGTTGTTGTTGTTCACTGGGGTGGGAGGGAGGAAGAGGGGGAAAACACACATATTAAAACCCCTCGCTCAAGTAGCAGTTGCAATGGGTGCTGTAATGGGCACGTTTTCTTCTCTGCAAACCAAACAAAGAAGACCCTCGAGAGGTAAGACTAAGATATCTCTCTCTCTATATATCTACTGTATATTATATATTTCCCTCCCCCCCATTTTTCCTTTCATGTGCATTTGCGAGTACTGAATTTTGACTCTGCTCCTCCTTGGGAAAGACGGCAGGAAAAAAGCAAAGCATGTGGCCACTTGCAACTAATACAGCCAGAAGAGGCAATCCGTAGTGAAAATGCCAGGGAAGCTGTGCATGGGTGTGTGCGGAGTGTGCTCGTCCCCCACTCCCCCCCCCCCTCGTGTTAGAGGTTGTGGAAGGGAACTGGGTAGCTGCGGGCGTTTGGGCTTCCCCTGAACCGGTTTCCTTCCCTTGTAGGGGGGTGGGGAGATGCTCCTTGTAAAATCCTTCGCCCAGACATGTGTAAAGGAGGGGAATTTGAGGCAGGCAGCCTGCTGTGGGTGCCGAAGAGACCTGTTCACTCCCGGTCCCATGCCGTGCCATTAATTCACTCGGGAGCATTCCCCCCCCCCCCACGGCATATGGCAAAGCGTTTTCCAGCCGCCTTTTGAGATGGCTGCAGAAATTAAATCCGTGTGTTAATTCCTGCTTTATACTGCCTTGAAAAAAAATACTGCCGCGGCGTGTCAAACGTTCACCATTTGGAGAGGGAGGGAGGGAGGGAGGGAGGGGAGGAAAGGTGGGGATGTTTCCCTGAGGAGCGGGAATGAGGGATGTTTAAATGCCCGGCTAGGGGTGGGGAGCAAGCAGCATTTCAAGAATGTGTTTTTCCAACCCCTCCTTTTAATCCTTAAATCAGCAAAGCTTGCATGTAGCATGCAAATCCAAGAAGTCCCCGGTGTTGGCAGGGGGTGATTTATTTGCCTTTTTTTCCTAAGTGGCATAACTCCTGTGTATCACATGGTAGCACAGAGTCGGAGGCATGTTGTAGGTGGGGCTGAAGGAAAGCGCTTGGTACCAGGTAGGGATGAGTTGGGTTTGAAAAAAATAAACTTCAAGGTGTCAGTGCCACCGTGTTAAGGCTGTCTTGATTTCTGGAAGGGGCTGAGGAACCAGGCTGGGCAATGTTATTGGTTCCGTGTGAGCCTCAACGGCCTTGGAATGTGATCTCACCCATTTAAGTTTTTTTTTTTTTAAAGTTTAAAATGTTGTTTTTGTGATAATCAACTCTATCTGCCTTCCAGTGAAACTGAGAGTCACATTATTGGTGGATTTGGAGGTTTGCATCTCACAAGTACCCGGTGTGAGGATGATGTGGAGATCTAAAATCTTAGCTGCGTTCACAGGGCAGAAATCTTGCACAGAGGCTGCCTCAGTCCCTCTGAAGCCAATATGGGCATTAAGTGGCCTAAACAGCCTACAGAATTGTCACCTAGGCTTCCTTAACAGAGGCTTGAAGTGTGGGATCTTATGGTGGAAGATTCACACATTCATCCACATATTCCTGTAAGCATTTAGATGCAGCAGGAGCAATCTAAAATTCAAGTGAAATATCTGTTGGCATGGTACTGGTTCCTGCCTACAGGTAGGAGGGATTTGCTTCTAAAGAGTTGCATTCATTGTTTATTTACCTTCTATATTTCCCCCCCTCCCCACATAATTCCAACTTGCTCTGAAATAATCCTAAAAATATTCTGACTCGCCTCACATTCAAAACTTCCAGCTGTTATTTATAGGACTTCTTTCTCTCCCTCTTTGACTGATTATGCGCCATCAGGTGTTTCTTCTTGGGGAAATGGCTTATAAGTGGTTTCAATTAGATTTCCTCCCTAGCTGAATATGTTGCTCATGTCAGTGACTGGGCTTGAGTTCTGAGGACATCTGTGGGTGGTGATCTTTCTTCAGCGGGAGTCAATAAATTGTTTCCCAAGAGTATGGTTTTAAACTACTGATGAAAATGGTCAGGTGCTTTTACTGACCCTGGCAAGTTTCATTATGAAAAGACACTTGGAATCCTTGTCCTTCTTTTTTTTCCCCTAAGCTTTTCATAGCAAGTTTGGATGTAGTGTTCTAGTCCTGGATCAGGTATCTCACCCAGTAAAACTTGGGTGGTTTCAGAACCAAGAGAATGACCAAACCACTTCTACAAAATCAGCAGTCGTACTCCTACAGCTACGGAAAGAAGTCTGGAATATACTTGGAGAATTACACCATGTCATTACTTCACATATTTCATGTGGGAAATGACCCCCTGTTTGCATAGCAACAGCACTCTGATGGCTGAGCTTTATATTACACTGTTGGTTGCAGAGATGATTTGACTTGAGATTTTAACTAGGAGGGAAGTAAGTGGAGACAAAGCTACCCTGTGATGATGATGGTGGTGGTGGTGGTGGTGGTGAGGATGACGATGATATGTTCTCAAGTTGATTCTGACTTATAGTGATGCTTTCCAGGGTTTTCTAGGTGGAGAATATCCAGAGGTGGTTAATCATTCCCTTATTCCATCTTTCTGGGGGCCACTCTGGGATGTGCAGCTTGCCCAAGGCTGGCTGTTCTCCTTAGTGGGGTACTGAATTCTCACCCTTGGCTCTGCACCTGGATATCTAAAATATAGTACTGTTTTTTTTTTTAATTGCAACACTTTCTGTAGTGAAATGCCTGTTTGATTTTTGAATACTTATTGCCCTAATTTGTTTAACCACTCAAATAGCTTGTGGGCAGGGCTAGCAGGTATATATAAAGAGTGGTATGTTCCTTTGACAGTTGGATAGGGATTGGATAGGGTCTGGAACATGACAGTTAAAGAACCAGAGACTATTATTGAGATAACCAACTAGGTAGGGACATATGTCAGTTAGTTAGAGTGATGTTGGAATAAATCTTTATATAAAAAGGTAAAGGTTCCCCCCTGTACATACATGCTAGTCGTGTCTGATTCTAGGGGTGGCACTCATCTCCGTTTCAAAGCCCAAGAGCCACTGTTGTGCAAGTCTGTGGCCATGTGGCCAGCATGGCTGAATGCATTTCTGTGCACGGAACACTGTTTTACCTTCCCGCTTTTTATGGTGGTACCTATGTATCTCTATTTGCATTTGCATGCTTTCGAACTGCTAGGTGGGCAGGAGCTGGGGTTCACAGCAGGAGCTCACTCTGCTGCATGGCACCCGGGATTCAAAGTGCTGAGCTGCTGACTTTGCAGCTGACAGTTTCAGTTCTCTAAGCCACTGAGCCACCACGCCCCCTCAAAATCAAAACTCCTGAATGCAAAGTGAATGTTAACTGTATTTTCTTTTTGATGGAACAGTAAACTCATTGTACATGTTTCAACCTCAAATAAACTGTGTGAGGTCCCAATGACTTTTAGAAATAAGTGAAAGTATTAAAAGGCGGCAGCATCAATACCCAGAATCACGACACTTTCCTGACTTAGAATTCTGCAACTGCTTCAGGAGACTCTTATTAGTCACAGAAATGCTCTTCTTTATTTCTGACCTCAAGGCTAGACAAAGATTCAGCTTAGCATGGGGCTGGCTCAGTGACAAAAGTGATCAGAAGTGCAACAGATTGATGCGAGTGACGAATCTGCCACTCATCCCTCCTGCACAGGTGCTTTACCACTCTGCATCTCTCCAGAGCTAAGAATTTCCTGAATGTGAGCCATAGGAAAATATGGTTCCATACAAACTACATGCTGGTCAGTGTAGCTTTGCCCCCATCTTTCATAATAGAAAATACTAGTGATGAGGTATGTGGGGTACCAGTATGGCTGAAGCAACAGGTGCACATCAAAAGAACACATGAAAGGGCCTTCTCTGTTGCTGTTCCAGGACTTTGGAACTCCCTCCAGCTGGAGGCCAGGACTGCCCCACCTCTGCTGTCTTTCTGGAAGCAGGCAAAGTCCTTCGTCATCAGCCAAGCTTTCCTTAAATGAGGGACTACCTACTATGTGACTTTTTATGGATTACCATTCATGATTGCACTGACTGATTTTATAAGAATGCTAGTGTTTTCCATGTTGCTTTTCACCCCTAATAAATGGAGTTTTCTTTTCCTCTTGTGTGCTCTTTGTAGCTCTACTGTTACCTTTCAATGTTCTAAGATGCCTCTTCTAATTCTCTGTTCTTAACATGAATATGTCTTAAATGTTATATATTGTCCCTCATTATTGTAAGCCACCTTGGGTCCTTTTCCAAGGAGAAAGGTGGGGTAAAAATATTCTAAATAAACAAACAAATAAATAAATACCAAATACCTTGCCTCTTTCTCCTTCCTAAACTCTATACAAAGCTGTGCTTCGTGTACTCACCAGAAAAAGCTCCTTTCTCTTGGCCTTGCTTTGGTGGTAATCAGGCCACTGGTGAGTGGAGCTGCCACTGAACTGCAACAGTGTTTTGCTTCCCACCTCAAACAAAAGGAGAGCTTCAGGTGATCCTGGCTCAGGATAAAGTTTTGATATGTCTATGAATAAAGGGATAGTTCTTCAAAAGTGCCAGGTACTATAATTTCTTGCCCAGTTGATGTAAAGTGGATTTAAAAAATGGTAGTGTCACTCCTTGGCTTCACACTGGGTCCTGTCCAGTTCAGCAGGATGATGATGATGATGATGATGATGATGATGATGATGATGATGATGA